>BSBN01001399.1:1800000-2395000 GCA_027924645.1 Cunninghamia lanceolata
GTAGTTTTAGTAAAATAGGCATATCTTCCTCATTTCTAAATGAAATTCAAATTTTCAAAATGATTTGGAAATATGAAAAATAGGAGCACAAAACCTAGAAATAATTTGAAGAGATATACAATAATAAAGAAGATCAAAATGACAGAAGTTAACTTAGTAAAAAGTGACGACTGAGAAGGCAAAGATTTAGTCCAACCTCCACCATTTGCTATACTCTGAGTTTTAACTTGAAATAAAGTTTGATATGGATTGCCATGTATTGATAGCACAGTCACATGAAGCATGCACAAATACCCTTACCATCATCAAGTGAGAATCAAGTCTATGCACAGCTTACAAGGCCTTGACATAACTTCTTCCATTAAAATGACATGAACTAGGACAGCAACATAAAAGATTAAACAAAACCATACATGCAATTAATATTCACCACAATATCAATGGGCAATAAGAGTTTAGGTTCTTTACACTTATTCAATAAAATGACAAAAGGAAATGGTATTATGCTTTAATCAAGCTACATGAACAAATATCAACAAGCTACAGAATTATTATGAACCCAATCAAACTTTATTCCATCTAGCCAAATCGGCCATCATTACAACATAACAAAAACCTCCTCCTTTCAATGGCTTATCATTCATGCTTGATTGCCCCTTTCTCTTGCTGTCTAAGAATCTGCTGCTTATTTCCTTTTTAACTCTCAGCCTGCTCCATTACTTCTACGTGCCCTTCTTATTCTGTCTACCTTCTGTTATCGTCTAATGTTTGGCCTCTCTACCATCAAACCCCTTAATATATTCAGCCTTTCTCTTTTATTTCTTAGCCTATCTTTAGCTAAGTGCCCTTCCTTATTCTTTATTGCCTTAACAAATTAGCCTCTTCCATTTTTTGTCGCCAAGCTTCCTTCTTATCGACGCCCTTCCAATTGGCCACCTTTCATCAGCATTCATACTTTTCTAGATATTGATTATTGGCCTTATGGCCTGCTTCACCATCCATCTCCAATATGTTTGGCCTCTAAGGGAAGTCTTTTGATATTCCTTCTAAGCTATCAGCCTGGTGGCCTCTTCCTTTTCCACTCTCTCTCTTTCTCATTCACTAACCTCTCCAATATATATGCAGCTTGCCCAATTATCTTCTGTCGCTTCTAGCTATTCTTCTTGTAATAGCCTTCTCCTTTTCTCTGATGCCTATTGGCTACCCACTCTTCTATTTTTGGCCTTCTGTTCTACTCGATAGTTATACGTCTCCTCCTTCTATCCATCAGCCTATGTGGTCGTTACTATTCTATTGCCTATACTTAGCCATGTGCCTTCTTGGCTTAATCAGCCTTTTCTTCTGCATGTGGCCTGTTCCTATTTTCTTTTGTCGCTTTATGTATTTTTTTATTCTTTCTGCCTTTCACCACCTTCCACTATCAGTCACTAGTCATTCCTCTTTGTTTCAATATAGAATCTCTCTTTATGACACCATCAACATCATGGCCGGCACCTGGTCAAAATAGCCAATGAACCTTCTTGCTACCAATTTCCTCAAAATATCAATGTAACTAATTTTAATAATCATCACCTTCTCCATTATTCAACTTTCTAGAAATAATAATTAATTATTATTGCAAGGCAATAGGAGCTTCCTTCCCCTTGCTTTCTGTCATTGACTCAACATATTAAACCCCAAATTTTAAGGCTAACACAAATTAACAAGATGCCCCTACATCATGTATTTATACACATCAAGAAATCTCCAACAAATCAGTTTGATCATAAAAGAGTTCAAACAAACTCTTTTCCAATCAACCAAATGAAAAGTTTTAATAGGACTCTATTGTCTAGTCATTGTATTTGTGTCATTTGAAGATTAATCATTTTCCTTATTTGAAGGATTGATGGGACACCTATTAGATGTTTGTTAGCCTATATATTTGAGTATGTAATTAAGAAAAAATATATGGAAGATAATATAGAAGGAGAGAATTTAGTTTTATTACTTTTATTTAATAGTTTAGCAGTCACCTACAACCACTGCTGAAGGTACCCACAACAACTACTGTGCAAAAAGGTTTCTTTTTAGCATTAACTATGTTTTCTTTAAAGTTATTGTATTTTAGTTATTCTTTCACACAATGATGATAGATTAGGAGTCTCTCATGGTACATATACAGTGCAGACCTATCATAAGCATATGCTCCTTGGTTGATAATTTAAAGTGGGAGTACAATGTCAAGTGGACTGTATAGATAGGTTTACCCCTAAATTATGTTAAGGCTACAACGCATTAGTTTTCCTCTACATTTTTGGTGCCATTGTCGAGGATGGTGTCAAGAAATGAGAATCTCTAGGTTTCTTAAAAGTTCTTCCTTGTTTTTGTAGAAGCATAATTTCTATTCAAAGCATTTAGGATTATTAGGCATTTTGAAAGTTACCACAATTAGATTTAGCAGCAAAAAACTAGATCAGATTGATATGCTTGAAAAGAGTAAATTGGAAATCAATGAAGACATATTCTTTAGCATCATAGAAGAATTTTGTTCAACAATTGATGCTAAAGAGGACAACCTTGTTTTACAAAATGAAGAAGTTATTATACACAAGGTTGTTGGTCAAGATGAACGTGATATCAAATCAGAACTCCTACTTGAAGAAGAGAGCTTCTATGAAGTCAAAACTAGTATTCTCATCCAGAAAAGTAAAGAATAGATTGAAGAAGACCAATTTTGGGATTACTTAGAAGTGTTTTGCTCAACTTTAGATGTAACACCAAAATCTTTTGTAGAGAAAAAACATGAGCAGCATGAGCATCCTACAAATATTTCTATGCTTCTATCAAAAGAAGTAACCCATCAGCATGAAACCAACAAGGAGGGTTCAAAATTTGTTCTTTCACGTGGATGTCCTATCAGACATCTAGTTGAAATAGAGGCCACAAAAGTATCACAAATCATGGTTGCATTCAAGCATGAAGTTACAACTGAAGATGAAGCTAAATGCATAGTTGCAGTTAAAGAAGAATGGTCTTAGCTTACTTATTTCCTTCAAAACAAAGTATGTATTGTCAAAATGAAGTAGTAAGTGAGTTTGTTTATGTATGTCAAAAATTATTGCAGCTATTTATTAAGTTTCTACTTATGTTGCACCTCTTTTTTTTTTCTCACGAGTATGTGAAGCATTGTAAGTTGCTAAGGAAAGGCAACTATTTCAAAGAACCAGTCAATGGTTTTGTTTGATCAAAGTTTTACTTGTTGGTTAGTGTAGGTTAGGACAGGGTTTTCATTCAATAAGTGTTGTTGCACAATGTATTAGATGTCTTCTTCTCCAAATATTGAAGCATAGTTAGTTGGGTATTGTCTGGTGTAGTTTGTTTCCTCATTTCTTCTTGTTTAGATGACTATTTCAAATGTATTCATAGTTGGTTGTTTGTTCATATTCCAAAGTCAATTTTCTTTCAAGGTTGTGATTCATGTCTATCAAAAAAGGTTTCCATTAGGTGGTTGGGTCTTCATGGGATCATGAATGTCTATTCAATTGGTGTTGTTCAATTGATCTAATTAGATTTTATTCAATGGTAATGGACTACATCTAAAAGTTACATTAGAAGTTATTGGACGGATAGACATTTTCTGCAGTGAGCAGCTAGGAAACCTACAACAACTACCGATGATAAATATGCAGTCACTCTTAGAGGGACCTGTACATTCAACTATTCAAGAACTTGTACTTTCAGCTATTCACCAAGTTTACAGCTTTTCACTACATCATAGCAGGTACTTACATTTATGATTCTCATTCATTAGTAATATTTATCATTTTTAGTTAATTAACTACCTAGGCATTACAATATGTTCATAAATTATCATTGTTCTAATTACATGCTTCATAACTAATTTATCCTGCCACCCTCATCCATACATTTGAATTTGAGGACAAATAACCTTTCAATTGGGGGGAAATGTGCATGCCTTGTATTGTTGTCCTAAACCATAGGAGGATGACCTTGCTTGTATATTTTCATACCTACCTCCTACATTCATGACTATGTTTGCTTCAATTGACATATTGTTCTATTGATTTTCCTTTGTCATTATTGCCTCAAAGTGACAAAAGACAAAAGTATTTAGGGGCAGCTGCAGCAAATGTTATTCATGTTATCTCAAGAATGAATTAAAGAGAGAAGATGCTATGAGAATATGGAGAGACATCCATACAACAGTATTTCTATCTTGATAAAAAATAAGGCAAGATAAATTCATATGTTCATCAATTATCATTGTTCTAATTACATGGTTCATAACTAATTTATCCTTCCACCTGCTTCCATACATTTGAATTTGAGGACAAATGACCTTTCAACTGGGGGAAACATGCATGCCTTGTATTGTTGTCCTAAACCATAAGTGGATGACCTTGCTTGTCCTAAACATAGATGAAGTGGCACCAAACATAGATGAAGAGGCAGCAATGTTAGACGAAGGGTTTGAAGTTGATAGAATGTTGAATGAGGGTCTAGATGATGATTGGGCCAAGTCGATGGAGGATACTTTAAAGCTTGTGTATGCTAATTTGAAGTTAAGTCATTTGGCGACAATCCTTCAAATTCTTAACTTGCAAGTGGTGCATGGTTGGACAAATGAGAGTGTAGATCAGTTATTGGCATTATTAAGTTCATTATTACCACCTAACTCCACATTGCCAACAAAAAGAAGTCAATGTAAAAAGAAAATCACTAAGCTAGGTTTAGGGTATGAAAACATCCACACATGTGTGAATGGTTATGTATTATTTCACAATAATCTTGAAAGTGATTGAATGTCTAAAATGTCATGAAGCGAGGTATAGACAAGGATTAAAATCAATTGTGGTTCCTAGAAAGGTTCTTCGCCACTTTCCAATAATCCACTGATTCTGAATGTATAGGTGCAGAGACATTGCTAAACTTATGCAATGGCATGCCCAAAATAAGAGCACTGATGGAAACCAACGACATGTGCCTGATTCTAGGACGTGGATGGGATTTGATAATAGATGGCCTAATTTTTCTCAAGATCCTTGTAATATAAGGTTGGATTTGGCTCTAGATGGGGTGAACCCATTCTCAGATCAAAGTGCTAAATGGTCAACTTGGCCAGTGTTTTTAATAAATTAGAACTTACCTCCATGGTTAGCAACTAAACCATTTTTCTTAATGCTATGATTGATTATACCAGGAAAGAAAAGTGTGACTTTAGATACAATAGATGCTCATCTAGAGCCATTATATGATGAGCTAATGGAATTGTAGAAAGGAATTGAAGCAATTCAATCTTTAAGGGATGGTCATTCAATCAAATTCACTTTAAGAGCTTCCTTATTGTTTACAATTCATGATCTTCCTACATATGGCACATTTTTTGGTCTCAGTGTTCATGGATACCATGGATGTCCTGCTTGCAACTTTGAGGATTTTGTGAGGCACTCAAGAAGTTTGCATAAGTGTATTTATTGTGGAAATTGTGATTACCTTAAAACGGATCATCCATATCATTGATAAAAAACATGTTTCAATGGTCAAGAAGAGAATTGTGAAGCACCATTGCTAATAATAGGTGATTACATTGTTGAGAATGGACAAAAAAGAATGTCATTTATTGAAAATGATGGGATTGCTGGTAGTAGATATGATTCATGTAGTGAAAGTGGTGTAAAATGGTTGTGCATATTCTATAAGCTGCCATACTTTAAGGATATAGCCATTAGGCATACTATTGACTTTATGCATACTAAGAAAAATATAGCCTATGCTATTATAGAAACTCTTTTTGGTGCTTTTGATACTATTTCATCACGTGAAGACTTTTGACAACTAAAGATTCATTGAAATCTTTGGGTTGAAAAATATGCTAATGAAAAATATCGAAAACCTAGTGCTCCTTATGTCTGGACAAAGGAACAACATGCACAATTCTTACAGTTGTTGTCTCAGACTCACTTTCCCACTGGATATGTAAGTAGTAGTATTAGAAGCCAAACTAACATTAATGGATTAAGAGGCCTCAAGACCCATGACTATCATGTCATAATCGAGAATATTTTACCTACTATGGTAAATATATCAAGTTTGGCAAAGGGACCAAGATTGGTAGTTATAAGGTTGGGCCTAATATTAAAGAGAATGATTTTACATATATTAGATCCTTCGAACTTTGATAGTTTGAGGGAGGATATTGTTGAAGTCCTTTGTCTATTGGAATGGGAATTTCCACCAACAATCTTTAGCATTTCTATGCATCTTTTGATACATCTAGAATATGAACTAGAGCATTGTGGCCCAGTAAGAACAAGATGGATGTATCCTATAGAATGATACATGAAGGTTTTGAAAAAAAATGTTCGTACTAGGGTAAAACCGGAAGGCAACATGTCTGAGGGTTATTCAATGCAAGAGGCCATGGGATTTTGCACAAAATATATGAAGGATTTTAAAAATGTCAATCAATGTGTATGGGATGATTACGAAGATGAAAGAGTTGCAGGCAAAGTATTAGAAGGCAATGGATGTTGCTTCAAGCTATCACATCAAGAAAGATGTGTGATACATGCCTATATTCTTCAAGACACAACTTCGTTCGATAAGTGGCATAGGTAAAAAATTTACACAATAATTTATTTACTCAATTGCATTTACACATTTATATTATTAATCTTACTATATGTACATCAATATTCTATGTAGAAATTATGAAGAAGAGAATCAAACTTGGATGCAACATCGACCTCAAAAGTGCAGATGTCATGATTTTATTGGAGCTGATTCTTTTCCAAAATTTGAAGAATGGATTGCTAATGGAGTCAGTATTGCAAAAGAAAAAGGTCAAGATGTAACAATAGAGGAAAGTGAGATTTCACAATCTCCACATAAATGGGCTATGCAATTTAGTGGAATGTGGGCCTATGAAGTGGAAGAAAAAGACAAAGGAAAGACATTGTGATTGTGTTGTTAGTGTTGAATTTCTTCACAAAACTGAGAAGAAATTTTATGTTGGATTCATCCAAGAAATTATTCAAGTGGAGTTTGGTGAAAATAGTCCTATATTATTAAAATGTAAGTGGATCTGACCATCCACAATACAATTTGATGAGTATGGATTTGTACACGCAAATACAGGGCAATTTTTATCAGAGATCGATGAGCCGTATGTTCTCCTTTTCAAATTAACCAGTCATTTCTAATTGATGATGTAAGAAGCCTAAGATGGTCGTATATCATTCAAATAGAGTCTCATTCCAAATGAAAATTCATGGAAGTTGTTGATATAATGCCTGATGGGCAATATATTAATTTACAAGAAACATTCAAAGAAGTGGATGAAGATGATGATGGAGTGTTTGAAGAAGAGATTGGGAGAGAGAATGAGAAGCACGTCATAGATGAGGATGAGGAAGAAAATCAAGAAGATGTAGACACGAGTGATCAGGATTTTGATCTTCCTGGCAACATAGATGATTATGATGATGTTTTGTCACCTTAAGAGGTCAGCTTCTCACATAAAATTTGGTTATATGTATGGTGTAATTTATTATTGAACGTAATAATGATCTGAGAATAGGTATGCTTATTCACTATTGTTTTACTGATACATTTCTAAATGTAATCATCATTATTCTGCTGGTACATTGTATACAAAATTTGAGATGTTCACTATTGATTTGAAGTGCATTTAAAGTTAGGTTCAATCATTCTTCTTAGTTTTCTTACTTTGGTTGAAATTAATTTTGTTTAGTTAGAATATAATTTCTTGTATGTCCTATATGTTTTCTAGATGCTAGACTTTTCTTGTATGTCCTAGATGATAGCTTTAGTTTGTAATACAACTTCTAGCCTCCACATGCATTGAATATGCTTGTGTGAAAGAAACAATAATGAACATTTGTGATTTAATAATACATATATATCTTAACATTAGGTGAACTAAGCCTCCTCATTACAAACAAAGAAATGATCTCTTAGATATCTTAACCAAAATTTGAGCACTAGATTAAATCTTCTTCTCCATTGATTGCTTCAAATAGATATTATAATATAACAGAAAGTATGTATTCCGAAGAATATTTGGCAAAGACTAACAGAGGCAAGAGAGAAAGAGATAATGTGAAGGCTGGATATACATTTGGCCGAGGTAGGTTATAGGCCAAAATGGACAAATTTGAAGTGTATGGCTTTTTAGTTCAATTTACATTGTGTTATTTATTTTGATTTTTTATTGAACTGACTATATGTTGAAATTGACATTGTATTTTAGGTGGAAAATAGTAATAGAGAAGCAGGTGTAGAAGATATTGTCAATTATATGGCAGCACTAGATCCTATTAAATCTAAGAGTAGGATGAAGTGGAAATCTAGTTCATCAACAAAGATTTCACATCCATCTGTTACATGCCCAGTAGGATTAGCCTCTCTAGATCATGTCAAAAAAAATGAAGGGTACCAACATGTAATGAATTGCATATACAGTCTCAATCAGCAAGTTTTGTAGTTGGTTGCCTCCGTTAACCCTATAGTTTCTGCATGGAATGAGCATAAATCCATGGATTAGATGAGGTAAGAGGCTCTATTGATCTCATTTCTTCCTGTTTGGCAATTCTGTATACAAATGCCTCTTAATATGTAGATTATTAAAAAATGAGCATAGGAGAATCCAATCCTATTTATTTATTGTTGGAGTGATCTAGAAAATGTTCTTTTGGACAAATTTATAGCTTGCATTCTTCACTTGACTATTGAATGCTTTGTATATTTTTTTGCATGATGGTTAAACCACAGGCAAAGTAATTTTATCAAAGCAACAAGAAAACAAAAATGCCTTCATGATGTCAATAGAGCTATCGATATTGATAGTGATCATGATGAACTAGACAAGAATGTGCAGCATAGTCATCATAGTTATATTGAAGTTGAGGTAATATAATAGTTGTCAGTTATATGTCCCAAGTTTTTGTCATTCTTCATGCTTAAAATGTTCTTTTGGACAAAAAATTATAGCTTTTGCATTCTTTAAGTTGTAAGTTAATCTATCCCAATGTTTTTTTTAATTCTTTAAGTTGGTTAGAATAGTAGTGAAGTGTAATTAGCTAGTATACATAGATTATGGAAATAAGGGAGAACATATAACTTACATATGGAAGCTTAGAGCTTAGTTGTAATAGAGTGCATACATAGATTTTGACAATGCATTAGTGCATTGTGTTTGGGGATGTCATGGTCCTTAGTTGGGGGGACTTCATTGCCAATCCATGTCTCTTTCTGGAGTACTCGTATAGTCTAGTACTATTGTAGTCTTGTCCTCCATTTGTTTGTACCTCACAATGGATTAGTTTTGTTTTTAGAGTAAAAAGTTGCTTCTTTTTTATTCAACAGAATCAAAAAAAGCACATACAAAAATTGATTTGTTCCAAGACATAAGACATTACATATAGTTGTCAAAAACAATATAATGTGTGTTTTACATCTCAATATAATGTTTTTTTTTGTTTTTGCAGACATTTATTGATAAACTCCAAAAAGGGGATAAAGTTGGGCTGTTGGATCCATTTGATGGTGTTGTTGTGGGCATTGGGCAGATTCACTCACTATCTATTATACATGGAGTCAAATTGAAAGGAATAGGAGATGCAAATGTAAATATTTTAAAGGTCACAAGTAACATACCCCTTGCTTATGAAGACAAAATAGATGGAGCTATCTGTCTGAAAGAGAAAGAAGGGACCTTCACATGGTGCCCACTAAAATATTTGAAAAAAATGACATAGTTGATGTTTATTATGTACTAGCTATTAGACAGCTTGGCCCACTACTTTATGAAATAGTTTAAATGTGTTGTTTAGGGATCTTAGTGTTTTTTGTTTGTTTTGGAGCTATATAAGAAAAAAAAGGCATTGTAACTCAGTTTTCTCAGTCACAACATTAAGAAACACACTTTGTAACACATTTTTAAAATCAAAGACACATATTTAAGTCTTATGGGTTTTTTGGACTTGATTTTATGTTGCTTTTCCTCCCTAAACATTTAGCATCACTACCTTATATGCCTTTATGAAAAGATTCTAGGGTTATTATTAGCTGCATTGAAGGAGAGAGCTTCATATATGGGAAATGATCAACACTCAGTCATGAAGACTCAAGGAGCATAAATGAGAGAGCTTCATATATGAGATGTCATGAAGACTCAAGGAGCATAAATGATAGTGAGTAAGAGATAAAGTACATAGTTCATGCCATAGACAAAGTGAGATGAGTCTTAAGCTGCTGTGATCAAGGGTGGTGTGTTAGTTTTTGAGAAAGGAAGGGCAGTTGGCAATGCACAAAGATCAATGAGGAAGATTACATTCATAAGCTGATGATCTTAGCATTTCATTAAGACTTTGGAAGCAACCAATAGACAAATTTATAGAAGTCTGAAATAGAAAAAAGGATAGCCACTAATAATGCTATTATTACCAGGCATATATTCTACATGGTAGCATAGTTGTAGGAATATGACAGTTTCATAAACCTATGACAATCTACAAATGAAAGTCTAAATTCTATATACTTATGGGTGACTACTCTATAACAAAGAGATAATGAGTGCATAGAGGTAAGATGTTCATGATGAGTGGCAATGGTCAATTGTTCCCAGGGATACAGGCATAGTAAGCATGGTTTTAGTGGCATGAGCAAAAGAACAGAGGACTACAGTGTTAGAATTAAAAGGCAAGTATATGAAAGTTACAGGGCAATCATCTAGAAATCATGTATGCACAATTTTGTCACCACAATGAGTAAAGACCAAGGACACTAAATATGACTACCTACCAAGTGTCCATTAATGTAATAGAGGGAGGGTAAGTGAACAGTTTAGACTCAAAAAGAGGCTTTTGAAGATGCATTAATGAAGGAAGAATATGATTCCATGCCCTAAGAAAGTGCCACTTTCTTGACTTTCATGACAAGGTTGGACAAGTGTCCATAGGCGTGGGTTTTGAGCCATGAGGCCATGTTGGACGCCCATTCCAAGATAAAGCCAATTTTGCCTTGTATATTCTATATAAACAGGTGCTTTGAGGAGGTAATGTATTACATGTTTTATAGGTACTATTGTGCTGCCGAATCATCTCTAGATACGAGTGTTGAAGACTCCTACAAGAGCATTGGCTCTGTGTTGTATTGTAAATTTCATTGTTTACAAAAAACATTTGAGCTATGTTTTGGAGTGTGGGGTTTTTCACCCGTAAGAGTTTTCCCCATGTATATCTTGTGTCTCTCTTCTTCTGTCTTACTTTCTTGTTTATGTGTTTGCTGCAATATCTCTACTAGTTGTTTAACATAGCTATAATTATAAAGGATAAATTGAATTTGCACTCTCCTCCCCTCATTAGATTAGTGTAGGAAGTGATTTTTGCACATCTAGATTCCTTTCAGTTGGTATCAAAGCCTGTCTAGTTTTGGTTCTACCTACTGGGTAGGGGTTTTTTGAGCTAATCTTAGGTTGAGTGGGAGTGTTGTGCAGAGCATTTTGTATCTTGTTACAGCAAGGAGATGGAAACCACATCCAGAAGGTTAGAGGTGGAGAAATTTAATGGCACTAATTTCGTGTTGTGGAAACTCAAGATGGAGGACCTACTTGTTGATCGTGACCTATGGAAACCATATCTAGTGTGAAACCTACAGCAATGTCACAAGTAGATTGGGACCTCAAAGATTAGAAGGCTAAGGGTCTCATAAGACTCTATTTAGCTGACTCTATCCTGTTGAATGTCCATGAGGAGAAGAGCATGAAAGATCTTTGGAAGAAGTTGGGTGATGTTTATCAGGCCAAGTCCCTGGTGAACAAGCTTTTTCTGAAAAAGAATTTGTTCACTCTGAAGATGGAAGATAGAGGATCTATTGCGGACCACATGAATGCTTTCAACATGATCATTGCACAGTTGACATCTGTGGATGTGAAAATGGAGGAAGAGGATCGTTGCATGACCTTGCTTTGTTCTTTTCTATATTCGTGGGATCATCTTGTCATGGCTATTAGAAGCACCACTACCACCTTTATGATGGAAGATGTGGTGTCCTCACTATTATCTGAAGAAATGTGGAGGAAGACATCCTATTCAGCCAAAGAGGTTCTTGTGGTTTGTGGAAGACCCAAAGAGAAAGGGAAGAAGAAGGACAAGAAAGGTGAAAAGGGTAGATCCAAATCTCGTGGGAGATCCAAATCCTATGGAAGATCCAAATCTCCTAGAAAGTCCAAGGCTCTCTATTGGAACTATGGGAAGATGGGGCATTTCTAAAAGGAATGTAAAGAAGAAAAGAAAAAGAAAAAGAAGACAGCCCCTGATTCAGATTTTGACAAGTCACAAGATGATGGTGGTGCCTTCATCGTAGCCTTGGCCACCCATCCATTTGATGATGTGTGGTTGATTGATTCTGGTGCATCATTCCACATGACCTCGCATTGAAGCTAGTTCACGAAGTATGAAGAGTTTGATGGTGGAAGAGTGTGCCTAGGTGATGACTCTCATCTGAAGATTGTTGGTCATGGAAGAGTCTCAATCTGATTCCTTGATGGACGAGTGAAGGGGATCACTGGGGTTATGCACATCCTAGGCCTTGCATGGAACCTACTTTCTGTAAGTATGTTGAATGATACAGGTGTGCAGGTTGTCTTTTTGACATATGGATGCAAGATGACTAAAGGATCTATGGTGCTTGCGAAGGGTACTCAGAGAGGTACTCTATTTCAGCTGGAGGCATGCACTTCAAAGTGCAATAGTTCTTTTGACTCAAAGAAAAGAGTTACAGTCACTTCAGCCCTGCCATCTGAATGTGCAGTGAAGAAATTTGTCGTAACTAGTTCTGATGGTAGTGCACATGCTATGGAAGCTAAGCTTCTTGCTGAAAAGACTATGTTATGGAATTTGAGATATAGCCACATTGGTGAGAAGGGTCTTAGAACCCTAAAAAATAAAAACCTCATTGAGGGGTTAAATGATTGTAATCTCAAGTTTGACTTTTGCAAACATTGCATTTATGGAAAGCGAAACCGTGTTTAGTTTTACCCTAGTTCTCACAAGTCTTCTAGTGTATTGGATCTTATTCATTCTGATGTGTTTGGTCCTGTTAATGTTCCTTCGATTTCAAAATCTATATATTTTGTATCTTTCATAGATGATTACAATAGAAGGACATGGGTTTATTTTATCAGAAGCAAGACTGAAGTCTTTAGTCAGTTTAAGGATTTTAAAGCCTTTGCTGAAAATTAGACTAGTAAAAAGATTAAGTGTTTGAGAACTGACAATGGTGGTGAGTTTTGTTTGGCAGAGTTCGATAAGTTCTACAAAGAGCAAGGGATTGAAAGGCATAAGACAACTCCATACACCCCATAGTAAAATGGATTTATAGAGATGATGAATTGGACACTGATGGAGAAGGCTAGGAGTATGCTTAGTGGAGCAAGCCTCGAACAAAAGTTTTGGGCTAAAGCTATTATGAATGCTTGCTATCTGGTAAACAGATCTCCTACATCAACTCTTGTTGGTAAGACACCTATGGAGGTGTGGTCTGGTAAGAAGCCTTCAGTTAGACATCTTGATGTTTTTTGTTGTGAGGCACATGCACATGTGCCTAGGGAGAAATGGTCTAAATTGGAGAACAAGGTTGCTAAATGTATTTTCATTGGCTATGGTGTCAGTGTGAAAGGATACAAGCTTTGGGATCCTGTGGCTGAAAAAGTGTTGTATAGCAGAAGTGTTATCTTCAGAGAGCTATCACCTTCTTCTGATGTTCTACAGCCAAAATTGATGGAAAAGAAAGAAGATGCAATTTAGTTTCCTTCTACCCCTGAGAAGACTGAACCAACAGACCCTGTGAGACCTAATGATGAGGAGAGCTCTAGCAGCTCTAAAAGCTGAGAAGAAGAAGCAGAAACTCGACCTCAGCCGTTGAGGAGGTCTACATGAATGAGAAAGCAACCTGATAGGTTTGGTTATTCATTACTTGATTCTAGTTGTGCTTTTGCTTTACTTACTAACACTGATGAGCTTAGAACTGTGAAAGAGGCTATGGGCATAAAAGATGCAGGTTCCTGGAAGGAAGCCATGGAAGATGAGATGGCTTCTTTGGAAAAGAATAAAACATGGGACTTGGTGCCTTTGCCTGATGGATAGAAACCTGTTGGATGCAAATAGGTGTTCAAGAAGAAATTCAGTGTAGATGGTAGTGTTGAAAAGTACAAGGGTAGCTTGGTTGTGAAGGGGTATTCACAAGTGGAGGGAATTGGTTATGGTGAAATTTTCTCTCCTATTGCAAAGCTGACATCCATTCAATTTATGTTCTCTCTTGCAGTTGCTTATGATGTAGAGGTAGAACATATGGATGTGAAAACAACTTTCCTTCATGGTGATTTGGAGGAAGAGATTTACGTGTCACAACCATAGCATTACATAGAGAAAGGTAAAGAAAATTTGGTTTGCAAGCTTAAGAAGTCTTTGTGTGGTTTGAAGCAGTCTCCTAGGATGTGGTATATGAAATTTGATGCCTTTGTGTTGTCTGTTGGATTTCTGAGATTGAAATCTAATCATTGTGTGTATTACAATTTTGACAATGATCACATTCTCATTATTGCATTGTATGTTAATGATATGTTGTTGATTGGGAATGGTAAGAATATGATTTCTGATTTGAAGTCTCGTGTTATTAGCATAGTTTGAGATGAAAAATCTTGGGGCAGCCAAGTACATTCTGGGAATGGAAATCAAAAGAGACAGAGCAAACAAAAAACTTTGGTTAAGCCAAAGTAAGTATGTGAAGACCGTGTTGGGTAGGTTTAACATGGCAGATTGTAGACCATTATGTGTTCCTATTTCATTGGGGACAAAGTTATCTGTTAGTGATTGTCCAAAATCTCCTAGTGAGGTGGAGGACATGAGCAAAGTACTTTATGCTAGAGTTGTTGGTAGTTTGATGTATGTCATGGTCTGTACAAGACTAGACATTACCCAAGCAGTGGGAGTCCTTAGTCGATTTATGGCTAATCCTAGACGGGTACATTGGGATGCAGTTAAGAGAGTGTTCTGATATTTGAGGGGTACTTCCGAGTATTCCATATGCTATCATGGTAATGCTACAGGACCTCCACATTTAGTTTGTATTCATGGATTTGTGGATTTTGATTGGGCAGGTGACATTGACAACAATAGATCCACCAGTGCCTATGTGTTCACTATGTTTAGTGGTACAATTATTTGGATGAGTAAGCGACAACTTGTGGTTGCTTTGTCCACTATAGAAGCTGAGTACATGGCTACAACTCATACTTGCAAGGAAGTCATTTGGCTTAAGAGATTGTGTTTAGATATTGTTGTTGATGCAGGTCAGATTACGATCAGTTGTGACAGTTAGAGTGTGATTTGTCTTGCAAAGAATCCAACTTTCCATGCCAGAACAAAGCATATTGATGTACAGTTTCACTTTGTGTAAGACATGGTAGAGGATGGGAAGGTAAATTTGGAGAAGGTAGATACTTTGAAGAATGTTGCAGATGCATTGATGAAACTGATGGGCATAGAGAAGTTCAAATGGTGTTCGGAGTCTATGGACCTCTCGACCTATAGCAGTTAAATCCTGTTAATTCTATTGGCTCTTACAAGGTCTTTGACAACTGGGAGAATGTTGGGAATTAAGGTGTCTCAACCTTGATAATTCCTTGTATTTTTTCATTGTATTTATTTATTATTTGCCTATTGTATTAATTGGATGCGAATCCTATGTTGTCATATTGTGGGAATTGGCATGGTGATGTGTCATCCTACATGGCATATGACCACATGTATTTTTGTCCTCACATGAGGACATAGGTGTCCCACTTAGTAGTAGGAATATTTTTCCATGTGTTAGCATCTTGGATGTTGTGTAAGGGAATATTGATTGAAACGGTCATGACAAATTCCTATGATAGAGTTATGACATGTAAGAGTCAGAAATAGGAGATTCTATAATAGGTGAAGACATGTGTCGAATAGCATCTTTGAGGAAGGTATCTTTGGGTGCCCCAAGGTGGGTTATGACATGCTATAAGAGAACATGCTATTTATAGCATGTGTATGACAAATTCTCTTACAGCTGTAAGTTATGACAGCTATGACATATTCTATGATGGTTGTAAGAGTCATATAAGCATCTGTCATTACCCATTTTGGGAATAGATGACCTCTTTGGGATGGGTGACCCAACAACTATCAAGAACATCTTACAAGATTGGACAAGTGTCCATAGGCATGGGTTTTGGGCCATGAGGCCATGTTGGATGCCCATTCCAAGATAGAGCTAATTTTGCCTTGTATATTCTATATAAGCAGGTGCTTTGAGGAGGTGATGTATTACAGGTTTTACAGGTACTGTTATGCTACCGAATCATCTCCAAATACAAGTGTCAAAGACTCTTGCAAGAGCATTGGCTCTGTGTTGTATTGTAACCTTCATTGTTTACGGAATGCATTTGAGTTGTGTTTTGGAGTGTGGGGTTTTTCACCCGTAAGGATTTTCCCCACGTATATCTTGTGTCTCTCTTCTTCTGTCTTACTTTCTTGTTTTTGTGTTTGCTGCAATATCTCTGCTAGTGGGTTAACATAGCTATAATTGTAAAGGATAAATTGAATTTACACTCTCCTTCCCTCATTAGATTAGTGTAGGAAGTGATTTCTACACACCTAGCTTCCTTTCAGAAGTATGATTTGGTTTTTCTTCTTTTCATGACTCTATTAGAATATGTATGTGGATCATTAGTGAAAACTAAGTAATTTAGGATTTCACTTTCTAAACTTCATCTTTTGATCTCTTTTTACAAATAATCATAAATAACTACAAATCATGACATATCATAGGTAAATACAGTAAGTATATGTTAATAATGACTTATCCAAAGCATATACAATAAATGAATGTGAAATATTGATACATCTTAAGTAGATAATAGTAAATATCCATGTGTTGCATATGTAAAAGAGTTAATAGTGGATATATTTTAGGTTCATGTGCAAAGATTAGTGAATAAGGGTAAATTCAGAGGAACTAATCTAAATTGGAGAAAGTTTCAAAAGAATTGATCAAAGTTAAGATCAATTCATATCAACTTGCACAAATTCTAACTCAATATTATAAGATTTAACGCAATTGTCAAAGATATATGCAGATCAGGTATAATAGACCAAATATTCATGAATACTGACTAAATTTGAGGAGATCATGAACAAAAACATGTAAGGCCCCAACATGGAAAACAACAAGACACAACCCTGAGTGATGATTAAGTAGTCAAGACCTAATAGATGGAGACTTGGGATTATAAATTCATTTTGAATTTGATCATATATTTCAACATGAATGAAGGTTTGTTGTGAACTTTTATTCTTGTTTTTGTGACTAACAAACACATCAACAGATTTGGCACTAGAAGGAAGGCCAAACTAAATGCTTGGTATTTCCACAAAGATCCAATCAATATTTCATAATTTGAGCTGATCGACAACAAATAGCTCTTCCTCGAGAGAATTCAATTACATCTTTACAAAGATTCAGTCCAAGACTTTAAAGTTCAACCTCAAATTCTAAGCTGGATCACCGACATGCTACTAGATCAAGATCTAGTGGACCTTTGCAAGATTTGCCTACTATAAGGCCAAGGTCATGTTCAGCTAGTGCACAACCTAGACTTGCTACCCCTATGCCACTATTAACCCCTATAATAGTTCCTATGGAATTCTTCAACATCAAATCAGCCCTTCATTTCCATGAATATAATGATTTTCTAAAGAATCTGGATAAACTGTGCCCAAAGTATCGTCCATATTAGGATGTTGGGGATCACTGAGAACATTCAAGGAAGCTTGCTTTAAAGTAATAATTCAGCATGAAGATGTCATTTGTAGACTCTTTCCATACACACTAGGGGAAGAGGCATATAATTGGTATGTGAGTTTAAACCAGTGTTCCATTAACTCTTGGTTACTGATGGAAAATGCATTCAAAGCCTAGTTCAGAATTTTGATTAATGCAACAATGATGTATCACCATTTTGCTGAGATCAAAAGAGGTGAAGCGAAGTTCTTAGAAAATTTCAATGACCATTTCTAGAAAGCATATTCAAAGTTAACAACTCCATACATTATTCTTGAAGATGCATCTCTATTAGTTTATTATTCAGCCCTTAATCCTCTAACTGCTACGTTTGTGAGGAGATAAAATCTTGTTGTTGTAACCTTACCTGGTGCCTATGCAAAGTAGTCAAAGTAAATACTGAGATGAAATAAGTAGGACATGGTCTCTTGCCAAGCATAGGCCCCCTATTGCGTTTGTTGCAAGTATGTGCCTAATTGGTGTTATCATTGATGTTAACATATCAATTGCATATAGGATAAAATTGAGAGGTTGAATGATAATATCAAAAGCAATGAAATAACCAACAACGCAATCCTATAACATAAAGAGATCGATCAAGGCAAATACCAATATCAATGAATAATCAAATTAAAACAAGAAAGCCTTCACCTTGATTGTATAGTTCTCTTTGTAATAATGTGGATTGTTCAATAATGTTGCATACCCATGGTGTTGCAACAAGCGGATTTAGATAGTGTGCTCAAAGATGTGCTCAACAATACGTAGTATGCTCAAAGTGCAATAAGAATGCCTATAGCTTAGATGCATAAAAGATTGGAGAGGGTTTGTGATGAGATGAAGGGGGTATATATAGGATTCAATAAAGATCAATCAACGGTCTAGATAATTCAATAGAATCAATGGATGAGATAAACCTAAAATTCATGATGAATGTGCACCTGACATGTGTCACACAAAAAGGTATTTTATTGAATTAACTGATTGATTTGAGATAAAAGATATGATTAGATTTCATAAAAATAGAAATGTTTTTTTTCTAATTTATGAGTTGGCGATAAAAACAATAATGATTAAGTCAATTAACTCAACTTATAATTTTCTTTTTGCATGATTTGAGTAAAATTAAATAATAAATTATTTAATTTTGTGTGCATGATGAATAAGATTTATTTTTAGAAGAATTAGAAGATAAAAAAACAAATTGAATAAATAAATTTATTTAAGTGTTTGTGCATGATAGAAGAAATAGATTAGATTTGAAGATTTAAATAAATTAAACAAATAAATTGATTTAATTTATTTTGCATGATGAAACATAAATAAAATATTTGATTATATTTTATTTTTAGAAGAATTGGAAGATAATTGAGCAAATTAAAGAAATAAATTTATTTAATTATAGATAAGAGGATTTAAATGATAAATTAATTAAATAATTAATTTATTCAATTGATGTAGGTTTGAATTCTGAAAGACGATAATGATTTAATTAAATAATTGAAATTATTTAATTTGGATGGATAAAGAGGAAATTTATTGAAATTAATTAAATAAAGAGGATTTATTTAATTAATGTTGAAAATATGTGATTTAGAGGAAATTGATGATTTTAATGAAATTAATTAAATAATTAGATTATTTAATTAACGTTAAATGTAGGTGATTTAGGAAGAATTGATGAAATTCAAGTGATGCGATGCAAAGGGTGATTTTTAGGTGTCTGCATTTTGCCCCTCTTTGAGATGGTGTTGAGAAGTAACATCATTTTAAAGAAATTTAAAACATAGTGTTTGATTTGACAGAAGAAGATTGATTTAGAAGAAATTGATTGGATTAGAGATGATGATGCCCCGGTCACTCAAAGTGAGGGTGACAAGCGAGGGTGACAAGGAAAGATAAGATGAATGGTGATGATGATGATTATGATTATTCCAAGACAAACAAGGCATTGCCCTTGTCAAGTTGTAAACCAATGATTAATTGTTGATGATTGATAAGGATAGTGTTGTCATTGTGGGGAATGATATATCCCTAGATCAACACAAGGATGATAGTGTCTAGTTTTAGAAATGAAACACCTCGTACAAGACATCTAGTCTAGTTTCAAGAGTGTGACAATCTATATAAGACAATTGATATGGTTGATTGATTGATGATAATGTCTAGTTTCAGGAAATGAAACATGTCATATAAGACACCTGGTCTAGTTTTGACAATGCAACATCTTGTATAAGACAATTGATTGATGATGATGTTAGAGTCGGGGTGAATCAGTGTTGTATAAATTTTACAATTTTAATGATTTTGATTTACAGGATAAAGAGAGAGAAAGACAAAGTTATTTACTAACTCACAGATCTTTAATTATAATATTGAAAGCATGAATCAAGACATTAAACACAGAACATGAAGACACATAAGAAATATAACACAAGATATGATGAGTGGAAAACCCTCAAGGGGAATAAAAACCACACTGAAACTACCTCACTGGCTTATTCAAAACATCACTGGTTACATGAAGGTCTCACTGACTAGACAAGCCTCACTGGCTACAAAGAAGCCTCACTAGCTACAATATGTGTCTCACTGACAAATGTAAGGTCCCACTGAACTACAAGCCTCACTGGCATTTTTACAAACACTTTGGGTTCACATACAAATCTTATCAGGGGATTACCCTATTTCAATCAAGTGCAAAACCTTATACCTTCCCTTTATCTTTCACAACAAATTCACTACAAAATTATATTCTTTAATCTATGCAAAAGAAACAAATCATAAAAAAAATTCTCTCTGTGATAATTCTTGCACCATCTCTATAATCACATCTCCAATCATCTGATCATCTGATTGTATTTGCAAACTTTTCATCTCTCTGCTCATCTTCTTCTCTCTGTCAAAACATGATCTCACATACACAATGACACACATCCATCAATTTGGAACCTGCAAAAATAAATCATACAAATCTTCTTCAAAACCCTTCATATTCCTCTTCTCTGTATAAAAATTTCATCCTACACTTTTCATCTTTCTCTATGCACTTCAATAACTCTTGCAATTTCTTCTTCTTCTTCATAAATTGCAATAATAGTATCTTTTAGAATTAAATCAGATTGATATGAAATAATTTATTTCATCTTCAAATTCCCTTTTTCTCTGATCCATTCATCTTCACCTATAAAAACCATTTTCATCTTCTCTATAAAAAAAATAAAATCAATCAAATAAACAATCTTCATTAATTTGATCTCATAATTTACATTAGAAAAAATATCTTTAATGAATTCAATTTCTCTTTGGAATTTTTCTTCAAAAATTGCTTCCATGTCTTTGATCTTCAAATCCATTAAACTTCAATACATAAAATAAATCATTCTCCTGCAAGAATAATATTTATCTGTGCATATTTACTTCAAAAAAATTTCAATTTCTCTCTGCAAATATCTTCATAAGATAAAAATCTTCTCACAAAAAAAATATTCATTTGACCATCTGTTTGGACTCTTTTCTCATCTCCATGAGAATAAGAAAAAGAAAAGGGCATTAAAAAAAATTATAAACTTCACTCATATTCATTTTAGAAAGTAATAAAAACTTCCATAAAAATCCATAAAAACCTCCATAAATAATGCCTTTAATATCCATAAAAAACTCCTACAAAATCTCCCACAAAGTCTCCTAAAAAATCTCCTTTTATTAAAAGACTAAAAATAGTCTTTAAAAAATCTTTTATGAAATTCTTCAAAAAAAAATCTCCATATTATTCGATCAAGGAAAGATGCCTTTTTTTATAAAATCAAGAACTCCTTGTAAAAAGGCATAAAAAATGGAATTATAACCATTTAAAAAGTCTTATTGATCGAGCTCCATAAAATATCATCTCCACCTTTTTAATGTCATAAAGACATGGGCCGATTAAAGATAAAGTTACAGATATTTAAAAACACATTATGAAATATGCATCGAGCTCCTCTTATAAGGCTTATAGTCTTATGAGTTAATACAATGGCTTTTTTTTCTTTTTAAACTTTTAAGGTCTTGAAATATATTCAAATTATTTGCTGCTCATTTCTTACTTTTTGACCAAAGCTCATTTACATTTGAACTTTCTATTCCTGCTCAAGCATTTAAAAAAGATGACCGGTGTAGCAAGTGGCACTAGGTGGAGGGCCAATTTTCATAAAGAGCTGTGACCCCTTAATAAGTGATATGACCTGCTATAGTAGGTCAACACAAGATTAAAACATAAAGTGCATTCTTTAGTAAGAGGGTATACATAAGACATGGTGCTTATTGAGGATATGTTAAGGATTTGCAACTTTAATGCCCTTATTAACAATATGACACTTTCTACCCATATCTGCCTCATCTCTACCAAACTCTAATCATATCTGCATTATTTCTTACCTGTGAACCTAATCAACATAATCATGAAGCAACCAAAGTATGAACATCAAAATATGAAGGTATCTTAAGTCATGATCAAAAACAAAAAATCCTGCAAGTCCATTCTCTGCATCTGTAAGACTCACA
The DNA here is from genome assembly GCA_027924645.1 of Cunninghamia lanceolata. Classification (NCBI taxonomy): domain Eukaryota; kingdom Viridiplantae; phylum Streptophyta; class Pinopsida; order Cupressales; family Cupressaceae; genus Cunninghamia; species Cunninghamia lanceolata. Next base: position 1,822,441 of record BSBN01001399.1, read on the forward strand.
CGATGTGATCATCACAAGACATCAAAGCAACTTAATTCTATTCTTATGAAAATGAACTTCTACAACATGATGAATTCCTGCAAGTCTCATGTAATGAGACCATGATCATTATGAATCAAACAACTCTTGAAGCAATCCCATGATGAATACAGCCAAATGGACAACCTGTGAACAACATCTGCATCATATCTACATCATATCTTGATTGATGATCAACTCAAAACCATAACATCATGACCAATATGAATCAAGAACATTAGTATCCTTCCTTTTGACATCAATGACATTCAACTCAAACACCTTTTTGACATCAATGACAATCTACTTTGATCAATCTCCCCCTTTGTCATTGATGGCAAAACTACCTGATACATTTTTCTTTCTCCCCCTTTTTGACATCTGATGACAAAGGCAATTATTTCCCTGTGAGAAAAATAACTCATATAGATCATTAGTAAAAGACTAGAAAAATATCAATCAACTACTTACTCATTTCTTGGATCACAAACACTATCACTGACCTTGTTATCTTTCATACCAACCAAGAATTGAAATATCACTTACCCAAATCTTTGATACCACTAGTAAAAAAAAATTGAAGGCTCTGAACACATTCACAATTTGTTGTTCTGAACTTATCCTGAAAGCTCTATCCTTGCACATCTGCACCTTGAACAACATTTCAAACTTGAGAGCAACAAGATACCATGAAACACACATCTAAAAACTTACATCCTAAAGCATAATACCTTCTTGTTACAAAAACCACTTATGAAGATGAAGACTGACACACTCTTGATGACATCACATGTGATTGAAGGATAAACTTTCCAAATAAACAATCTCCTTCCTGAAACTTTTTGGGGATAAATGAAAGGACATAAACAACTCCCCCTTACTTCATGCCATATGCTATGCAAATGATGATGTGACTTGTGCAAGATGCACAAGCTTAGAATTTATCATCTCTTAACTCTATTTTAGTCTCCACACTTTTACTTCTTTCTTTTGTTTAGGTTTCTTCTTCCAAACCTTTTCAACCTTTTTCTTTTTCCAACCTATCAAACTAGGTGATGCTATTGTTTCATACACTCTACAACAGTATGCCTTGTGACCTGGAGAATTACACTTGAAACATATAACATTAGTATTCCACATTGAAGTAAATTGATTTCTTCTACAATTAACTACTTTATGTCCAAAGTGATTACATGTGTAACAATAACCATTAAGTGAATAATTGTACCTGTACATGTATGCTTGTCTTACAGGGGTAGTTCTTCTTAAATTTCTTCTTCTTTGATTATGCATTTTTACAAATTCATCTTTGGTCATCTCCTTAGCTTCACACTTCCTTTTACCTTTAGGAACAACAACATGATGATTTAAATTAATTTTTCTTTTGGGAGACTCTCTGGCTTTTGAACACTCTCCTTCTTCATATCCTAAGCCAGTTGTGTTCTGATGATGCTTTTGTTTACCCAACATCTCATGTAACTTGTATGTACTTTCTTAAAATTCGTGATACTTCTTGGACAAAACTTTGAGACCTTCACAATCATTTCTCAAATTGACAATTTCACCCTCTAATTTCAGATTTTCAATCCTTTTAACCTCAAGGTTAGATTTTGATATATCATCTATCCTCTTTTCTTCCTCTTTGAAAAATAGGTCAGCAACACATACAACATCATTTGTCTTCAAGTACAAGGAATGAAATGTGCCATCTTTGAAAATCTATCCACTACTACAAATATAGAATCATATCCCCTCTTTGTTCTTGGCAAATGTAATATGAAATCCATGCTTATATCTTCCCAAGGTCTCTTTGGTACTGTCAAAGATTTGTACAAACTAGTATTTTGACTACTCCCTTTTGTAACTTGAGAAACTCTACAACTCTGAACAAACTTCCTTACATCCTTGTAAATCTAAGGCAAAAAATATTGTTCATTAACCAAAGCCACTATCTTGTCAATACCAAAATGTCCTACCAATCCACCACTATGCTTCTCCTTAATCAAATTGTCTTTCATTGAACTCCTAGGTATACACAACTTATTTCATGTGAAGAATATATCCTCTTGAATGAAATAATCTAACCACTTACTTTTATCTGTCACAATAGGTTCCTTACATGTCTTCCATGCTTATGCAAAATCAAGATCCTCTTCATACATATGCTTAAAAGTTCTTGAAAACCTAATACTTCTATTCTCATCTCTATCAATAGGTTCCTTCTTCTGCTCAATGCATCTGCAACTTTATTTGACTTCCCACTCCTATCCTTCAATACAAATGTGTAACTCTATTGGAATTAGACCGGACAACTGAGAGGGGGGGTGAATCAGTTGTCCCACAATAAAAAAAAAAATTCTACTTTTTAACCTTCTTTATTATCTTACTACCAGATTAATAATGTGAACATTAAAGCATAGATCAACAACATAAGAGAAGAAACATAATCATCACACTTGATACCAAGATTTTGACATGGAAACCTGGTTAAGGGAAAAACCACGGTAGGGGTTAACCCACAAAGATTTGTACCCTGTTAAAAGTACTTTAGAAAAATAGAAGGCACGTGCCTTCAGGTGCACTTCCCAGAGCTCACTGCTCAAAAGGGAGGCTTATTGCCTAAAAAATTTATTTAGAATAGAAAGAATTAACTGAGAAATAGTATTTACTTCATGCCTGATTTAGTTTCAATGAATGCTCAAGAACTTCTGCTTTGCCCCAAATTCTTCTTCACACTATACTTCTCTCGCTCCTTTTCTTCTCTACTCTGCTCTTGAACCCTTATTCAAATTTTATCTTATTTGCACAAGGATACTTTTCAAAAAATCTTCAACAAGTATTTATATGCTTCATCAACCTTGGAATAATCAACAAGGTCGGCTAAACTTGACGCGAATCATCACATTGTCAGCCAAACGCAACTGAGACTTGAATCTGCTTCTACAACCACTCCACGCTTCATAAAAATGCTCTTAAAGCATCTGTAACATGCTAGGAACATCTAGTTGGCCAAGACTCGGAAGAACATCAACCTCAAAGAAGAAATCTTCAATCAACAAGCTCAAACTTCAATGCAAACCTCCAACATAGTAGCCACACAATCCAAAGATCTCCACAGGCACATTGAAATCACCAATAACATTCACTCTAAACCATATTACCAAAAACATTTGGATCTTCCTCTGAAACCTCAAGAACACTATCTACCATGATTGTCAAACTAGAAAGATAGGTTGTGGACCTCCAAACCATGAACCACTAGAGTTGATGATACACACTGACTTTCCAAACATGCCTTCAGATCCATAGACCAAAATATTTCACTGCGGAGCAATCCAGACCAACTTACTGTCACACTGTCTCTTCTGAATATTGTAAAATCCGGTTCTACTCAGATGGCCATAACTTCTTCAAATCTTCATGCAGATCTCTCAATTCTTAACTGGAGCAACCTCTGACAATCCTCTACACAGCCATATGGTCTGCATGCATTGATTATCATTAATTTTCTCAATATCCTCAACAATCTGGTCTTCTATACAGATTGCAAAATAGGATATAGTTGACACCAATGACAACAAGGATATGTTGACATCAATGACAACACCACTTAGGCACATATTTGTAACAAACTCCCCCTTTGTCATTGATGGCAACATATAATGTGAAAAACTAAATTTAACCATCAAGACAAGAACTTCTCCCCCTTTCTCTTCTCAGTTTTGAAACTACTTTCTTTATTGCTCCTCCTTACACCAGCAACTAGTTTTTCACATGACTTCTCTCCCCCTTTGACATCAATGGCAAAGGGCACATATTGGCTATCTTTTCTCCCCTTTTTTCTTTAGACTGATCCCAAAATTTGCATATTGACTACATCCCCTTTGAGTAGTACCTTCTTAATATCAATCTGGATCACAAAATATGAATGTAAATTCCACCAAACTGATGCACCTTAGTGCATCTTAGTTCTAATTAGGAGGGGTAATTACCCCTAACTTTTCTCTGAGATACTCAAAAGTATCTTTGGGAAGAGGCTTAGTGAAGATGTCCGCAATCTGATCTTTGGAAGACACAAACTCCAACTTGATTTCATTCTTATTAACTTTCTCTCTCAAGAAGTGAAACTTGATAGATATATGCTTTGTATTTGAATGTAATACCAGATTCTTTGAAATGCTTATAGCACTTGAATTATCACAAAAGATTGTAACTGGCTCCTCAAACACAACACTGATGTCCTTCAACATTTGTTTTATCCATAGAACTTGAGAACAATTATTTGTTGCTGCTATATACTCTACCTCTGCAGTAGACAGAGAAATTTCTTCTTGCTTTTTACTCATTCAAGAGACCAATCTTTTTCCCAAGAAGAATGCACCACCACTAGTATTTTTTCTGTCATCCACATCTCCTACCCAATTAGTATATGTATATGCATGAAGAGTGAAATCATTGTCCTTTAGATACCACAGTCCATAATCAATTGTCCCCTTGAGATATCTGAAAATTCTTTTGACTGCCACAACATGGGATTCTTTTGGATCAGCTTGAAATCTAGCAACAAGTCCAACTACATTCATGATGTCAAGTCTGGTCTGAGTTAGATAGAGCAATCCTCCAATCACTGATCTATACCTTGTAGGAGTACAATCAACACTGAGTGGGGGATGAATCAGTGTTGATACAAAAAACCAATTTTTATCACCTTTCAAAAATTATCAATGAACTTTATCAAATCTAAATTGATTATTGATTTGACAATCACCAAATTTTCAAACACATATGATTAATGAAAATATGTTGAACATCAACACAAGAAGTTTTGACACAAAAATATTATCGAGTGGAAAACCCTCTAGAGGTAGAAAAACCAATCAAACTACCTCACTGGCTTAAATGTGAAACCTTCAAGTTTACAAATGTCTCACTGACATATACAATTTTGCCTCACAGGCATATTGTTTTTCATCACAAGTCTCACTGACTTTCAACACCAGAAGAACAATGAACAAACTAAATCAGGGGGTTTCCCTGTTTCAATCAAACTCAACACTTTATTTCTCCTATTCAAAATTTTCAACAAATATATCTTTCTCTACAAAATAATGATTAAATCCTGCAATGTCAAATTTTAACCTATAGAAATATTCACCTTTGAACCAAATCACCTCTGCAAAATTTGTGAAAAACTCCTGGAAAAATTATTGAATCTTCAAATCAATTTCATATATTAATCAACAAAAATTCTGCAATCTCTGTCATCAATCATATCTCTATAATTTTTCTTCTTCAATTCTACTCCATCTCTATAATCATCCCTACAAAAAACCTTGTTACCTTTTCAAACAATTGATTATCTGATTATATCTTAAATCTCTTCATTTATCTGCACATAACTTTTCTCTCTATCAATCAAATATGAACATCCTCTAAAATCTAATAATTTTCTTCTCTCAACAAAAACTCTTCATTCACATTAATTCCTCTCTGAACATATTTCAAAAACTAGAAGAAGAATTTTTCTTTCAAAAAATATTTATATCTCTCACACCACAAAAATATTTCCATTTTTTTAAAACACTTCATGCACCAAAAAAAAACTTTCCATCTTCCACTTCCTTTCTACCTTAAAAAAAACTTTCTATCTTAAAAAAATCTTCCAACTTCCATCACTTAGTATTCATTGCCATGGAGAAAACATCTGATTTCAGATTTTCTAAGAAAGACAAAAAAACTTTATAAAAAAAAACTTGCTTTAAAAAGCAACCAAGAAAGTGGGATATTAAAACAATAAAGATCCTAATATTAAGACTAAGTCTTAATAACTAAGAAAAGCACGATGCATATGAGGAGGGGTTGGGATATATAAGGAATATGATTTTTATCATTTTTTCAAACGGTTTTTTTTAATATTTCTATAAAACATGTTCATAGTATAAAGGCCTTTTTAATATTTTTATAAAAACATGCTCATAGAATATAATTATTCAAACCAAGGACATAATAATAGGCTCTCAAATGATGACTAATGTCATTGGTTAAATGCAATAATAGAGGCATGTGGGTTTAGACATATGAAATGGACTTAGTCTTAGATTTCTCCCAACATAGAATTTCTTCTGTAATAACATATAAATTCAACCTCTACAACATGAATTTATAATACCTCTGAAGACAACCTTGCTTAGAATTTGCATCCTCTGTTCAAGAAGAATCATTGAAAAGATCTGATCATGAAACCACCAATAGCCCTTTTGTCATCAATGAAAAGACAACATATAAGATCACTTGCAACAAAAGTCCCCTTTTGTCTTTGACATTGATGGCAAAACAACTATGCAAGACAACCAATTAAAACATCATAATCTTCTCCCCCTTTTTGACATTAAGTGTCAAAGGAAAACATGAACAAGAAAATACTGATCAACCAGAAAATCTGATCACTACACTGTCTACACCACAATAGAAGCAATTATTTTTTTCAACTAACTTGCATCTTATCATCTATCGAATGGATTTTAGGATTTAAAAAATATCAGCAACAACCCCCCCTGAATCCAACATTTTTGAAAATCATTGAAGAGAAGCAAAAGATAGAACCCCTAATCTCTGTCTTAGGGATTCAAACAACTTCTTAGGTAATGGTTTTGTGAATATATCAGCAAGTTGATCATTTGTGTGCACATATTCCAATGCAACTTCATTTTCAATCACCTTCTCCCTTAGAAAATGATATCTAATAGAAATGTACTTAGTTCTAGAATGCATTATAGGATTCTTTGACATATTGATAGAACTAGTGTTATCACAAAGAATAGATATAGGCTTTGTTACCTCAACCTTGATATCATGAAGAGATTGTACCATCCAAAGTACCTAAGTACAACATGAAGAAGCAGCAATATATTCAGCTTCAGCTGTAGATAGAGAAGCACAATCTTGTTTCTTACTATGCCATGCAACCAATCTACCACCAAGAAAGAAAGCTACCCCACTTGTGCTCTTTCTATCATCAGGACAACCAGTCCAATCTGCATCTGTATAGGCAAGAAGTGTAAAATCATTGTGTCTAGGATACCATAGACCAAAATCAAGTGTACCCTTAACATATCTAAAGATTCTCTTAACAGCATTCAAATGTGATTGTTTAGGACAAGCTTGGAATCTTGCAACCAAACAAATAGCCTGCATAATATTAGGCCTAGAAGCAGTGAGATATAAAAGGCTGCCAATCATAGATCTATACAAAGATTGTTCTAATTCAGGTGATTCAACATTTTTACTTAGCTTATGCCTTGTTTCCATAGGAGTACCCAAAGGTTTGTAATCATCCATTTGAAATCTCTTCAACATATCTTTGGCATACTTATTTTGTGAGATAAATATTTCCTTTTCAAGCTGAGATACCTAAAGACCAAGAAAGAAAGACAACTCTCCCAACATAGACATTTCAAATTTTGATTTCATGATGTTAGGAAATGAATGACTCATATCATCATTGTTACTTCCAAAAATGATATCATCAACATAAATTTCAACAACCAGAATATCCTCACCTTTGATTAAGTAGTACAAATTACTGTCCACACCTCCTTTTGTGAATCCCTGTTCTTGCAAAAACTTATCTAGTCTATAATACCAAGCCCTTGGAGCTTGCTTTAACCCATATAAGGCCTTTTTCAACCTATATACATGATTTGATTTGTCTTTATTCACAAAGCCTTCTGGTTGCTCCATGTAAACCTCTTCTTCAAGATCACCATTTAGAAAGGCTGACTTGACATCCATTTGGTATACCTTGAAATTTTTATAAACTGAAAAAGCTAAAAACATCCTTATAGCTTCTAATCTAGCAACAAGTGCAAAAGTCTCATCAAAGTCAATTCCTTCAATTTGTGAATACCCTTTGCAAACCAATCTAGCTTTGTTTCTAACAACTTTATCTTTGTCATCAAGCTTATTCCTAAATACCCATTTTGATCCAATGACATTCTTACCTTCTAGTCTTGGCACAAGTTCCCATGTTTTGTTCTTTTCTATTTGACTTAGCTCCTCTTCCATGGCCTTAATCCAGGCTTCATCTTTGCTAGCCTCAACATAACTTTTTGGTTCCATTTCTGATATCAAACACATATGTGCTTGATTATCTATAGAAGCAAGCTTTCTTCTTGTTAACACACCACTATCCTTGTCTCCAATGATCAACTCATGACGATGATCTCTTTGATATCCCTTTGAAGGAGTCTTTGTCTTAATTTCAACTAATTTTTCAGGAGCTTCTTCCTCTACCTAAATTTCTTCTTCCCTTTGTGAATGATGATCATCTTCCTTGTCATGAATCAGCTGCATACAAGGCTGCAAATTCTCATCCACCTTAACATTAGTACTTTCAATTATTCTTTTGAGTCTTTTGTTAAAGCATTTATATGCTTTGCTATGTGTAGAATAACCCAAAAATATACCTTCATCACATCTAGACTCAAAACTACTCAAAGTATCATTATCTTTCTTGATGTAACACTTACTTCCAAAAATTTTAAAATAGCCAACATTAGCTGACTTACCATACCAAAGTTCATAAGGAGTATAATTTGACTTTACCCTTAATTGAACTCTATTTAAAGTATACATAGCTGTATGAACAGCTTCTCTCCAATAGATGTTAGGCAGATTTGCATCATGTAGTAAGGTTCTTTCCATTTCTTTTACAGTCCTGTTCTTTCTTTTAGCCACTCCATTTTGTTGTGGAGTTCTAGGAGTTGAAAATTGCCTTCTTATCCCATGTTTTTCACAATACTCCTCAAATTCCTTTGAAGTATATTTTCCTCCATCGTCTGACCTTAAACATTTTAGCTTGAAATCAGATTCTTTTTCAACCATCTTTTTGAAGATTTTGAATCTATCAAAAGCCTCTGATTTATGCCTTAAGAATGTTACCTATGTCATTCTTGAAAAATCATCTATGAAAAGCATAAAATATTTTTCACCTCCTAATGCTTTAGTCCTTGTAGGACCACACAAATCTGAATGCACACGCTGTAGAGGTTTTGAAGTGAAATACTCCTTAGGTTTGAAACTAACCTTAGTTTGCTTACCCAACTAACACTCTTTGCATGTAGTATTGCTTGCTTTTGAAATATGAGGCATGTTTCTTACATTGTGATTCTTGTTGATTCTTACAAGATTGTCAAAATTCACATGACCAAGTCTCCTATGCCACAACCAACTTTCTTCAATTTGACCCTTGAAACAAATATAGCTATCAACACTTTTAGTTTTAGATTTATGAAGATTGTAGATGTTACCACTAGTCCTTAGACCTGCTGCAACAACTTTACCTGATTTCTTTTTGATCTCACATCCATGTGCATCAAAAACAACATTAAAGCCATTATCACATATTTGACTAACACTTAACAAGTTATGCTTCAGACCCTCAACAAAATATACATCATGTAGTGGTGTTTCATCATTAAGAAGAATTGTACCTTTGCCTTTGATCATGATGCAATCATTATTCCCAAACATAACTGACCCTTCATCAATATCTTCAAATTTAACAAACTTATCTTTGTCTCCTATCATGTGATTAGAACAACCACTATCAATCACCCACTGTTCCTTTCTTTTGGCATGAAAAGATGCTTGTGCAATCATGACATCAAAGTTCTTATTGATCACCTTGGGTTTCCAAACAAGCAACTTCTTATCAAGACTTAAAGAAGACAATCCTGGAATGGTATTCCTTGTAGTTTGCTGCATTTGTAAAGGTCTACAAAATTTGGCAATATGCCCAAAATTTTTACAATTGTGACACTTCAAACTTCTTAAAAACATGAATGGATTTCTTGGAAATAAATGCATTCCTCTTTTAACTCCAAATCTGCATTCACTGGCTTTATGTCCAAACTTGTTGCTACAAAAACAATATCCAATCAAATGAGCATTATACCTAAAAGTTTCATTCCTTTTTAGTTTGTTGTCCTTATGATTGATTTATCATTTGCATTAGCCTTTTGAGCAACAATTATTTGAGAACTTTGTCCCTCTTCAAATCCAAGACCTGATTTATCTTTGAATCCTTTTTGTCTATCAAGGAGATCATCAAGTTTGACACTACTTCTATACATATCAAGTCTTCTTCTTAGATCCACAATTTCAGCTTCAAGTGTATGACACTCCTTGTCCTTGTTATTCAACTCTTTACTCTTAACATCAATAATTCTCTCACTTTCTTCAAGAGATAGTTTTAGATCAGCAATCTACTTCTCATAACCAGTTAGTTTATTATTCATGATTTCATTTTCCTTTTGAAATAGACTTCTTTGTGCAATGGTCTCCTTTTTAAGCTTCTTGACTTGACTTAATGCACACTTCAATTCTCCTTCAAGATCAATAACAACTTCACAATTATTTGATTGTTCTTCACATTTTTCACTTTGCACTTCATTTAGGATAGCCATAAACAAAGTCTCTGCATCCTCCTCAAGAGAATCATCTGAATCACTTTCAGTCACACCAACATTGTTAGTAAACAAACTTCTTTTATTTCTAAAATTATTTTTCCTTGTAGGAACAAATTATTTCTTTTTGAATTGCTTCTTGTTTTCATCTTCATCACTATCTAAATCCTTGTAAGGACACTTAACTGCATAGTGTCCAATCTTTCCACATTCAAAACATTTGAATGGAAGCTTACCTTTGTACTTGCCAACTGACCCCTTTTTTAATTTGCTTGCAAGTGATATTTCTTGATCATCATCCAACTCCTCTAATTCATATTTTACCTCATTCTCCTTTTTTACTGAAAGCAACTTCTTTGCTTGAAGATATATCATTACTAATTCTCATCTCATAGGCTATGAATGTGCCATGAAGTTCATCAAAGGTTACTTTACTTAAATCTCTTTCCTCTACTGCAACCACTTTGGACTCATATTTTGAAGTTAAAGTCCTTAAGACTTTTATAACAACTGTCTTCTCTTCCAAAGTATCACCTAATCCGCTTATGGCATTTACAATTTCTTAAACTCTTACAAGATATTCTGCCACTTTCTCATCATCACTCATCTTGAGACTTTCAAATTTGGCCCTATAGGATTGTAATTTTTCTTCTTTGATTTTATCATCTCCTTGATAAAAATTGGACAATTTGTCCCATATTTCTTTAGTTGTCTTACACTCCATGATTTTGACAAGTATATCATTGGTTAGGCCACAACATATTGAATTTTTGGCCTTAGCATTATTTTCATAAGTCCTTTTCTCATCAGTTGTTGAAGGAGGATTTTTAGCAGCATATCTAGTTTCAATAGCAGCATACACATCATACCCCAAAGATGATAAATATGACTCCATCCTAAACTTCCAAAATGCATAGTTAGACCCATCAAACATAGGTGCTTTGTAGTTTGAATAACCTTCTTGACTTGCCATAACAAGTACTCCAAATATATGATCTACCCAAGCTGATTAATCCTTGAAGGGAACCAGGCTCTGATACCAATTGTAGGAGTACAATCAACACTGAGAGGGGGGGTGAATCAATGTTGATACAAAAAACCAATTTTTATCACCTTTCAAAAATTATCAATGAACTTTATCAAAACTAAATTGATTATTGATTTCACAATCACCAAATTTTCAAACACATGATTAATGAAAATATGCAGAACATCAACACAAGAAGTTTTGACATAAAAATATTACTGAGTGGAAAACCCTCCAGGGGTAGAAAAACCACTCAAACTGCCTCACTGGCTTAAATGTAAAACCTTCGAGTTTACAAATGTCTCACTAACATATACAATTTTGCCTCACTGGCATATTATTTTTCATCACAAGTCTCACTGACTTTCAACACCAGAAGAACAATGAACAAACTAAATCAGGGGGTTTCCCTGTTTCAATCAAACTCAACACCTTATTTCTCCTATTCAAAATTTTCAACAAATATATCTTTCTCTACAAAATAATGATTAAATCCTACAATGTCAAATTTTAACCTGCAAAAATATTCACCTTTGAACCAAATCACCTTTGCAAAATTTGTGAAAAACTCCTGGAAAAATTATTGAATCTTCAAATCAATTTCATATATTAATCAACAAAAATTTTGTAATCTCTGTCATCAATCATATCTCTACAATTTTTCTTCTTCAATTCTACTCCATCTCTGTAATCATCCCTGCAAAACACCTTGTTACCTTTTCAAAAAATTGATTATCTAATTATATCTTAAAGCTCTTCATTTATCTACACATAACTTTTCTCTCTATCAATCTAATATGAACATCCTCTGAAATCTGATAATTTTCTTCTCTGGACAAAAACTCTTCATTCACATTAATTCCTCTCTGAACATATTTCAAAAACTAGAAGAAGAAGTTTTCTTTAAAAAAATATTTATATCTCTCACACCACAAAATATTTCCATTTTTTTAAAACACTTCATGCACCAAAAAAAATCTTTCCATCTTCCACTTCCTTTCTACTTTCAAAAAAAACTTTCTATCTTCAAAAAAAACCTTCCAACTTCCATCACTTAGTATTCGTTTCCATGGAGAAAATATCTGATTTTAGATTTTTTTAAAAAGACAAAAAAAATTTATTAAAAAAAACTTGCTTTAAAAAGCAACCAAGAAAGTGGGAGATTAAAACAATAAAGATCATAATATTAAGACTAAGTCTTAACAACTAAGAAAAGCACGATGCATATGAGGAGGGGTTGGGATATATAAGGAATATGATTTTTGTCATTTTTTCAAATGGTTTTTTTTAATATTTCTATAAAACATGTTCATAGTATAAAGGCCTTTTTAATATTTTTATAAAAACATGCCCATAGTATAGGCCTTTTTAATATTTTTATAAAAACATGCTTATAGAATATAATTATTCAAAACCAAGGACATAATAATAGGCTCTCAAATGATGACTACTGTCATTGGTTAAATGCAATAATAGAGGCATGTGGGTTTAGACATTTGAAAATGGACTTAGTCTTAGATTTCTCCCAACATAGCATTTCTTTTGTAATAAAATATAAATTCAACCTCTACAACATGAATTTATAACACATCTAAAGACAACCTTTCTTAGAATTTGCATCCTCTGTTCAAGAACAATCACTAAAAATATCTGATCATGAAACCACCAACAACCCTTTTGTCATCAATGAAAAGACAACATATAAGTTCACTTGCAACATACCTTTCTAATTTGCCTTTGGGGAGTCATCATCTTTACTTAGCTTACATCCGGTTACCATAGGAGTACCTACTAGCTTTGAATCTTCCATTCCAAACTTCATCAAGAATTCTTTCACATACTTGGACTGAGATATGAAGATACCTTTATCTAACTGAACAATTTGTAGACCTAGGAAGAAATTCATCTCACCAAACATTGACATCTCAAACTCACTTTTGATTTGATCAACAAATGCTTTGTACATGCATTCATTTCCACCAAAAATGATATCATCAACAAAGACCTCAACAATTAGAATGTCCTCATGATTTATCTTGAAGTACAGATTACTATCAGTAGTACCTTTGCTAAATCCCAGCTTAAGCAAATGCTTATTCAATCTGGCATACCAGGCTCTTGGAGCTTGCTTGAGTCCATACAAGGTTTTTCTTAGTCTACAAACCATATTTCCCTGATTAGACAACTCAAATCCTTCTGGTTGTTTAATGTATACCTCATCCTCCAAATCTCTATTTAGAAACGTTGCTTTGACATCCATCTGATAAACTTTAAAATCTTTGAAAGCAGCAAAATCAAGAAATAATCTAACTGCCTCTATCCTTGCCACTGGAGCAAAAGTTTCTTCAAAATCAATTCCTTCCACTTGAAAATAACCTTTACATACTAGCCTTGCCTTGTTTCTTACAACTTCACCATCTTCATTCAGTTTATTCCAGAAGACCCATTTGGTTCCAATCACATTTTTGTCCTCGAGTTTGGGAATAAGATCTCAAGTGTGATTCTTTTCAATTTGCATCAATTTTTCTTCCATCGCCTTAACCCAGTTTTCATCATTGCAAGCTTCACTTACTGATTTAGGTTCAATCTTTGAAATCAAACAAATCTCTTCTTGATCTTTAGCAACTCTTCTCCTAGTTTGAATACCTCTATTTTTATCTCCTATGATTTGATCTTTAGGATGATTCATTCTTACATACCTGGGGGTTTTGGGAATTACTTGGGCTTCTGTTTCTTGAGCTTGTTCCTCAACATCTATCCTAATTCCTTGAGTCTCTGGAGTTTTTGAATCAATCTACATCTGAGTCAAAGTTTGAACTAACCTTCCTTGACTTTGACTTTCATTTTGATCATCTGAATCATATTCGTAGAATCTGGAAAGTCCTTCCTTGTTCTCATCAACTCTAACATTAGCACTTTCAACAATCTTTTTCAACCTCTTGTTAAAGCACTGGTAAGCCTTACTTTGAGTAAAGTATCCCAAAAATATTCCCTCATCACTTCTTGTATCAAACTTGCCTAAATCCTCATCTCTTTTGATATAGCATTTACTACCAAAAACTCTAAAATATCTCACAGTAGGAGGATGACCAAACCATAGTTCATATGGGGTCTTACTAGAATTGCCTTTGATCTGCACCCGGTTAAGAGTGTAGACAACAATACTTACAGCTTCTCTCCAGTAAACTTGAGGAACATTTGTTTCCATCATCATGGTCCTGGTAGCTTCTTGAATGGTCCAATTCTTTCTTTCCACAACTCAATTTTGTTGGGGAGTCCTAGGAGCAGATAACTATCTTTTTATGCCATGCTTTTCATAGAAAGCATTAAACTCATGAGAAGTAAATTCTCCACCTCTATCGAATCTCAGACATTTTAATTTTTCACCAATTTCATTTTCCACCATCACTTTGAACACCTTCAATTTATCAAGAGCTTTTAATTTTTCTTTTAGGAAGGTTACCCACATCATCCTAGAGTAGTCATCAATCAGCAACATGAAATATCTATCTCCTTGCACACTCCTAATTCTAGCAGGACCATAGAGATTAGTATGTACTAGTTCTAATCATCCATTTGAAACTTGTTCCTTACTTTTGAATGAAATTTTGCTCTATTTCCCTAATTGGCATTCTCTACACATACTATTAGGTTTCACAAGTTTTGGAAGATCTCTTACAGCTTGAGTGGTACTTATTTGGCAATGTTATCAAAATTTACATGACACATCCTTCTATGCCATAACCAACTTTGATCTATCTGAGCAATCAAACAACTTTTGCAAGAGCTACTCAAATGAAAAATGTTAACTCTAGTTTGAGTATCGGATGCAACTTCAGTTCCAAAACTCTCCAAGATTCTACACTTTCCATACTTGAATTGAAGATCATAACCTTTATCAACCAACTATCCAACACTAAGAAGATTATGTTTCAGTCCTTCCACATACAAAACATCATTGGTGCTATTCTTACCATCAAAAGATATGGATCCTCTGCCAAGGATTCTACCAGTTAACTTATCTCCAAATTTCACAAGCCCACCTTCGTAATTTTCAAAATTCACAAACTTACTCTTGTCTCCAGTCATATGATGAGAACATCCACTATCAATCACCCATTCATCTTTCTCAATAACCTGAGCAGCCAAGGCAATTTCCATAATTGCATAGCTAGTAGATTCAGTAGACACTGGATCTTCTTCTTTGATGGCAATGAACACCTAATCATTTTCAGGAGAACCTCCATGATCAGATTCATCATCTGTGACTCCTTCTCTAGTTTCTTGGACATAGTAACATTTGTTCTAATTTCAGTATCTGTTAGGGTTTAGTTTTGAAAACCTCTCTGGACATCTTGAGGCAAAATGACCAATCTTAGTACAAGAAAAACATTTGAGTGGCAATTTTATTTCATACTTACTAGATCCTCTTGGCAATATTTTGGCAAGAAGAGCTTTAAGATCTACAGTTTCAATTTCAACATCTTCAAGATCCTTCCTTGTCTTTACGAATCTGTTTGATCTTGTAGAAGAGCTTTCACCTAGATCATATCTTTGTTTTCCATATACATTGGCCTTAAATGTAGATTCAGACTTGGGAAGAGAATCACCAAACTCACTTAATTCAGGGGCTGAAATTTTGCCAACCAGATGATCTCTTGTAACATCTGAGATAGTCTTGATCTCCTCTATAGCTGCAACCTTATGTTTGTATGAATCTAGTAAAGATCTGAGCACTTTTAATATAATCTCTAATTCTTCCAAACTTCCACCAGCACACCTAAGTTCATTTATCTTTTGCATGTATTTTGTGATGTTTTCATCTTCGCTCATCCTCATAATTTCAAATTTTCCTCTCAGACTTTGTAGCTTGGTACATTTGACATATTTATCACCTTCATACAAATACTCCAACTTTTTCTAGATTTCATAAGCAATTTTTAGACCAAAGACATTTGTCATTTTTGAATCAGTCAGGGCACTCAATAAGGCTTCTTGTTACTTTCAGCATCTTTTACTTGATCTAGAGTTGAAGGACCTTTCTCCGGAGGTTTATACTCAACACTGTTTATCACCCAATAGGCATCACCCATGCATTGCAAATGGCACTCCATGTGATTCTTCCAAATAGAATAATTTTTTCTATCAAATCTTGGACTATCTTTCTTGTAGGTCAACATCTTGGATCTCCTCAAGCAATTATGCTTTTATAAGAGAACCCAGCTCTGATACCAATTGTTAGAATTAGATAGGACAACTGAGAGAGGGGGTGAATCATTTGTCTCACAATAAAAACTTTTTCTAGTTTTTAACCTTCTTTATTATCTTACTACCAGATTAATGATGTGAACATTAAAGCATAGATCAACAACATAAGAGCAAAAACATAATCATCACACTTGACAACAAGATTTTGACATGGAAACCCAGTTAAGGGAAAAACCACGGTGGTGGTTAACCCACAAAGATTTGTACCCTATTAAAAGTACTTTAGAAAAATAGAAGGCACATGCCTTCAGGTGCACTACCCAAAGCTCACTGCTCAAAAGGGAGGCTTACTGCCTATAAAAATTTATTTAGAACATAAAGAATTAACTGAGAAATAGCATCTACTTCATGCCTAATTTAGTTTCAATGAATACTCAAGAACTTTTGCTTTGCCCCAATTTCTTCTTCACACTGTACTTCTCTCACTCCTTTTCTTCTCTGCTCTACTCCTGATCCTTTATTTAGATTTTATCTTATTAGCACAAGGATTCTTTTCAAGAACTCTTCAACAAGTATTTATATGCTTCATCAACCTTGGAATGATCAACAAGGTTGGCTAAACTTGATGCGGATCATCACATTGTCATCCAAACGCAACTAAGACTTGAATATGCTTCTACAACCACTCCATGCTTCATAAAAATGCTCTTAAAGCATTCACAACATGCTAGGAACATCCAGTCGGCCAAGACTGGGAAGAACATCAACCTCAAAGAAGAAATATTCAATCAACAAGCTCAAACTTCAATGTGGACCTCCAACATAGTAGCCACATGATCCAAAGACCTCCATAGGCACATTGAAATCACCAATAACATTCACTCTAAACCATATTACCAAAAACATTTGAATCTTCCTCTAGAATCTCAAGAACACTATCTGCTATGACTATCAAACTAGAAAGATGGCTTGCAGACCTCCAAACCACAAACCACTAGAGTTAATGATACACATTGACTTCCTAAACATGCCATCAGATCTGCTGGCCAAAATATTTCACTACGGAGCAATCCGGACCAACTTACTGTCACATTGTCTCTTCTAAATACTGTAAAATCCAATTCTACTCAGATGGCCATAACTTCTTCAAATATTCATGTGGATCTGTTATTTCTTAACTAGAGTAACCTCTGACAATCCTCTACACAACCATATGGTCCGCATGCATTGATTATCATTAATTTTCTCAATATCCTCAACAATCCAGTCTTCTATACAGACAGCAAAATAGGATATAGTTCACACCAATGACAACAAGGATATGTTGACATCAATGACAACACCACTTAGGCACATATTTACAACAAACTTTGCATGAACTCTACCCATCTCATATGTCTCTGATTCAACTTTCCTTGACTATTCAAATACTACAAAGCTTGATGATTAGTGTACAACACATATCCCTTTGGCAAGAAGTAATGTCTCCACTTCTTCAAGGCTTGAATTATGGCATAGAACTCCTTATCATAAACTAAATATATTCTCCTTGCATCATTCAACTTATCACTAAAATATGCTACTGGTCTCCCTTCTTAACTTAACACTGCTCTTATTGCATTTCCACTGGCATCACAATCAACTTGAAATACTTTGTTAAAATTTGGTAGTGCTAACACTAGTTGCTCTGTCAACTTCTACTTCAATAATTCAAAACTCTTATCTACTCCTAATGTCCACTTAAAATCCTTTGTCACCTCTCATTGTTTCCATCATTGGTGTGCATACTGTACTGAAATTTCTAATGAACTTCTAGTAAAAACTTGCTAATCCATGAAATGATCTTACCTCTCCAATGTTCATAGGTGTTGGCCACTCAACAATTGCTCTAACTTTCTCAATGTCCATCTTCAATCCTTCTGCAGAAATCATAAATAAAAAATATACCAATTCTTCCTTCATGAAACTACATTCTTGATGTTTATCAACAATTTCTCTTCTCTTAACTTCTACAATACTTGTTTGATATGTTGCAAATGTTCTTCTTTTGTCTTACTAAAAATCAAAATATCATCTAGGTATACAGTAACAAACTTACCCAAGAATTTCTTCTAAACCTCATTCATAACATCATGAAAGTACTTGGTGCATTAGTTAATCCAAATGGCATCACTAACCATTCATACAATCCCTCATTTATCTTGAATGCAGTCTTCCACTCATCTCCTTCTCTGATCCTAATCTAATGGTATCCACTCTTCAAGTCTATCTTTGTGAAATATTTTTCTCCACTCAAATAGTCCATGATGTCATCCATCCTTGGCAATGGAATTCTATACTTAACAGTGATCTTGTTGATTGCTCTAGAGTTTGTGCACACCCTCCATTCTCCATATTTATTTGGTGCTAGTACCGCAGGTACCACACATGGGCTTAAGCTTTCTCTGATCAATCCTTTCCTCAACAGCTCTTGTATTTGTCTATTCAACTCTGCATTTTCTATTCGTGTCATCTAGTGTGTTGCTTTGTTAGGCAAACTAGCTCTAGGTATAAGGTCCATATGATGACTGATACTCCAGATTGGTGGCAATCCATCAAGTAGATTATCTGATATGATATCTTGGTACTATGTCAACAATTCAGTTATTTCCTCTAGTAATGGTTCTTCTTCTTTTGTTGTGGTGTTTCCTATACTTAGGCTTCTACACTTCTTTGGAATAAAAGCAAAACACATATTCTCAAGTCTCAGTCCATCCAAAAATTTCCTTCCATCAACCAAACAGATTCTAGCTGTCATGTCCCCAATTTTAACTTAAAATGGTTCTAAATTGTAATTTAATTTTATAAAGTATTTTTACTTTATAAAATTATTCGTTTTATTAAGTTACTTAAGTCATTTAAAAACACTATATGAATTAAAGTGTTATTGTACACACACATTTAAAAAGGGTCATGTAAAAGCATTTAAAATTGTAAGGTGTGATTGTGTACATAAAAACTTTCATTTAATAAAATTAGGGCCTGTCCTAATTGATGAAAGTTTAAAAGGGTTGTTGAGAGTCATTATTGAGCATGTTTTGTATGCTTGGTTTTGTGTTTATGTCTTTTGTCAAGTTTTTGTAATCAACTGAATTGACAAGGTGATGTCCCCTTGCATTCACTAAACCGAGGAGATGACCCCTTGGTGAATCGTAGAGGTGAAATTGCTTTAGATTTCATGATTGGGCTTCAAAGATTTGTGCCATCATGATTTATGTGTGTTGGTATTATTGTATTTGTGAGAGTTTGCAGGAATTACAAAATTAATAGGTTTGAGCATCAAGATATATTCATTTTAAGGTTGCAGATTTGTAGATATGCTAGAGGGTTTATTAACAAATTCATTGATTTGTAAACAAATATGAATTTGTAAAGGTGGTTCAATCCACACATAACTAGTATTGGTTTTAGAATTAGACAATATATGTAATGCACAAGATCTGATTTCACTTGGTATGATTTTATCGCTGCCTTCAAAGAATCGTGGAGTTGTCTTTAGATATGAATCGCACATATGTCAAAGGTGAGTTTGTAATGTAATGAGTTTATCAAATGGTTTTGTGAAATGTGTGGAGCCACGCATTCCTAATCACATCCTTCAAAAGGCTCTGGCAAATATTCAGAAAGATTCTCATTGTAACGGGACTTTGGTTTAAGAATTTATAATTGTTGTTGGTGGTTCTCAAAGATAATATAATTTAAAGGTGAAATATTGATATCATGGATTTTGGGACTCTTTCTAATAAAGTCTATCACATCATGGGTAAAGAAGCTTATAAGTCTTCATGTATTTAATCTTTAATGTTTGTTAGTGAAGATTATAATATATTTTGGGTGGTGGATTATGGGTCCCAACATGGAGTTTTAGGAAAAAGGGATAGCATCTGATAGATTTTTAGACTTTTCTATAGAAACCTAGCATTATAGCAGCACTTATAGCCTTCCCAAATGCATTTCATATCACAAAGGAATTCAGATTACCAAGCAGCACTGAAGATTCATTTATAAGGTTTGTTGGTAAATTTGGTTGTCACAAGGGAGACAAGATCTAACATGTAAATCTAGACAGTAGAACCATAGTTTATTGAAAAGGATCCATATATGAATAGCTATGCAAGTGGGCCCCTCCAAACACATTACATTACCTTTATGAAGATTTTCCAAGGTATAGAAAGCTTATGTGAGGTTTCTTTTTGACTTTAGCTCATATAATAAGTTTCTTGGATTTGAAGAAGAGTTCATGGGAATTAAAGAGGGACTTACATGGGATTCAAAAGAAGACACAAGGGAAATTTGAAGGATTTAAGGTGACTAAGACAAAGGTGTAGCAGTATTTATTTATGTGGGACTATTTGTAGTCTTTAATTAGTCTAGAACATTATAAGAACTTTGTGAACAATTTGTAGGAGTGGCAAGTTCTAGAAGAATCATTGCTATGTTCTTAATAAAATATTTAATTTGAATATACCTTTTTTTTGCAAATTGTTGTTAAAGTATTGACAAACATTCTATACCAGTTATGGTTTATTGTACATTGTTGGCATGTGGATATGTTTAAAAAATGTTTGTACAAATGCCATTGAATTATATAAGCATTGAGACTCCTTATGTATGAAAGAACATCACAAACAAACATTCTAAAAAGAAAACAAACTCAGAAAAAATCAGAGCAACCCCATTATGCAAAGTGTTTGACGAAATGTCAACACAATAGGAATCAAAATTTGATAGTTTAAATGTAGAATCCTAACAGGGATATTACAGTGGTATTAGAGCCATGATCTTGCCACCCTGAGGGGAAAATCAAAATTAGTTTCAGTCATCTAACATGGTACTTCAATGGTTAGAGTTAAAGATGGTAGCATGAAAGAGTTGAAAGGGCTTTTTGTTGAGTACAAACAGCAATCACAACAGTTGCTAGATTATATGGTTGGGTGATGATGGAAAAAATATTTACAAGTGAAGGTTTTAGAAGACGTCTCTATGGTAAGCTTGATAAACATGCAGGTGATTCAAATGATTTGCAGCCTATAAGTGATCAAGAAGAGTCACCTATTGAATGCCAAGATGAAGAACACATGAAGATTGAAGAAAATAATTTGGAAAATGATAATGTTCATTCATTTGAGAGAAAATCAGAGATTATAGTTTGTTATGAAGAGCATATTATTGATTTCCAATCATACATGAAAGGAGAGGACATAATATTTGCTACAAAGATCAGCCACAAAGTATGTGATTCACACAAAGAAGACATAGGTGATACATATGAAGTTCCTTGCTTTGGATTAGTATTTGATGAAGAAAAATGGCATGATGTCATTGTTGATCATTCTAATGAGATGGCAAATTTTGATCATGGAGTTGAATGGCATGATATAATCCCTAATTTGTTTGAGGGTAGTAGTACTATTCCTTTGCAATCAACTCTATTTGATATCTTTGGGTCAGCCAATGATGATGTGCATGAATATCACAATGATGATAAAGAGGATTCAGTTTTGTTTAATGCACTAGTTCCATTTGGTGAACTAAATCAACTTGCTCATGATGTTAATGATGCTTTCTTGTTGAAGTACATGGTTAATAAGCAAGTATGTGATAATGAAGGTAAATCAGTTTTATAGGATACAATGGTTTCCATTGAATAGGATCAACCTACTCTTGAGATGACACAATGTCATTTTGATTGTGTTCTCTTATTGGAGCATGTGAATGGCTTGATTGTTTCATGGTTTGATTACTACTATCTATTGTTGAGCATGAAAAAATGTTATTTCAGTTTAGTTACAATAGTACATGGAAGAGTTTGCTTTGATGGAAATCATTATTATCTTATTGAAGATTGGTTTCATGATGATTCCCTATCTTCATGCATTGAAGATGACACCTTGTATATCACTTGGAATGATATTTTCATATTGCATAGTGTTGTTCTTACTCATGACAGCTTGGATACATTTATGTTTGCTACATTGTGCGACAATGGAAGCGATCCCAGGATCTTCTTCATTAGCAGCCTTGAAGAGATGCGATTGAGCATGCTTGAGGAGCCTCACTGGATTTGGGATCTAGGGATAGATTGAATTCAATTTTTCTTCCCATTGCTTAGGGACAAGCAATGTCACGAAGGGAGGGTTGTCATGTCCCCAATTTTAAGTAACTTAAAAAGGTTCTAAATTATGATTTTATTTTTAAAAGTATTTTTACTTTATAAAATTATTAGTTTTATTAAGTTACGTAAGTCATTTAAAAACACTTTATGAATTAAAGTGTTATTGTACACACATTTAAAAAGGGTCATGTAAAAGCATTTAAAATTGTAAGGTGTGATTGTGTACATAAAAACTTTCATTTAATAAAATTAGGGCCTGTCCTAATTGATGAAAGTTTAAAAGGTTTGTTGAGAGTAATTATTGAGCATGTTTTGTATGCTTGGTTTTGTGTTTATGTCTTTTGAAAAAAATTTGTAATCATTTGAATTGACAAGATGATGTCCTCTTGCATTCATTGAACTGAGGAGATGACCCCTTGGTGAATCGTAGAGGTGAAATTGCTTCAGATTTTATGATTGGGCTTCAAAGATTTGTGCCATCATGATTTCTGTGTGTTGGTATTATTGTATATGTGAGAGTTTGTAGGAATTGCAAAATTAATAAATTTGAGCATCAAGATATATTCAATTTAAGGTTACAGATTTGTAGATATGCTGGAGGGTTTATTAAAAAATTCATTGATTTGTAAACAAGTATGAATTTGTAAAGGTGGTTTGATCCATATATGACTAGTATTGGTTTCAGAATTAGACAATATATGTAATGCACAACATTTGATTTCACTTGGTATGATTTTATCGCCACCTTCAAAGAATTGTGGAGTTGTCTTCAGATATGAATCGCACATATGTCGAAGGTGAGTTTGTAATGTAATGATTTTATCAAATGGTTTTGTGAAATGTGTGGAGCCATGCATTCCTAATCACATCCTTTAGAAGGCTCTGGAAAATATTCAGAAATATTCTCATTGTAACGAGACTTTGGTTTAAGAATTTATAATTATTGTTGGCAGCGCTCAAAGATAATATAATTTAAAGGTGAAATATTGATATCGTGGATTTTGGGACTCTTTCTAATAAAGTCTATTGCATCATGGGTAAAGGATCTTATAAGTCTTCATGTATTTAATCTTTGAAGTTTGTTAATGAAGATTATAATATATGTTGGGTGGTGGATTGTGGGTCCCAGCATGGAGTTTTAGGAAAAATGGACAACATCTAATAGATATTTAGACTTGTCTATAGAAACCTAGCATTATAGCAGCACTTATAGCCTTCCCAAATGCATTTCATATCACAAAGGAATTCAGATTACCAAGCAGCACTGAAGATTCATTTATAAGGTTTGTTGGTAAATTTGGTTGTCACAAGGGATACAAGATCTAACATGTAAATCTAGTCAGCAAAACAACAATTTATTGAAAAGGATCCATATATGAATAGCTATGCAAGTGGGCCCCTCCAAACACATTACATTACCTTTATGAAGATTTTCCAAGGTATAGAAAGCTTATGTGAGGATTCTTTGAGACTTTAGCTCACATAATAAGTTTCTTGGATTTGAAGAAGAGTTCGTGGGAATTAAAGAGGGACTTGCGTGGGATTCAAAAGAAGACACAAGGGAAATTTGAAGGATTTAAGGTGACTGAGACAAAGGTGCAGTAATATTTATTTATGTGGGACTGTTTGTAGTCTTTAATCAGTCTGGAACATCATAAGAACTCTGTGAACAATTTGCAGGAGTGGCAAGTTCTAGAAGAATCATTGGTAAGTTCTTAATAAAATATTTAATTTGAATATACCTTTTTATTGCAAACTGTTGTTAAAGTATTGACAAACATTCTATATCAGTTATGGTTTATTGTGCATTGTTGGCATGTGGATATGTTAAAAAAATGTTTGTACAAATGCCATTGAATTATATAAGCATTGAGACTCCTTATGTATGGAAGAACATCACAAACAAACATTCTAAAAAGCAAAAAAACTCAGAAAAAATTAGAGCAGCCCTATTATGCCAAGTGTTTGATGAAATGTGAACACAATAGAAATTAGAATTTGATAGTTTAAAGGTAGAATCCTAACATGGATATTACACTAGCATTTCCACATACTTCACTTTTAGGCTCATCTTCCAAAGGTATCAAGATATGCTTCTTCCCATTTGAGGTTATAGTATAAGTATTCTTTCTTCCATCATGTATAACTTTTCTATCATACTGCCATGGTCTTCCTAACAATATATGGCATACATCCATCAGCATAATATCACATAATACCTCATCAACATAAGATCATATATTAAATTTTACCAAACATTGTTCACTCACCAATATCTTGTGCTCATCTTGAATCCATGCTATCGTGTAGGGATTAGGGTGTTTCAATCTCATTAGATTTAGCTTTGTCACCATCTCCTCTGAAACCAAATTATTAGTACTACCACTATCAATGATAACCTTACAACATTTACCTCTTGATTTGTATCTTGTTCAAAATAAACAGTTCCTTTGCTTTGGTTCCTCAATTGTCTCTACTTGAAATAGGGCCCTCCTCATGACTAATGATTCTTCTTTCTCTAGTTTTCCAACTGAACTAAGTTATCCAACAGGATCTTCCTCCGCATAGGCTGCTCTTGCACTGTTCTATGTCTTACAAGGCTTGTACTTCCCTAATGACATTCAAATGCTCTACATCCTTCACCTCCACACTTGAAACAAGTTCCTCTAAATGATCTTTTGTCAAACCCTATTTCATCTCTCTTGTGTCCATTGCGGTAAGAATTATGATTCCCTCTGTTGTTGTGGTAGAGACTCATATCATCTCTCTGGTATGAATTGTTATCTCTGTCTTCCTTCGTGTATGGACTACTTTCCTTGTTTTGCTCCACATATGGTCTTCTTCCTTTGGAATATATTCTACCTATTTGAAATTTACCTCCTCTACCTCTCTGCCTTTGCTCATGCCTCTTATTCAACTTGTCTTCAACCTTCAAGGCAAACTAAGATGCTTCTTCTATTGTTGTCATCCTCACCAAACTTAGTTCTTCTTGAATATTCATCCTTAATCCATTTATGTATCTTGCCACTTTCTCCTTACTTGCTTCACTATGTCCATTCCTTATGATCATCTTATGAAATTCTTCAGTATACTCCTTAACAGATTTCTCCTTGTGTCTTAGGTTTTTCAATCTCTTCAACAATTCCAACTCATAGTCAACAAGTATGAACTGATTCTTCAATTTTGTCACCATCCTATCCCATTTTATGATTTTCTCTTTTCCTCTCCTATTCCTATCCAATTGAACTTCTTTCCACCAAATAGCAGCGTGTCCTTTCAACTTGGTTTTTGTAAATGTCACTCTCTTCAGATCTTTAATTTCTTCATATTCAAAGTATTCCTCCAAGTCATTTATCTAGTCAATCACTTCCTGAAGATTCAAAATTCTGGTATAGTTTGATACTTCCATTCTAGGTCTCTTACCCATCTTATAAATAGCTTTCAATACATTTACCTGGTCTGATTCTTCTTCTAGGGATTCTTCATTTTGGCCAATAGCTTGAAATTCATCAGATATCACTTTCATCTTCCTATCTAGGGTTTAGTCCTCTTCTTCTATCTTCTTCTACAACATCGAATCTACCTTCATTGCCCTTATCATCTCTATCATCTCTTCCATTCTTCCAACAACATTGGCCATAGTAGGCATCCTCCTTGGCAGCATCTCTTCCTAGGATCCAATGCAATTGCCTCAATTCTGCGATCTTACTACAAGGTAGAAATTACCTCGCAATCAGTGCTCTATTGACAAACACAAGTAGACTAGCTCAATTCAGCGATCTATTCACAACAAGATCTTCTAACATGCCTTCACTTCCATGGGATTTGCAAACTTTCTCTAGTACTACTTGGTGTAGTCATGGATGGAGAGTCCTAAGAAAGGATTGTCCAAACCATGCAGTAAGAGTAAACACAACTCAATAACAACATGCAATGGAAGATTCAAATGCTCAATATATTAGATAATCAAAATGCTTATATATCAGCAATATGTGGGCTACAATCAAAGGGATCACAGTCCATCTTTCTAGGTTATAACAGAAATGAAAGATATGGCACTGAAGTGCATTCTGAAAAGAATTTTTGCTATCTATATTATCTTCTAAAACTATTGACTTCGTAATGCATCTAAGAGATGTATATATATCATCCTCAAGCTCAAATGATCCTCCGTGTCAGCCTCAAGAGTTTACAACTCCAATGATTGATGAAACATGTAGAAAATATGTAGGTCAGCCTACAACTCATGGTATTGCTCCGTAAATGAATGAAACTTGGTGCAGCGATCAAGGAAGGTCTATTTGGTTCTTATTTGCCTTGTGATAAGTTCTATTTGGCTCTACAAAGTCATGGAAGTACCCCACAAATCTTTTGTTCTCATACTAACTGAATGAATGCTCTATTCTGTGAAAGTTGATGTCTTTCTGCTAGCGATAACTTTTTGTAGACAAATCCAAATATCCTAAAATCTTAGTATGATGTAGCTGACATGGCATAGAAACTAATTCCTTCTCTATGAGCTCTGATATCAAGATGCGGTAAAATGTGGTGGAAAATACTGAACTACAAACTAAAATGAAAGAAAAGAAAACAATGCAAATATTTTTTGTTGATGCAATATTGCTCTACAATCTGGGATGCTCCTACATCATGGGTTATAGTGGGCCTCATCATGGTGAGAGTAGTTGTAGGTGTAATAGAAGCTACTCTAAAACTATTGTGTGAGCTCAAGAATATTATGGTGGCATTGTGAATATTTGCAATCAACCTCTATGATAGGCTACTCTCATTGTATGAAGGTTTTAAGAGTTCATCATTCATTAGAGTAGGTTGTTGTGAGTCCATGTCTCTCATTCTTAAGTAGTTGTAATCCATGTTACTATTGCTACAAGTGTTGTTGTAGGTTAAAAATGGTCCCATGGTAGTCGACAAGTGTGTGGGAGATTGAAATGTGGTAATAGAGTTTTACAAATTCCAATAGGCAAAGTAAACACATACTAATTGTGAATTAGTGGCATGAGAAGAAGGTTCTCACTCTTATTAGATTTTTTCACCCTATGTTCAGTTTTCTCCAATTATAATCTTATGTGTGTTACAATTGGTTATGTGTTTCAAATTTTTATTTCTACACATGAGAAGTTCTCTATGGGTAAGTGCATGGAAATGGGTGACAAAAAAGTGGCCAAAAAATATTTTTTTGTCAAAATAAGTAATAACATGATCATGTTACAAATAACGTGATCACATTATGGTCTGATAGCGACTAGCCTAATGCTTAGTCACTACCAATCCATAACACACCTATGTTATAAACTATTAAAATAAAAGAAAACCATGGCCTCATTATGTCATTTTCCCAAAAGATCTGATAAGGCTTTTTTGTGCACACATTTTCA
This sequence comes from Cunninghamia lanceolata, assembly GCA_027924645.1. NCBI lineage: Eukaryota > Viridiplantae > Streptophyta > Pinopsida > Cupressales > Cupressaceae > Cunninghamia > Cunninghamia lanceolata. The sequence goes on from BSBN01001399.1 coordinate 1,850,710, forward strand.
ACCTCTTGGAGCTAATTTGATGAAGGAATCATGCTACCACATTGTGGAAGAGCTAACTTCAGTGAGTTTTCTAGAAATTTAAGTTAAAATGAAACATTTTTGTTTTCACTTGTGTTAATTCATTCTTTTTATTTTTAGAAAATCAAAACCCCTCAACACCTTCAAACCCTAATCCACCCAACTTAACACATGAGGAAACTCCTATTGAAGAGGAAGCACAAACTAATCCCACTCAAACTCCTCCATCCATTCTGTTGGTTTCCAAAACCACAACTCCACTTCCTAAGATAGATCACACTCACAAGGCCAGGGTTGTCATCGTGTAAGCATAATTGGTTCATCAATTGAACGTGAAGGGTTGAAGGTCAACTCTATGGGAGTGGGTTTCATCCCCTACACTTTGAGCTCAGCTAGGCTCTAGAGAGATATTCCAAGGAGTATACCTTAAAAGGTATTGAGTTCAAACTAGATGAACAACTAAAATCCAATGAACAACCAAACTAAACTCATTATCGTGATCCCAAAACTGTCACTGAACCAAGAACAATTGACTATCACAAAACCCCTATATAGCTAATATAATTTTTTCAAGAATACATGTACAGGAACAATGGTCCTTCCCCTAAACCACTGGTAAATGTTTGTTTTAAATGATATGAGATTGGTCTGATGGAGCCAAGATCGGTGCCAATCCAATTGGGCTATAGTCACAGGTGATAGAAAAGAAAACAAATAAAAATTGCTCTAAGCACATTCTATATCAGATTACATGTTTTGTACTTCAAACATACTTAGTAATCTAGAATGAAATGCATGCATTCAAATGTAAAGAACAAATGACAACTATAGAGATTGTAATATATTTAAAATGTTGTCACATTTTCAAATGCCCAATACAAACTTATCAGCAAATGTGATAAGAGGAAAACCCTAAATAAATACAAACAATCATGGAGACATTCTCTGCACAACCCCTACTACAGACTACCTTTCATATGTTTCACCACCCCATTACTTCTCTCCAACTATACATGGCATGATTTAGATCCCTAGAAGTATTTCTAAACCTGCACAACCTCCAGCCACCACTAAAGAACCAACCCTTGAAATGAGTTTCAAACTTACCTTTATAGCCTTCACAACTCATATTTGAGGATGAAATGGGTGGGAAAACCCCCAACAACCCCACCAAATGTAATAAAAACATAAATTTCAACTACCCATTTCACATTAATGGTGATCCTAGAAGTTGGTACATTTCTGGTGTTCTTGGGCCTTCAGTGGTGTCAAGTCGATGAGAGGACTTAGGACTTTTGGACCCTTTTGGAAAAAGACCAAAAGTCCAACCAGGTCCTGAAATCCTGACAGGACCAAAAGTGTTGAAAGTCAAAACTAAAATTTTGACCCAAAAGTGCATGAAAAACTTAGCCCTTTCCTTAAAAAATTATTTAAAAAATTGAACATTTGCACCTCCAAATTCACTTTGAAAATTCAGGGGGTTCGAGAAGATTTTGAACCAGGACCGAAAGTCTTATTAGGCCCCGAAGTCCCAAAATTGCTCAGGTCTCAAATTTGACTTAGGTCCCAAATTTGACTTAGGTCCCGAAATTGCCTTAAGTCCCGAAATTGACTTAAGTCCCGAAATTGGCTTAGGTCCCAAAATTGCCTTAGGACCTGAAATTGACTTAGCACCTGAAATTGCCTCAGGTCCCAAAATTGCCTGAGGTCTTAAAATTGACTTAAGTCTCAAAATTGCCTCAAGTCTTGAAATTAACTCAGGTCCCAAAATTGACTTAAGTCCTGAAATGCACTCAGGACCTGAAATCCCAACAAGACAGTATATTTTAAAATTACATTTAAGTTTAAGTTTGTATTTACCCTTTACTATTTACCTTTCTTATGCATTAAGTTATTTTAAAATATATTGTCAAGATGTTTGAGATATGTTTCAAATCCATAGGAGTTAACCTGTAAATTCTAGAATTTGGAGGATCCATCAGATTTTAGACTTGTTTAGGGTTTTCAAGGTTTCAGACTTAGCCAAAATCAAGGTTTCAACAACATGCACCAAGGTAAAAGCATAGGTACCCCTTAGGAAAATTTGATCGATTTGGCAAGATTTTGGAAATACTTGGCTTGAAAATAGGAATCTAAGCACATTCAAATGCATCCTCTTGAGACCCAAGCAAATATATTAGGAAAATTTGAACAAAACAATAAAAAGAGCTTCAAACATTGGTAGAAACATTGAAAAATTCAAATGCAACTTCCACACATCAAAGAGCTTTTGCAGTATCCCTTGAATATGTAATTTCTCAAATAAATTTAATTAGTGGCCAAATAAACACATGGGAAAATCATAAAGAGTATGCTCAACAATATTATTCTTCAAAACTATCATATAAAAAAGTATAAGAAAAGAAAATTATGAAAGGTGATTTATGTGCATTATTTTTCAACCCTAGAACCAACTAGACCATTGATGCAGCACACAACATACACTCAACAGAATTGTGCCATTAAACATGAGAGACAAAAATTTGGAAGCTGAAACATAACAAAATTTCTATTCCTCAACTCTGCCGCTACAATGAGAGAAAACTCTCTTATATCTAAGAAAACAAAAAAAACAAAAAAATACCTTTTTTGGCAGATTTCGACAATTGTCAGATTTTGCCATTTTAGGTAATTTTACAATCATATCTTGAGAATCCAATTTTTTCCCAAAAAGCTCGAAAAGCTAAGGTAGGACGAAAAACCAACTAACATCCTAAATTCAAAACATGAGTTTTGAGTTATTAAAAAAAGCAACTTTTAAAAAACTAGAAAAAAACACTAATTTGCCATTTTGAGGGCCAAGATGAAAGTTTCAAGCCTCAAAAAAGTGCCAAGATGAGGTCCAACCGACTAGGGTGGGTTGGGAAACCACTGGCCACCTCATAACGCATCCACCTATAAAATTTCATAGAAAACCCACATCTAAGTCAAAAGTTATGACCTCCAGAAGTCCCTACATCATTCTCCTCTGGTTGAAAAGAACGCAGCTCCTGCAAGTGAGTGTCTTCAAACTGCTGCCATTTGATGGGATCTAACCTCTGCACTTCCCACTCTGTAATCCATGTGCTATCTGTTGGTGGCAATCCTTCCCACTGTACTAAATACTTTTTGTAACGCCCTTGCCGAGTGGAGATAGTGTTCTTATCAAGAATCTGTGCAACCTTTTCCTTCTTCTTATGGGGAATGTGGTTGTGCCATGACACCTCTGGTTGACTATCTTCAGCATCATCCTCACCATGGAATGCATATAAATCAGAAATATTAAACACAGGAGAAATAGCAAGATCATCTGGTAAACTGACCTCATATGCATTATCATTGATCTTCTTTGTAATTCTGCAAGGACCAATTTTCTTGTACTTCAACTTGTGATATGTGCCAGTAGGAAACCGTTCTTTTCTCAAATATACCATCACTAAGTCACCTTCACTGAATGTCTGATGTCGCTGACTAGGATCCACTGAATTCTTATACCTCTCATTACTGTCCTACAACTTCTGTCTCACTGCTTGCTGCAACTGTTGAAGGTGTTCTGCAAATGCTTCCCCATCATCACTGACCTGATCTTTCATTGGTAGCTATACCAAATCTAGAACACCTTGAGGATTCCTGCCATACACAATCTGAAAAGGGGACTTTCCTGTTGATCGGTTAACAGAACTATTATAGGCAAATTCAGCCTGGGGTAATGCCAAATCCCATTGTTTTGGCTTTTCTCCAACAATACACCTCAGCAAATTTCCCAGACTCCGATTAACTACCTCTGTTTTCCCATTTGTTTGAGGATGATAGGCACTACTAAACTGTAACTTGGTCCTCATCTTCTTCCATAAAGTCCTCCAGAAATGACTGAGGAATTTGGTATCCCTGTTAGAGGTAATAGTCTTTGGAACACCATGTAGTCTAACAACTTCTGAAAAAAATAACTCTGCTACCCTCATTGCATCATTAGTTTTCTTACAGGCAATAAAATGAACCATCTTGGAGAACCTATCAACAACTACAAAAATGGAATCATTACCTCGTTGAGTATGTGGAAGTCCCAACACAAAGTCCATGCTCAAATCTGTCCATGGTGCAGCTGGTACTGGTAAGGGCATATACAATCCTGTATTCTATGAATGTCCCTTAGCCACTTGGCAGATTCTACACCTTGTTACATACTTAGTTATATCCCTTTTCATCTTTGGCCAGTAATATTTATCTTCTATCAAGGCTATTGTCTTGTCCTTGCCAAAATGTCTAGCCAACCCCCTACTATGAAATTCTCTGATAATGTTGTCCCTCATAGAGCCAGCCGGTATGCATAGTTGTTTTCCTTTAAATAGATACCCATCTTGCATAAAATATTCACCCCTAAAGTGATCCAAGTTACTAGATATTGGTGCCTTCAATTGTTCCACAATCTCCCAAAAATCATCATCAAACTCATACAAATTTTTGATGGCATCAAAACCAATCACCTCAATTTCCATTGTGGTCAAAAGTGCAACATGCCTACTTAACGCATCTGCAACCTGATTTTGTTTTCCAAACTTATGCTTCAACACAAAGTTGTAACCCTGCAAGAAAGAGACCCACTTGGCATGCCTACTATTCAACTTTTTCTGTGTGTTCAAGTACCTCAGTGCAATATGATCTGTAAACAATACAAACTCCTGGGGAACTAGATAATGTCTCCAGTGCCTCAATGCTTGAACAATTGCATAAATTTCTAAATCATAAGTAGAATAATTCTTTCTCACTGCATTCAACTTTTCACTAAAGAAAGCTATAGGTTTGCTAGCTTGGCTAAGTACAGCACCTATTCCCACATGGGAGGCATCACATTCTACTTCAAATACTTTATCAAAATTTGGCAAGGCAAGTATAGGTGCTTCTGTTACCTTTTTCTTCAAGTACTTAAAGCTCTCCTCAGCATCCTTGGTCCATACAAACTCCCTCCCTTTGGTGCAATCTGTTATAGGAGCTACAATACTACTGAAATTGCGAATGAACTTTTGATAGAAAGTGGCCAAGCCATGAAAACTTTTTATCATTGTGATGCTGCTTGGACTAGGCCATTCTAGGATTGCCCTGACCTTTTCTGGATCCATTCTGACACCATCTTTAGAAATGACAAAGCCTAAAAAAAAAAAACTGTCCTACATGAACCTACACTTTTTCAAATTGGCATAGAGCTTCTCCTTCCTTAACACACCAAAGATGATCCTCAAGTGTTGTAGGTGCTCTTCTTTGCTGTTACTAAATACCAAAATATCATCAAAATCAACTACCACAAACTTACCAATGTAAGGGCGTAGTACAGTGTTCATCAATCTCATAAATGTGCTAGGTGCATTTGATAACCTGAATGGCATAACCATCCACTCATATAATCCATCTCCAGTCTTAAAGGATGTCTTCCACTCATCCCCTTCTCAAATCCAAATTTGGTGGTAGCCACTTCGTAGGTCGATCTTGCTGAAATATTTAGCCCTTGCAAGGACATCCATCATGTCCTCCATACGAGGTATAGGAAACCGATACTTGATGGTAATCTTATTAATTGCTCTGCTATTAGTGCACATCCTCCATGTTCCATCTTTTTTTGGGGTTAACAATGCAGGTACAGCACATGGGCTCATGCTCTCTCTCACCACACCTTTACTTAGGAGTTCTGTTACTTGCTTATTCATCTCTGCATGTTGTGTTAGATTCATCCTATAAGCTGCTTGGTTGGGTAGAGTTGCTCCTGGAATCAAATCAATATGATGCTGAATATCTCTCTTTGGTGGTAGACCATCAGGCAATTCATTAGGTAAAACATCAACAAATTATTTCAATAGCTCGGCTACTTCTGGGGGAACTGAAATGTCTTCCTCTTCACCTTTTTTCACTATTAATGCATAGCAACACCCTGTCACCTTCATTTCTTTAACAAGATCTCTTTCAGACAACATGGTCTCACATTTTCCTTCATCCTTGAGAGGCAATAAAATCACCTTAGCACCATCTTTCCAAAAGGTGTATGTGTTTTTCCCTCCATCATGCATAACTTTTCTATCATACTACCATGGCCTTCCCAATAACACATGGCATGCATCCATTGGGACAACATCACACCATATCTCATCCTGATAGATCTTCCCTATGCTAAACTTAATTAGGCATCTTTTATCAACAGTGACTTCATTTCCCTTTTTAAACCATGTAATGCGATACGGATGAGGATGTTTTTCACAGTGTAAATTCAATTTGTCTACCATTTCTTTAGAAACCATATTTTCACAACTACCTCCATCAACAATGACTTGACATACCTTGCCACCCGAAGTGCATCTAGTTCTGAAGATATTGGTTCGAAGCCATGAACCATCAGAGCTTTTGGCTTCTGTTTTCTCCTTCTCTAGAATCACCATTGCTCTTGTCATCATGAGACTTTCTCCCACATCTGGTGGAACCTCTAGTTCTGTCCCTTCCACTTCATGCTACATTTGAATCATGTTCACCCTAGGTTGTCCTCCTTGATTTCTTTCTTGCATGTTATAATTGGAGCATTCAAATGCCCTATGACCTTCTTCTCCACATCTGAAACAAGTGAAACCAACTAACATCCTAAATTTGAAACATGAGTTTCGAGTTATTAAAAAAAGCAACTTTTAAAAAACTAGAAAAAAACACTAATTTGCCATTTTGAGGGCCAAGATGAAAGTTTCAAGCCTCGAAAAAGTGCCAAGACAAGGTCCAACAGACTAGGGTGGGTTGGGAAACCACTAGCTACCTCATAACTCATCCACCTATAAAATTTCGTAGAAAACCCACATCCGAGTCAAAAGTTATGACCTCCGGAAGTCCCTGCATCAACCATGCACACAAGTTGTAAACAATTTCCTATTCATTGGTGCCAAGACCAAGGAATAAAGGATAATTGTTGGGATACGTGGTGGATAGTTATTGACCATCCCCCATGCAAAAATAATGAAGTTCCTTAGTATTTCTTGAGGAAACACTATTGCAAGTCCATCCTCAATAAAATTCTAAATTATTTTCCAAGACGAAGGTAAAGATTTTCCGTAGGATAGAGAGGGGGCACATCATACCAAAGACCAACTAGCAAGACCACTTGCTTGCCCATGTATTCAACATATGATAGTCCCTTCTGCTATGAAGGAGAGTGTTAGGGTGGAGACTTTACAATCCATCAGTTCCCTCACACAAGCATTTTTATAACATAGTAGGCCTCTTTTGTAGGGTGATGAGGGTGAGCTTTCTAAGCGTCAACTCTCACCACACATTTGTCATGCTTGTGGATCTACCTGTGAGTATGGGTCCAAGGATTATTTGATGAAGTATACAACACATGGTGCACATGGTCATGATTTCCACTCTGAGGAGTATGCTACATGGGGCTAAGCACATGATGCATCTATATTAAATAGATTGGTCTTCACAAAAAAAGTTGTTGGATATGACCTTTGGCATTGATCAATAGGTAATTTTCAACAAGGTCGTACAAATTAGTATATTTCCTATTGAAGTCTGTAATTAACTATATTAATCCATTATGAATAAAAATTAATGTAAAAATTATATGTATTATAAAGTTCTAGGGTCAAAGTATGCATTTTGCATCTATTGGCCCTTCATCACATGGTTGTGTGGGCATGTCAAGTCCATAGGTATGTAATTTATAGAAAAATAGTAAATATACTAGATGTGATTTTTTTCATATAATATGGTAATCTTAAAATGATAATTTGATGATGACTATGTGGATATTGGACCTCCAACATCAGGACACATTGGTGGCACTAGTTAGATATAAACTTTCACTAAGATAAGTTATACTATTTTAATCATTATATATGTAAATAGTGTTATGTAGATTTGGTCAAATAATGTTGTTTAGGTATTTTTAGTTGATGACATAAGTATAGACTCCTCTTGATATTCATGAAACAATGGAGATGGGAATTGCTATAACAATTTTTTCTTCAATGCCTTTGATAGAGGTATGAGCTAATAATGTAAATGTTATTATGTATTTATCATTTATCTCACATCATTTCTAGTGTAAATAAATGATATTCATCTTTAGTCTAATTTTCTTCTTTATGTTTGTTATAGAAGGTACAACTTCAATTTGTGCACTTTCCCCTCGTGTGGATAAAGAGAAGTAGAAAATGATTTAGGAGGATAATCGGCTTGTAGTAAGTGGTTATTTACTTATGTCATTGTATATTTAATTTTTTTTTATATTAATGTGTATATTGTTTAATTGTATTAATAGATAGATCTACAAAAAGAATTGAAAGGAGGTCTAGTTGGCGGAGGAGAGATGTTAGCTATGATACTAGTTTTCCATCTTCCCAATAGAGAAAAAGTTGTCAATTATTCTATGACACTCCATAGTTTCTAAGTGTTTGGACATTTTGTTGTATGCCTTCATTACATGTCTAGGTGTAATTTTTTTATTTTGCCAATGTATATCATTGTACACATATATGGCTTTGTATGCATATATCTATGTTTTACAAATATACATATCATTGTAGGCCTACATAGATTTCTTTATACATTCATTATATACATATATGGCATTGTAGGCCTTATGGAATTTTAATTACATTATATATACCTTAATGGCCTTATTGAGATCAATATATAAATATATTTTTTGTATTGATGACTTAAATGGTCTAAGTTATTTGACTTCTTTGAATAATAAGGATTAAGATTAAACTTATTATTCTAGGAGTGATCATAAATGTTCTAAATGATTTTAACACTCACTTAAAACTTAGTATTGTTTTAAATGTGACTAACACTCACTTCAAACTTAAGATTACTACATTTGTCTAACAACACTAAAACATAGTGGTAGCTAAGTAGACTTGCATGGAGATATTTTTCTTGTGATTTGTGAGTTGGATGTGTCATTATACGTTTGGTCAAAAAATTGTCATAACTATTGTAGACACCTAAATTTGACTATGTCCTAACACCACCTAATTCCACCCACATTCTCATGTCTTACCCTCACCTAATTATCAAACCAATCATCTTCCTACTTCATTAATTAAATAAGTTATGATTAATTAATTAATTGATTAATCAATTCATTATTCATCATTATTCACACTAATAAAATAAATTAAATATTTTTTAATTAGCTAATTATCCATTCAAATATTCCCTATGATTTATTTCCATTTATAACTCATGTGCACCAAATTAATCAAAAGAATTAGATATTTCCATTAAATATCCTCTCACACCCTATCTTATCCCTCTTGATTTCTTTCCAATTTTTAACTTATACACAACTAGTTAAATTGAAACAAATCAAGGATCTTATCCTTATCCTAACTTTTTTTACAAAATCAATCCATCAAAAATCTATAAATTAAGACTCTCACAAGCCATAATCATCAAAAAATTGAATGCAAACTTATGTTGTTGAGTTGAACACCTTACATCCAATCATATTTTCAACCAATCTATCTTAGAGCACAACTACCATTGCTAGTGCAATAAGGAAGAGTTGGATGAGATCTATTGTTATTTCATTCTTGTTTGTTTTTCCTTATGCTTTATCTGAGGTTTGCATTTGAGATTTGAATGTAGGATTTAGATCTTTCAGTTTGAGTCTTACCTTTACATTTCAAATTTACTTGCTTACATTCTAGCATGCCTAATGGGATACTTGTCCCTTATCTAATCCCTTGTTTTCAAGTTTTGTAACTTGTTCTTGTAGGTTTTAACTCTCTTTTTGGGAAAGATCTAGGGGTACACTTTTGCAAGAAGCCTCTTGGGGCAAAACAAACCTCATAGTTGCATCTCGAAGGCTTGAGAAATAAAGATTCATCTAACACACATTATTTTTTAAATTAAAAAAATTACATTTTCTTGGTGCCCTAAGGTTCTCTTCCCATACGGATCTGTATGCCATGCAAAATCCATACTATATGAATTTGTACCACCTACATAGTGTGGATTGTATTGCTGGTGTAAAAAATTGCATACCTTAAGAAAAAAAACATAGTTTAAATTGTAAATTACAAATTTTAAGTGTAGAGAAAAGTAAAAGCATTAATATTTGCACTTGTTTAGTATTATAGATGTGAGCCTATTTAGTCTAAAATTTTCCCCTTGTTTAGTGTTTAATTTTTGTACATTTAGTATTAAAATTTTATGCCTGGTTAGTTTAAAATAGGTAGTTTTTAAAAACTCTATAAATTTTACATATCTTATTGGATTTTTGAGTTTTTATAGGTATTGGAAAGCTGACCTAGAGAATTACACTATGGATTAGGAAAGAATTCTATATTTTCCACCAAAAACTAGGTATAACAATTTGAAACCCATCATTTATGTTCAAACTTCAAACACTCATATCTTTTGCAAACAAAAGCCTTTTTTTTAAACTTTTTTTTTAAATTTATGAGAAAATCATAAGAAAAACCATGTCCACATCTATTTTACTATTTGAACACATCATTTATTATTTTTTGTGGTTTATTATCATTTCTAACACCTTATTTATAGCTATCCTCACATGTTAAAGGAAAAATAATTAAATTGCTAACACATTGTGTGTAACACCATGTGTCAAAAATCATATTCTCATCACTAGATTAGTGGCACACTCATTTCATCGAAAGAAAATTAATTTTACTTTTTTGTGTTTGAGAGCTTCTACAGTGTGTATGCTCTCCCCTCATACCAAAATATGAGCTTAGAGATCAAAAACACTCTTTAAGTTCTATTTTGTTGTGTTTATCCCAAGAGTCTAAGTGTGTATGTTCTCTCCTCACACCACAAAGTGATCTTGAAGATCAAAAGTATTTATATTTCTTTCCCTTTAGTGGGTCTACCTAAGGATTTCATCACCTTAAGGGATGACCCAAACTGCATGTTCCAGCAAGGTATATAAAGGAGGGGAGTGAAAGATGTGTCGAGTGTGTGTAGGATCATGCTGGGTCAAACAATACCCCTAAGCAGAAATGAAGATGATAAAAATAGACTTAAGTAACTTCACATCAAAAGTTTAATGAGTTATTTACATAATGTGCAAATAACTTAGTAATAAAAGTTGGTAAGAAATTGAATGTAGTTTATGGGCCTCTACTTTTTTTTCAAAAATTTAAGATTAGTTTTCTAAATATTGGATATTTCAATGAGGCACTACTTCAATTTTTAGAAAAACATAAAAATTAGGTGTCATTCCAACCAACCTAAGTATGACCAAAAGAAAATATTTTCCGCCAAACTTTGGATTTAAGTAAATGACACATGAGAAGATGTGACATATTTTTTGAATTTTTAATTATATTTATGCATATTTTATTGTGATTTTTTAAAAATATTAAAAAATAATTTTCCTACCAACCTAACTTGGTCAAAAATATATGAAATTCAAAACTTTTTTTAAACCTATAAACAATAAATCCTAGAATGTGATGCACCTTTTGGATTTAAAAAAGGATAAATATTTTTAAATTTATGAATATTTTTCCATATGTATGTCAATTAGAAAATCAGACAACATATGTAGAAAATTAATAATAATTACCTATTAAAATTATAATGAGTCATTTATTATATTTTTAGAATCTTGATAGTTTCCTCTACAAACCATTTTTGTTTTATTAAATTTAGTTACAAAAAAGTCTATTAGCATCCAGGATGAAGTCATGGAAAATTTTAGGATAACACTAAACGAGTGGTTTTGCAAGTTTCTTTGGCAAGTTTTAAGACTTCAAATTTCCTAAATCTATGGTGATCGCTAGGAAATTTTTGAGGGAATCCATATTTGAGATAGAAATATTAACACTTTTTCCATCCAAATATAAATACGTCACAAAGATTGACCTAAAGAGTGGATACTATCATATTAGAATTAGAGAAATAGATGAATGGAAGACTGCATTCAAGACAAATGAAGGATTGTATGAGTGGTTAGGCATGCCTTTTGGATTGACTAATGCACCAAGTACTTCATGAGATTGATGAATGAGGTATTGAAGAAATTCTTGGGTAAGTTTTGTCACACCCCATTTTTCTAAACTAATGTATGTATTTTCATTATTTTTGTGAAGACGGATAGTTAGTCAGAGAAAATATTATGATTATAGTTAAAATGGAAAATGCATTTTTGCTTTATATTAATTTATATGCAAGAAATATTTTTTTATGATGTCATTATTGAACTTGTGGTTAAAATGAGGAAATAGACTAACTACTGTCATATAACTGAGGTGAATGCAAGAATAATGTTGTTTTTCCCCTCCGATAAGTGGAGAGAGAGTATCACCATGGAGAGGATGTTACATCATGTGAATGCAATGATCCTTATGCCATACAAAACACACACACACACACACACACACACATATTTAGTAGAGAGATTGTGTTATTCTTGTCTATTGAGGTCATCGTTAAGATGAAGGATAAATCCTTTTTCATCATCAGGTAGAAGTTTGTATATGACTTTGGATGTCAAGTTGACATTTATAAATTGACTAAACCTGTTTAATTTTATCGTCAAGATCATAATATATGTGCGATAATTCTCCATCGATAATTGTGTTTATGATTAAGCATGATAAGTGTTGGAGAGTTCATAGTAACGACATATATTAGATAAGTGTGTTATGTTTATTATTATTATTATAAATTGTAAAGGATAGAATTTGGATGATTGGTTTTTGGTAGTTTTGTATGTGTATCCTCCTTTCACCGTTTCATTCAAGGACCTAGGGTTGAGTGGCAATGCACTATCATACCCTAGGTCACTGTGAGATGTAGGAAAACTTGGATTTGTATGATTTGATTATCAATTATGCTCAATTATACATCAAACCCCTAATTATGCAAATACGGAAGCAAACAGACGAATATCAAAAAATGCTGCTACAAAAAGATGTAAAATGACAAATAATTGTGTACCTATTTTTCAGGGTTTGGAAGTGCAACAGTTGGGGACTAGGTACACAATTATCCCTTGAACCTAACCCTGACCAAAATAGGGCAGGACTAGGGCGCGGGTGCCCAAGTCCTCCCTCCCTATTTTGGTCAGGGTTAGGTTCAAGGGATCCCCCTAGGTCCCATTTTTCATGAAAGTTAGGGCTCATTTCATCGGGATGCCAAAATATGATGTAAGATGTCCTAAATGCAGCTAAAAGACCTGGGAGCTAAACCTTATGAGGGAAAAGCCCCTAAGGGGTCATTTTCTGATGTTACATTATTATTATTATTATTATTATTATTTTTAGCTAAGATCATTTCATGGATGTATTAAGTCTCTTTTTTATTCCTTCATATTGAATCCCCTATATGCTTGGAGAGTGGGGGGAAAGGAGTAGTCACTCCACTTTCTCCATATTCTCCACATATCCCTACTTGATAAGCTTGTGGGAGTGGAAGTGAGAATTATGGGCCATGCCATTATTATTGGTTGTGAGCTATTAAGTGTGCGAGAGGGGGTTAATAGGAGGAAGTCGAAGAGTAAAAGGATGACAGAGGAGAATAGAAGGGAGATCGGTAGCTATTAGGAGTGGGTGAGACAACAAAGGGTTCGAAGAAGGCACAATCTGAACTATCATTCAGGTAAGTCTATCATTCTTTGAAGACTATGATAAAGTCTACAATATAGCTTTATGTTCATATAGAACAATAAGCATTAGAGGTTAAGATAGTAGTGTTTATCTTATGCATGGTAAGCGGTCTTACTCTGTGCTCTATATAACATATATAGATCGTATAGTCTTAGAGATGTTAAATATATTGTTACCTCTGTGTAAGAGAGCCTTATGGCTACATTATAGATTTGTATTCCTCTCCATTGTTAAAGAAGTTGGTTAGGCTACGTAGAGCAATAGATATATTGGCCCTAAAGTCCTTTGAAACTAAACAAGGTTACTTCGTGATTCAGTCCTAGATTGACTATTTATTATTCTTATCAATTGTGTTATATATACATAAGTTTATAAATATCAATCTTGATTTACAAACCAACTATGGTATACTATAATAAATTAACGGTGATGTATATGTAGATATATAGTGTTTAAATGATAAACCACTGTGTGACAGAGAGACTATCAGTATTTTAAAGCATAGAAGTTGATTGTGTGTTCATAGAAGCTGACTGTGTGCTCATGGAAGCCAATTGTGTGCTCATGGAAGCCGACTGTGTGCTCAAACAAGTTGCCTGTGTGCTTATATAGCTCGACTGTGTTTAAGTATTGCCTAACAATGTTAAGTATGGAAAGATGAATATGTTAATGAATTGCCATATGTGTTGACAATAGGCTGAATATCTTAATGATAGGTCTTATGTGTTGACAATACAGGGTCAAATATGTCATTATTAAGCCATATGTGTAATCATAGGCCGAGTGTATTGTTCTTAGTCTAAATGTGATATTAATTGGCTGAGTGTAATATTCATAGGTCAATTGTGTCTCAAGTAGAAGTTGAATGAGTTATAAGAGAGATCAACTGAGCCTTTTCAAGAGGCCAATTGTACTTAAGTGAGGTACAATTGTGCCAAGAAACTTTATTATTGAGCCAATGCAACTTAAGTGAGAGAGACCGAGGAGAAGGTCATACTTGTGAAAGTATATAATGAAGAATGAGTTGTTTAGAAGCTATTCTAGAGTTATTTAAATATATATAATTTAGTTTTATAGAGAAATGATCTTCAATCCTATTTTAGTCTAAGGATAGCCAGAAGATTGTCAAGAGATATATTCACTATGACAATAGAAAGTTATGCTATAGATTATTTGATATTATGTTATCTTTCGATATATATGAGAAGGTGCATTCAATTCATTGGTTTATGAAATTATAGTTAAACTTTGATAAATTATGAGTTGAGTGATTATGTTCTTAGATTAAGATAGATAGAGTCTTTAATCATAAAATCCTTTGACTTAAGTGTTAGAACTATGCATATGTAGAAGAATACAATCAACATGAAATTAGGTAGACAGGTCATTGAGTAGATGACAGGATGCCATAGACCCGTGATTGCAAGGATGCAAAGAGGTACTCAATGTATGTTTTATAGTCACCTAAGTTCTCACCTTATACTTGTCAAAATGACTAGTAGATATGGATATGGATACAACATTAAGACCAATATGGTATAATCAAGTCAAAAATAATTATTTTATTTATATGATCTATAAATTGAGAAATAAGATTGTCTCCAAGTCAAGAAAAGAGTGAGTGAACATACGACTATATATTTATATGAAACTTTAGCCAAAGTGATGCAAAATTCACTGCTTGCATTGTTGGTTCATGGTGTACTAGATAGCTAAACAATTAGACTAGGTCATACATGGCTAGAGCTAGACTAGAGTTGTAAATCAAATTATATTAGCTAGGACACATCACTAGTTCTCAGATGGCGTAAAGAATCAGTTGATTCTCATTAGCTAATACCCACGTGAAGGGAAGGGTCACTTCTAGAAGGAAAGTGTGCAGGGGACTGTTGGTCTGTGGTTGGAGGAAAAGCACCAAGATGATGCTCTCTCTCTCTCTCTCCTACAATTGACTGTCGAAGACTTGTGAATAAGAACACATTGCTTATTTTGTAAATGATATTGGTAAAATTGTAAGTCATAAGAAATATGACCAGTTGTTATTCATGGAATTTTTTTAATTGCATGTGAAGCGACCATTCTTCTAAATATATGTATTGTACTTGAAATTACAAATGTAATATCTTTTGATTCTAGTTTTTAAAAAATTGTGAGTTTTTGCTTAAATATGCTTTGGGATATTTAATATTCCAGTTGGGATGTTACACATGGTATCAAAGCTACCAGGTTCAACACTTGGACCTTGGAGCTCATTGCAAGGTTTTGCAAGATTGGAAAGATATGCTAATACTAAAATATTTGTTCTTGTGCCAGAATGGCAGGAAATAGAAGGACAAGAAAGTGAGCCAAGAAATTAAAACTTAGTGAAATGCCTAAGATCACTATTAAGAAAGAGCCAACTCTTGAACCAAAGATAGAAGATACAATGAGTTATGCAAAGGAAGCTTGGCTCACTGATTTTGAAACATTAGTTGATGCACTTAAACGTATCCATCTAGAAAGGAGGAAATGACTTGAGGAGGCATAAAGATTGTTAAGATTAGTAAACCATCTGCTCATCATGACATGCCTTTTGGGTGTGGTCAGGATGCGCCTATTACAAGTTTAGAGGTGTTGAAGGAGTACTCACGAGTACATCCACCTACTAAGTTTGTATTACTCAATTCTGACAAAGAGGAGGAACCTAAGGAATTTCCTCTGTCAAAAAGTGATATGTAGGCATTTCCCTTTTCACAAACAATTTTATATTTGAATAAGGATGTAAAGATCTAGAAAGTTAATAAAGTAAAGTTTTGGCTTTCTTTTTAGATGCTTATGTGATGAATCTTTGAGTTTTTGTATTTATGAACTTGTACTTTTATGATAACATATCAAAAAGTTACATGTTTTGATAAACTTCTATGCAAATGATTAGGAGTGGTAATGTTATGGAACACTTTGGAAAACAACTAGGAGGGAACCCAAATCACCCATATCGTAAGAACAACCCCATGGAAAAATTAGATCAAGTTTTGTCAATTTTAAATGAAACAAAAGGAAGATTGGAAACCCTAGAACATGAAGTTAGAGGGGGAGAAACCAATCAATAATAATACTCTGAAAGGAGAGAAGAATTTGGTTTCCATGGTGAACCTAGAGCAAATAATCAAAACTCACAAATGCATAATGAGGCAAAAACTCATCTTACCAATGAGGTAGCACAAGATATGAAGAAATTTATACCTCCTAAGTTCGATGCAACAGTGAGTGGAGATGTAGCTAAGGCTTGGTTGATAGAGATGGAAAATATTTTGAGATAAGAAATTATTCTAAGATCACTAAGGCTATATGGGGAGCATACCAGTTAGCTGGAGAAGCATCCACATGGTGGATGAATAACAAAATGGAATTAGGATAGAGTTCCTTGAGTTTAATTTGGGATCAATTTGTGGTCATATTCAAGAAAAGGTTGTTGCCCCAACTTTACTTTGACCAAAAATTAATAGATTTTCAAAATCTACGTCAAGGAGATATGACTGTCACTGAATATTAGGAAAAATTCACCATATTATTGAAGTTGTGCCACAATATCAGAAGGATGAGAGATTTGGAATAAGGAAGTTTATCATGGGATTGAATGCTCAGATTGGAGAAGAAGTGGATATTCATGGACCTACAACCATGGATCAAGTTTTTGAGAAAGCCATTAAGCAAGAGAAAAAGCTCAAATCTATCTCTGTGTATCAAGAAATATCTCGAAAGAAATTTAGCTAGAGTCATCCAGTCATCATCCTTCAAAAATAGGAATGGGAATCAAGAATCTAGAGAGAGGAACCATGGTAAAAGTTCCATATTTAATAGAAATGAATCCAAGGATGGCAACAAGGATGTCAAACCTAAAATGAATGATGATGATAATACCAACTGATCAACTAGTAAGAGAGGCCCTCCTAGAGGGTGTTCACGTGTGGAGGAGATCATTATGCTAACTAGTGCCCCACGAAGAGTCAAGGGAATTCTTATGGAGGCAAACCTTTACCTTCACAACAAATGGCTTTTTAGTAAAGGATTCATGTTGCTCTTGATATTCATCAAGCTGAGTATCAGGTTAATCCTATTGAAACCATAGGTACTCTTTTTGGAACCCTAATTGCTATTCTAATAGATACAGGAGCAAATAAAATTTTTGTCAACCCTAGAATACTAGATAAAATATCTAGGAAAGCAGTTTCACGGAAATTTCATGGATAGTAGAGTTTGCAAATTTATTAAGAGCTTGCATAGAGCAACACTTGATTGAAGCCGGATTAACCTTACTTACTTTTTCCACATAGGTTAACCTATATGTAGCACCTCTAGGATCTTATGATGTCATTTTAGGGATGAAATGTTTATCTCAGCATAAGGCAAAAGTTGATTGTCTTTCCAAAATAGTAGAGTGTCTTGATGATGACGAAAATGTTGTCATTATCCAAGCTTTTCAGCAAGAAATGAAAATCAAGAAAATTTACTCGATGCAATTGAAAAGAGTGAAATGGAAAGGATGCCAAATGTTTGTAGTTAAAATGGAGGAAGTGAAAGATGAAGAGGAGAAGGAACCTAAGAAAAATTATTTTGAAATGTACCCCTTCATGATTTTTGGGATGTGTTTCTAGAAGACCTTTTAGGTCTGCCCCCGAAAAGAGTTTTTGACTTTGCAATAGATATTATTCCTAGTTCCGAACTGGTGTGCAAAGCACCTTATATGATGACTACTAATGAGTTGATGGAGTTAAAATATCAACTACAAGAATTGTTGCAAAAAGGACTGATTAGACCTAGTGTGTCACCTTGGGGAGCGCCAGTGATCTTTGTTAAGAAGAAAGATGGTACTCTGCATATTTGTATAGATTATCATATGCTTAATAAAGAAATAATCAAGAACAAGTATCAGTTACCGCACATAAATGATCTTTTTGATCAAATGCACGATGCAGCTATATTTTCCAAAATTGACCTTAGGTTAGGTTATCATCAATTAAGATTAAATGAAGAAGATATTCACAAGACATCCTTTCAAACAAGGTATGGGCATTATGAGTTCACAGTCTTACCTTTTGGTTTGACTAATGCCCTAGCAACATTTATGAATTTGATGAACAATTTTTTTTAGAGACTGTCTAGACAAATTTGTTCTGGTGTTTTTAGATGATATTTTAATCTACTTTCACAATGAGGAGGAACACCATTAGCACTTGCAGATAGTTTGCAATGACTCAGGGAGAATAAACTTTATGGAAAGCTATCCAAATGTTCCTTATTTCAAAAAGAGGTGCAGTACTTGGGCCATATTATATCAGCTAAAGGAATTTATGTAGATCCATCAATGATAAAGGCTATTTTGGACTAGCCTACTCCTAAGAACATACATGAAGTGTGTAGTTTTATGGGATTAGCAGGGTATTATAGGAAGCTTGTTTTGAACTTTTCTAGAATTGTTCATCCTATTACTTCCTTGCAAAGAAAGGGAAAGAGATTTGAATGGTCTGACAAGTGTGAAGAATCATTTGATTTTCTTAAAAGGAAATTGACTTGAACCCCAATTCTTAAAGTACCAGACCCAAAAGGTCATTTTGTTGTTGTGACTAATGCTTCAGAAGAAGAGTTAGGAGTTCTCATGCAAGAAGACCAAGTCGTGGCTTATGAGTCCATCAAATTGTGACCTTATGAGTAGAATTATGCCCTTCATGATTTGGAATTAGCAGCAATTGTGCATGCTCTTCAAGTATAGAGGCATTATTTGTTGGGAAAACCATTTGAACTAAAATCTGATAATCAAGGTTTGAAGTATATCTTCACACAACCTAACCTTAATGCCCAGCAAAGAAGATGGTTAGAGCTCATTTATGACTATGATTTTGAGGTTAACTATATCAAGGGTAAGGGAAATCGAGTGGCTGATTCCTTAAGTAGAAGTAGGCACATATCAACAATAGTATCAGTGCACTCTAATTTTAGAGCTCATATATTGAAAATTTTGACCAAATTTTGAAAGCTCTAACAAAAAATCCTTAAGATACAAGGTATGATAGATTTTATTTTGACCCTGATTGGTTATTGAGATTCAATAACTGAATATATGTTTCGAATCAAGGAGAGTTGAGAAGAATTGTGTGGAAAGAAGCTCATTCTATACCCTATTCAGGTCACCCTAGAGTGACAAAGTTGTTAGCTGATCTGAAACCCTTATATTTTTGGAATGGAATGAAGAATATACTAAAATATTTGTGGCGGGATGCCTAGAGTGTCAGTGAGTTAAGGTTGAACACTAGCACCCAGCAGGACTTTTGTATCCTCATGACATACCCAAATGGAAATGGCAGGTTATTAGTATGGATTTGGTCCAAGGATTACCTATGTCCCACTATAATCATGATGTTATTCTTGTATTAGTGGATAAAATTTCTAAGGTAGCTCATTTTATACCTAGTAATTTTACAGATGGAGCACCCATCTTAGAAAAGAAGTTCATGCAAGAAGTTTTTAGGTTACATGGAATTTTAGAAAAAACAATTTCGGATAGAGATGCTTGGATAACTTCAAGGTTTTGGCAAACTTTGTTCTCAGTTTTGGGAACACAACTGAATATAATTTCAGCCTATCATCCAAAAATGGATGGCCAAACTGAGAGATTAAATTAAATATTGGAGGATTTGTTGAGGGTGTATTTCATGGATCAGCAGTATAAGTGGGAAGAGTATCTTCCACTAGTTGAATTTGCATATAATAATTCTTATCATTCTGCAATAAAAATGGCTCCATTCGAAGCATTGTATGGCAGGAAGTGTCGAACTCCTATAAGCTGGGATAAGCTAGAAGATAGGATTAGCCTTGGGCCAGACATGTTTTCAGAAATGGAAGAACAAGTAAAGTCGATCAGGAAAATATTAGCAGAAGCAAATGATAGACATAAAAGTTATGTTGATGCCAAGCAAATACCCCGACAATTTTTAGTATTAGATAAAGTTCTCTTAAGAGTCAAACCGCATAAGAGCCTAATTAATTTTGGGAAGTCTTCAAACTAGCACCTAGATATGTTGGACTTTTTCAATTCCTAGAAGTGGTTAATCCAGTTTCTTATAGGAGAGCTCTACCACCAGCGCTTGCTAGATTTCATGATGTTTTTCATGTGTCATATTTGAAGAAATATATATCAGGATCTAATCATATACTTGATTGGAATGCTCTTTAGGTACATGACCCAAGAGTGGTCATGATCAAGCCCCTTAAAGTGCTTGAGGTACGCAAGCTCTGCCTACATAAAAGAGAGGTTACCCAGTGCAAGGTCTAGTGGGACCAATATTCAAAGGAAAATGCTCCCTGGGAGGATTATAATGATATTTATCATAAATTCCCACATCTTTTTGTATAGCATAATGTATAAGAACATGTTTGAAGTATTTATTTTGTCTTGGCCATAATCATCGAGGATGATGATCTCTAAGGGGGGAGATATGTCACACCCCATTTTTTAAAACTAATGTATTTATTTTCATTATTTTCATGAAGACAAATAGTTAGTCAGAGAAAATATTATGATTATAGTTATAATGGAAAATGTATTTTTGCTTCATATTAATTTATATGCAACAAATAATTGTTTATAACGTCATTATTGAACATATGGTTAAAATGATGAAATAGACTAACTACTATCATGTAACTGAGGTGGATGCAGGAACAATGTTGTTTTTCCCCTCTAAGTGGAGAGATAGTATCACCATGGAGAGGATGCAAGATCACATGAATGCAATGATCCTTATACCATCTGAAACACACACACATATTTAGTAGAGAGATCATGTTATTCTTGTTTATTGAGGTCATTGTTAAGACAAAGGATAAATCCTTTTTCATCATTAGGTAGACCTTTGTGTATGACTTTGGATGTCAAGTCGATGTTTATAAATCAACTAAAACTATTTACTTTCATCATCAAGATCATAATAGATGTGCGAGAATTCTCTATCAATAATTATGTTTATGATTAAGCATGGTAAGTGTTGGAGAGTTCATAGTAACGACATCTATTAGATAAGTGTGTTATGTTTATTATTATTATTATTGTTATTATTAATAATATTATTATAATTAATATTATTGTTAGCTAAGATCATGTCATGGAGATATTAAGTATATTTTTATTCCTTCATATTGAATCCCCTATATGCTTGGAGAGTGGGGGGAAAGGAGCAATAGCTCCACTTTCTCCATATTCTCCACATATCCCTACTTGATAAGCTCATGGGAGTGGAAGAGAGAATTATGGATGATGCCATTATTATTGGTTGTGAGCTATTAAGTGTGCAAGAGGGGGTTAATAGAAGGGAGACAAAAAGTAAAAGGACAACAGAGGAGAATTTAAGGGAGCTTGGTAGCTGTTATGAGTGGACGAGACAACAAGAGGTTCGAAGAAGGCATAGTCTGAATTGTCATTCAAGTAAGTGTATCATTCTTTGAAGACTATGATAAAGTCTACAAGATAACTTTATGTGCTCAAGTTAACATATATAGATCGTATAAGCTTAGAGATGTTAAATATATTGTTACCTCTGTGCAAGAGAGCCTTAGGACTACATTATAGATGCATATTCCTCTGTATTGTTAAAGAAGCTAGTTAGGCTATGAAGAGCAATAGATATATTGGCCCTAAATTCCTTTGAAACTAAACAAGGTTACTTCATGATGTAGTCCTAGATTGACTATATATTATTCTCATCAACCATGAACTATATATACATAAGTTTATACAAATTGATCTTGATTTACAGACTGACTATGGTATACTAATATAGATTAACATTGATGTATACGTAGATATATAGTGTTTAAATGATAAACCACTATGTGACTAAGAGACTATGAGTATTTTAAAGCATACAAGCTGATTGTGTGCTCATAGAAGCCGGCTGTGTGCTTATAAAGGTTGACTGTGTTTAAGTATTGGCCATTAATGTTAAGTATGGAAGGCCGAATATATTAATGAAAGGCCATGTGTTGACAATAGGCTGAATATGTTAATGATAGGATGTATGTGTTTACAATAGGTCAAATATGTTATTATTAAGCCATATGTGTAATCATAGGCCGAATGTATTGTTCTTAGGCCAAATGTGATATTAATTGGTCGAGTGTAATATTCATAGGCCAATTGTATCTCAAGTAGAAGTTGATTGAGTTATAAGAGAGGTCGACTGAGCCCTTTCAAGAGGCCAACTATTCTTAAGTGAGGTATGATTGTGCCAAGAAACTTTATTATTGAGCCAATGCAACTTAAGTGAGAGATAGCCAAGAGAAGATCATATTTGTGAAAGTATATAATGAATAATGAGTTGTTTTAGAAGCTATCCTAGAGTTATTTAAATATATAATTTAGTTTTATAGAGAAATGACCTTCAATCCCATTTTAGGCTAAGGATAGCCATAGGATTGTCAAGAAATATATTCACTATGACAATAGAAAGTTTTGCTATAGACTATTTGATATTATGTTATCTTTTGATATATATGAGAAGGTGCATTCAATTCATTGGTATATGAAATTATAGTTAAACTTTGACAGATTATGAGTTGAATGATTATGTTTTTAGGTTAAGATAGATAGAGTCTTTAATCATAAAATCCTTTGACTTAAGTGTTAGAATTCTACATATGTAGAAGAATAGAGTCAACATGACATTAGGTAGATGGGTCATTAAGTAGATGATAGGATGTCATAGACCCGTGATTGCAAGGATGCAAAGGGACACTCAATGTATGTTTTATAGTCACCTAATTTCTCACCTTAGACTTGTCAAAATGACTAGTAGATAAGGATATAGATAAGACTTGAAGACCAATATGGTATAATAAAATCGAAAAGAATTATTTTATTTATATGATATAAACTGGGAAATAAGAGTGTTGTCTCCAAGTTGAGAAAAGAGTGAGTGAACATCTGACTATTTATTTATATGAAAAGTTGGCCAAAGTAATGCAAAAGTCACTTCTTGCATTGTCGATTCATGGTGTACTAGATAGCTGAACAATCAGACTGGATCATACATAGCTAGAGCTAGAGTAGAGTTGTAAACCTGATTGTATTAAGTAGGACACATCACTAGTTCTCAGATGGCATAAAGAATCAGTTGATTCTCATTATTTAATACCCTTGTGAATGTAAGGGCCACTTCCAAAAGGAAGGTGTGTGGGGGATTGTTGGTCTATGGTTGGAGGAAAAGCACCACAGTGATGCTCTCTCTCTCCTGTAGTTGGCTGCCAAAGACTTGTGAACAAGAACACATTGCTTATTTTGTACAAATGATATTGATAAAATTGTAAGTCATAAGAAATATGACCAATTGTTATTCGTGGAATTTTGTTAGTTGCATGTGAAGCGAACATTCTTCTAAATATATGTATTGTACTTGAAATTGCAAATGTAATATCTTTTGATTCTAGTTAAAAAAAATTGTGTGAGTTTTTGCTTAATTATGTTTTAGGATATTTAATATTCCAGTTGGGATGTTACAAGTTTGTTATTGTCTACATGGATGATATTCTGATTTTAGTAGAACCAAAGAAGAGCATTTGTGGCATATCAGACAAGTATTTTAGAGGCTAGGAGAAGAGAAATTGTTGATATCAAGAAATGTAGTTTCATGAAGACAAAACTGGTATATTTGGTATTTGTGATTTTTGCGAAAGGATTGAAGATGGATCTAGGAAAGGTAAGATCAATTTTTGAATGGCCAACACCTGTGAATATTGGAGAGGTAAGATTTTTTCATGGATTGGTAAGTTTCTATAGAAAGTTCATTAGAAATTTTAGTACCATATGCACACCAATGACAGAGACAATGAGAGGAGACCAAAAATATTTTACGTGGACTTCTAGAGCGCATAGGAGTTTTGAATTGTTGAAGCAAAAGGTGACAGAGAAACCAGTGTCACAATTACCAGATTTTGACAAAGTATTTTAGGTCAATGGTGATGCTAGTGGAAATGCAATAGGAACAATGTTAAGCCAAGAAGTGAGACCAGTAGCATATTTCAGTGAGAAGTTGAATGATGCAAGGAAGAGATATTCAGTATATGATTAGGAGGTCTATGCCATAATTCAAGCCTTGAAGAAGTGGCGACATTATTTATTTCCAAAAGAATTTGTGTTGTACACTAACCATCAAGCTTTGCACTATTTGAACAGTTAAGGTAAGTTGAGTCAGAAACATATGAGATGAGTAGAATTCATGCAGAGTTATACATTTGTGTTGAAACACCAAAGTGGAAAGTCAAACAAAGTTGCAAATGCATTGATCAAAAGAAGGAAATTGTTGACAAAAATGATGGTAGAAGTACTAGATTTTGAAGAACTCAAGCACATGTATGAGGATGATCTCAATTTTTTGGAATCCTGGAAAGCATGTAGAGAACTGGTTGTAATAGACAAAAGCAAGTGATTGGATTACTTCATTCAAGATGATATGTTGTTCAAAGGGAATCAATTGTGTATTCTACAGAGCTCAATGAGAGAGAATTTGATCAAGGAGAAACATAGTGGTGGATTAGCAAGACATTTTGGTATTGATAAAATAGTAGCTTTGGTGAATAAACATTATTTTTTGCCCTAGATATAAAGGATGTAAAGAAATTTGTTTAGGGTTATAGAATTTATCAAGTTGCAAAGGGGAGTAGTTATAATACTGGATTGTATAAACCTTTGATAGTACCGGAAAGACCTTGGGAAGATATAAGAATGGATTTCTTATTACAGTTACCAAGAACACAAAGGGGACATGATTCTATATTTGTAGTAGTGGATATATTTTCAAAGATGGCACATTTCATTCCATGTAAGAAGATAAATGATGTTGTACATGTTGCTAACCTCTTTTTTAGGGAGATTTTGATGTTGCATGGATTACCAAAAGGTATAGTTTCAGATAGGGATACAAGGTTCATAGGATATTTCTAGAGGACATTGTGGAAGAAGATGAAGATAGATCTAAAGTTTAGTTCATCATTTCACCCACATGAAAATGGACAAATAGAAGTGATAAATAGGAGTTTCTACAACTTATTGAGATGTAATTCTACCACAAGAAGAGTTTGCATACAATAATTCAGTGAGCAAAAGTACAGGGAAGACACCATTTGAAATTGTGATGAGATTACAACCTAGAGGAGTTGTGAATCTCAGAGACGTTAATATGGAGAACAAAAGGAGTGTGTAAGAAGAAGTATTTGCAGGATACATGGAAACAATACACACTCAAGTCCTGAAGTATTTGCAAGAGATGAACAACAAGTATAAGGGACATACAAGCTGAAGATGAGGAAGTTTGGACCATTGGGGATGAAGTCATGGTATAACTTAGAAAGGAAAGATTTCCAATAGGGACATACAAGCTGAAGATGAGGAAGTTTGGACCATGTAAGATTCTCAAGAAGTTTGACTTAGGAAATGCATATGAAGTGGGGCTAACGGAAGCAGTTGGCATATCACCAATCTTCAATATTCCAGATCTATATCAGTATCATGAAGGACACTCAAGTGACAACACTACAAAAGTTTGTTTGAAGGATAAGACATCGAATCAACAACAAGACCAGATAGAACATATTCTGGATAGTAGAGTTGGGCGCAATACTAGAAACAAGTAGTATAAGGAGTACCTGGTTAAGTGGAAAGGAAGGCTGGAAGAAGATTCATCATGGATTTCTTAGGTTGAGGTAGACCACATTAGATTTCATCTAGCCCCAGGAAAGTGAAGGACTCATTTTTCAAAAAACCCTAGGTATCTAATGCAGGAGCATCCCAGGTTGAAAGGCAATATTGCATCAACCAAAAACATTTTATTTCTTTTCATTTCTTGCATTTCAGTCAATTCAGTCTCAGTAGATTGCAATGCATTTTACCACATGATCACTTCATGGCTCATGGCACAGGATCAAGATTCTACAATGGCTCATCTACATCATATCCAAATTTTAAGATATTTGCAATTGTCTATAGTAAGTTATCATTGTCAAAAGCTTCATCAAGATTCACTGTTCAGAGCATTCAACATTCAGTTCAGCATACCGAGTTTGCGACATCTTCATGTGACTTGTGACACTTAATGAAACACATCACAAGGAATTATAAGACCAGAGGCAGCTTCAACCATAACCAAAACATGATTCACCAACATTGGAGGTTTCAACATTGGAATTATGCCGACCTAAATGTTTCATCAAGAATTGGGATTTGGAACCTCTTGCGGCTTACACAGATCACTCTAAGAGCTTGGAAAAGATTTATAAACATCTCCTATATTCATTTGGAAATAGTTCTCATATTTCTAATAGATAATATAGTTTTAGAAGCTCTGAAAGGAGTATGTGCCCAATTGTCATATCTTTCGCATAACTAATTGTAAGGAGTCTTGTAATACCCATGCGGTAGGCCTATGAGCCCTATTGTAAACATTTGTGAAGTTGAAACAATCAAAATTCTAGTTTATTGTTGCATTCATTATGTTTATCCCATTGTGTTTACCCTAAGGTTACACGATTGGATAGTCCTTCTCCTCGACCCTCCATCTGTGACTGCACCATGCAAAGTTTTTAAACTTGCATAATCACCATATCATTAAATCTATGAAATACATAGGCAATATAATAGGTCAATTTAATAAAAGTAGCACCAAATGACTTTACAAAAGCAAATTATTGTGCACAAACTTATATGCAAACAAAAAAGAAAATTGACTGCTAACAAGCAAGAATTCTTTGTATTCATATACATGTAAATCATTGTATGTATCATAAAAGGTGAAATAATAATTATTGAACATGTCTATTTGTGGGAAATGTGCTTTGGAAAGGCAATTGAATGAGGCTTGTTACATTAATAACCAAGTCATGGTGGGGGAAAACAATTTGGGTTTTTTTCATTCAGGGAGAAGTTTTGGTGAGTTGTGAAGCACAAGATTAACTTTGGGTTCAAATAGGAAAATATAGAAGAAGGTGTGGCTATACTGTTGGAAACTTGCTGGTGTTGTCATTGATGTCTACTCCCAGCAAATGGTTCACTTGGTTTCCAAGTGCTTTTGAAAAAATTTGATAAAAAGGTGTGTAGTGTGATAGAGGTACTCTCAGTGTTATGCTCCACATTTCTTCCTAATTGAAGATATGCTTGTGCAGTTTGGAAGTATTGATTAGAGGTGTTTAGAGGTGTTATATCTAGAGTTTTAGGTTCTGGATTGTGCAGAAGTAGAAGATGTGGTTGACAAAATATCTAACTGTGAAGGTGCGTGTCTAGGAGAAATGAGAATGCTCCACATTTCTCTGCATTAAGCTTTCATGTCTTGCAAATCTGGGAGAATGATTGTATATTATCTTTATCTACCTTCCTTTGAAGTTTCCTATGTTGGGATGCTTTGCAAGCTTAGTTCTTGTGTTGGTGATCAGTAACAATGTGCCTTGATGTGCATAATGAAGACATTATTTGATTCAAATGGTTGTGACAGTGTTGTAGAAGTTTATGTTGATGATGAGTATTCTGGGAAGGTGTGTGAATGCTTTGGACTATCTCTCTCTAGTCTGCATGATGTTTTTGGACTTGGAGAAGCATGGATATGGTCATTATATTAGGTTTGACTGACCTAGCTTACTAGTGCTATTTACGGAGGTACCTCGTGGATTGTGGATGTGATGAAGAGCTTGGTGATACAGATTTGAGTCCTAGTTAACCCTTGACATGGTCCACTTACACTTCTTTCGATCACAGAAATGTTTAGTGCTGACGTAATTGGTGTTGCACGTTTAAGGTGCACATGCTTCATTAGGAATAGCCTAATTGAGATTGGTCTTGGTTGTTGATGGTATAAATGCAAGATGAAGTTGAGTGGAGCAAGTTAGAGAAGAGAATGTGAATATGAATCAAGGGCATTAAGTTGTGTGCGAACTTAAATGCTTATGACTTTGGAATGCACTGAGTAAAAGGTGTCTACATTTTAGTGTGCCAGAAGTTGCTAGAGGTAGTGAGCCAAAGGTTGTGGATGGTAAGGAGTGGCAGTGGTGAATCTCTCTTATTTCTTTGAGATAGTAAATCTCTCTATAATAGTCTTCTTCTTTCTTCTCTCTTTTGGGCAGTGAGCCTTTCTTTGGAAATGAGCCTTTCTTTTGGGCAGTGAGTCCTTGGCAATGAGCCTATTGATTTTTAGTGTTGGTATTTATATATATGTGAGCTAATCCTCACTATGGTTTTTCTCTTATTGGGTTTTCCATGTAAATTTGGTGTTCTTATGTGTTTGGATGTGTTTGCATTACTGCTTCATATGTTAACATTCTGCTAATGCATATTAAGAGGTTTATGATTGAAATTTCTTTGAGGGTTTAAGGTTTTAATACACATATGATTCACCCCCCCTCTCAATTGTCCTATGCATCCTAACAATTGGTATCAGAGCCAAGTTCCCTAAAGAAGCTTAACCACTTGGGATAGATCCAAATGGTGCATAAGAAAGATATGGAGGTTCCATTGTTTGATGGAACAATTTTTTTTTTTTGGAAGATGATGATAGAAAGCTTTCTTGTCTCACTAGGATATGGTGTATGGAAGATAGTTGACAAAGAGTATCCTATACCTCCTAATGGTCGAAAGGATGAAGATGAGATTAAAGAATATGAGAACAACGGCAAGGCAAGGAGTGCTCTTCTAAAAAGTCTCCCTAACTTTGAATTAGTGAAGGTGATGAGTTACAAAACTACTCATGAGATCTGGAAGAAGCTAGAAAGTACCTATGAAGGAGATGACAAGGTCAAGCAAGCAAATATGTAGATTTTGAAGACCAAATTTGAAACCCTAACAAACCCTAAAGATGTTAGAAGATGAAAATATTGCAAGTTACATGCAGAGAGTGGATGAAGTTGTCAACTCCATCAATGGTCTTGGTGGAAAGATGGAGGAAAGTGAAGTGGTAAAGAAGGTACTAAGAACTCTTCCAAAATCTTATAGTGCTAAAGTTTCTGCTATTGAAAAGCTCAAAATTTGGATAAGTATTCTAGGGATCAAATGTTTGGTACTCTAACTACTTTTGAGATAAGAGAATTTGGTCAAGATGATTCAAGGAAAGAAATTGCTTTTAAGGATAGAAAGATAGAAAAGAATGTTGAATCAGATTCAGATGACTTTGATGAAGTGGAAGTAAATTTTGTAAGAAAAGATATGATTCAGATGGTGCATAGGAAAGATATGGAAGTTCCAGTGTTTGATGGAACAAATTTTTCTTTTTTGAAGACTAGGATGGAAAGCTTTCTTGTCTCACTAGGATATGGCATATGGAAGATAGTTGACAAAGAGTATACTATACCTCCTAATGGTCAAAAGGATGAAGATGAGATTAAATAATATGAGAATAATGGCAAGGCAATGAGTGCTCTTCAAAACAGTCTCTCTAACTCTGAATTAGTGAAGGTGATGAGTTACAAAACTACTCATGAGATCTGGAAGAAGCTAGCAAGTACCTATGAAGGAGATGACAAGGTCAAGCAA
The DNA here is from genome assembly GCA_027924645.1 of Cunninghamia lanceolata. Classification (NCBI taxonomy): domain Eukaryota; kingdom Viridiplantae; phylum Streptophyta; class Pinopsida; order Cupressales; family Cupressaceae; genus Cunninghamia; species Cunninghamia lanceolata. Next base: position 1,880,905 of record BSBN01001399.1, read on the forward strand.
GCAAAGATGTAGATTTTGAAGACCAAGTTTGAAACCCTAAAGATGTCATAAGATGAAAATATTGCAAGTTACATGAAGAGAGTGGATGAAGTTGTCAACTCCATCAATGGTCTTGGTGGAAAGTTGGAGGAAAGTGAAGTGGTGAAGAAGGTGTTGGTGCTTGTACCTAGGGTTAAGATTTCGAGCATTTGAATCTGCAGATATTTTCATTCAAACCTTTAAATTTTCTAAGTCTGTCGGCCTTCATTTTTTCATGCATGTATCTTTGTATATGCATTGTTGTTTTTATGTACATTTGGATGTGCAAGCGTGAATGTACATTGGTGGGCCCTAAAATAATGTGCAATCAGCCTTTGAAAAAGTGAAGAAATGGTTGTATGCATCTTTGTATGCATATTGGGCTTGTATGTGCAATTTCGGGAGTACAAAAGTGGTTGTATATCGTAGATTCCTAGAATATTCCATGCTTGTATATAAAAGGATTGCATGTATATTGTGTTGTATATTCACATATACAATGGAAAATATACAAGAGGCAAAGAATGTACAAGGGGGTCATTGTCGCGACAAGTCTCATCGGTAGATCATCCCGTAGTTTCTCCGATGGGCCGATGGCACATACATAGGGAGAATGCAAATGGAAATGTACATCGGTGAACATACAAAGGTTCTTTCGGCATGACAAAGGTCATCGACAGCTCAGTTTAGGATCTTTCTGATGGCCGATGGAGATACAAGGGTGAACATACATAGGGAATATACAAGGTAGATTGTATGCTAGCCTATACATAAGCAAAGAGATACAAACCTGGGGCCCACCAAGTGCACATACAAAAGGTAATATGCAAGTGCACATACAAGTAGGCATGTGCAAGGAGCAGACACGGCCAGAAAGTTAGTTGCATTTGTGAACTGTGTGAAGTCTGCCATTGTACATTGGGATTGTATGTTCCCAATATACTATGTGACATGCTAAGGTGTCGATACAAGTGCTAAATTTCAAAGTTGTTCTAATCTACCTGATTAAGGTTTTGGGGTTTGCAGGTTGTATATTGCACATTGTATGTGCAATATACAAGGCAGTATACAAAGAATAAAGATACAAGCTAGACCCGAATGTGATTTCAATTTGTTTCATAAAAATTTTGGGGTCTGCCGCTTGTATACATTGTGATTGTTTGTATATGCAATTGCATATACAAATGCAAGATACAAAGGTTGATGCAATGGTCTGATAGCAAGAATGGATATATTGGCTTGTCGGCAAGACAATGCCTATCGACAGACACTTCCAGGGTCTTTCCGACGACTGATGGAGATGCAAGTGCTTGGCGATGGAGAACCAACCAGGTGGTGCCACGTGTCAGGAGTGATACAAAGGTAGTTGTATGTACATACAACTACATATACAAGGATTTGAGGGTGAAAATGGTAAAATGTGTTCATGCTGCAAAAAGTCAAAAAAGGAAAAAGCTGCCTATGTGGCGTGATTCTATTGGCTGATGAATTTTTAGCATGAATTGAAGCCGTGGATCTCAGAGAAGAGGAAAGAATTGACGATCATCATTCAAAATTTTCAGAGCGGGGAATTTCTATTTGTTGCATCTTCTTTAGGCGGGAAAAAACTTCAAGAACAGGTGAACCGTTGATGCATCCTGAGATGGGTAGGTTGGCCATTAATGGAAAATTTACAGGGGTATGGGTCTTGATTAATAGGCTAGCTACTTTCTTCATGAGGAAAATCTTCAAACGGTGGCACATCACCCTATTGCACATGTTTTTCCTTCCTTTGTTGCCAGGAGCATTGATTGTTTTAGGTGCCATTCTCATGGTGCGCTGTATCTAGCAGAATTTTGAGAACATGTAATTAATTGCTGAGTACACATTCTTGCTATATAGCGAACTGTGTCAGTCATTTTTATGGTTGTTGAAGATTTGGGCATTTTTTTTTGGAGAAATAACGAAAACAAAGCCTTTCTTGGTTGTTCTATCTCTTTTGGAGTTTATGAGTTGCATTTGAGTGCACCTTGCATTTATGTTCAGTTTCATGTCATTTTTATATGAAAAATGCTTTGTTGCATGTGTTTAGTTGTTTGTCTCCTTTGTTATATGCATCCCTTCTTTTGAATCTGGTTGCTAAAGGTTACTAGGATTCTAGGGTATAGATTTATGTATTGCATGCTTGATCTCTAATTTCCATTCAAGGAGTGGATTAAACTATTTTAGGTTAGGTATGAAAAAGAATGTATGGCAGTAGGGATATTTGTAAGCAGAGATAGCTAAATACTCATTCTTGGGTGGTGTTTATAAGGCAAATACCAGTCCTAACCCCTTGAAACTTGAATGCTAGTGCAAATCATTCTCTTGTATACGTCTAGTTGACTCCTTACCCTAAGATAGGCATCGGTCTGCTCCCTGTGTAGTAGTTATGATCCAAAAACCCCTGTCTTACATCCAAAATATCAATCCAAATCCTTTCAAATCTGCAACCTGTTAGTTTGTAGGAGTAGAAATAGGACCCCTGCATACTCTCATCCACAACCAGTTAGATATGTCCAAGAACATTTCCAGTCTAGTGACTTATCATGCAAATCTTGGTCCAAACATGAGAGTATTCTACCTTTACTGTAAAGCTAAATCTTTCTATTGGGTGAGTCAAAGTTAAATCTTTAGCTACAGGGATCCCCTCCTTGGTGCGACAGAACCAGAAGTGAAGGGAAGGCAGCTCACGCAACCTCCTATATTTGTTGGCAAAATCTACCTGTGCATTGGAACTGGCAAACCCTCTACCGATTCGGAGAGAAAGACCCAACAGAAGGTACTAAGAACTCTTCCAAAATCTTATAGTTCTAAAGTTTCTCCTATTGAAAAAGCTCAAAATTTGGATAAGTATTCTAGGGATCAAATGTTTGGTACTCTAACTACTTTTGAGATAAGAGAATTTGGTCAAGATGATTCAAGGAAAGAAATTGCTTTTAAGGCTAGCAAGACAGAAAAGAATGTTGAATCAAATTCTGATGACTTTGATGAAGTGGAAGCAAATTTTGTAAGCAAATTGAAAAAGAGCTCTAGAAAATGTAGAGGTAAGTTACCTTTCAAATGCTTTAACTGTGGAAAGATAGGTCATTATACTTCAAAATGTCCAATCAAAATTTCAAATGACAAGTACAAGGATAACAGAGGAAAATCATTCAAGAGAAGTTATTATGTTAAAGATGATGAGAGCATAACTGATGATGAGTCTAACTATCCAAATGATGAAAGTAATGAATGCTTGTTCATGGCTTTCAATGATGAAACTAATTCTGAAAGGGGTATGAAGGAAATTTCTCTAGAAACAAAGCATAATATCACAGGAGCTCTAGTAACTATTTTTCATGCAAGAGAAGAGGAGAACCTATGGTTAATTGATAGTGGGTGTTCAAATCATATGACAGGTGATAAGAATAAGTTTGAGAAGTTTGAGAAGTTTGATGCAGGTTTTGTTAAGTTTGGAGATGATGCATCTACCAAGATATGTGCAAAAGGTTTAATTAGTTTTGATGGAAAGCACAATACAGATGATGTTCTCTATGTCAAGGGTCTCCAGCATAATCTTCTAAGTGTAGGCCAAATGTGTAGCAAAGGATATAACCTTGTATTTCAAGATGGTGGTTGTGAAATTAGAAAGAAAAATTCCAGAACTCTTATTGCTACAAGGACAAGGACAAAAGGAAATATAAGGTCAAAGGTGCTAATGGTATGTGTTTCATGACTCAAGTTAATGAAAGTTGGCTATGGCATAGAAGAATGTGTCACATTAGTTTTGACATTCTATCGAGGATCAGCTCTACTCAAGTTGTGAGGGATCTGCTAAGAATTACAAAGCCTATCAATGCAACCTGCAAGGAATGTCAGATTGGGAAGCAAATAAGGAAGAACTTCAAGATCAAAGAGTATTCTACCACTGGCCCTCTGGAATTGGTGCATACATATTTGTGTAGACCTACAAGAGTAGGAAGCTTTCAAGGTGATAGGTATTTCATCTTGTTGATTGATGATTACTCTAGAATAACTTGGGTAACTTTTCTCAAAGAAAAATTAGAAGCTCTATTTAGGTTCAAAACATTCAAGGTTATGGTTGAAAATGAAATTGATTTTAAAATCAAGTGTTTGAGGTTTGACAAAGGTGGTGAGTTCACCTCCAATGAGTTTAAATACTTTTGTGAAGATCATGGAATAAAAAGGCATTTGACAACCCCTAGGACTCCTTAGCAGAATAGAGTTGTGGAAAGGAAGCATAGGATAGTTCAAGAAGTAGCAAGGACAAGATGAAAGAATCAAATCTACCAGATATCTATTGGAGAGAAGCCATTCACATTGCAAACTACATATAAAATAGAGTACAAGCAAGGGTCAACAATTTAGAGACTCCATATGAACTATGATATAGAAGAATTCCTACTGTAAAATATTTTAGAGTGTTTGGAAGCAAGCACTATATCAGGAGAGATGAAGAAAACATGGGAAAGTTTGTACAAGATCAGATGAAGGAATCTTCCTTAGATATTCTACAAAGAGCAAGGCTTATAGGTGCTACAACAAGAGACTGAAGAAATTAGTGGAAAGTGCAAATGTCAAACTAGATGAAGAACCATGTCAAAGTTCAATGATATTAGAAGGATATGAATCTGATGAAACCCCTTGCAAAGACGGAGAAGAAGAAAGAGAGGAAGAAAAGGAAAAGGAGAAGCAAGTTGATGAAGAAGATGCTTCGGAAAAGATTCCTAAGACCCCCAATTATGTGTAGAAGAATCATTCTGAAAATCAAATCACTGGAGATAAGAACAAAGGTGTCTTAACAAGGAGAAGTATTTCTATGGTAGATGAACATGTAAATTTGTGATTATTGTCTCAAATAGAACCCAAAACAGTGACTAAAGCAAGCAAACATGAGCATTGGATCAAGGCTATGGAAGAAGAATTGAAGCAGATTGAGAAGAATCAAAGTTAGAAAGTTATCTCAAAACCAAAAAACAAAAATGTGATAGGAACTAAATGGGTCTTCTAGAACAAATTGAATGAGAATGGAGAAGTAGTCAGAAATAAGGATAGGCTTGTGTGTAAAGGCTACTCACAAGTGGAAGGAATAGATTATGAAGAAACATTTGCTCTAGTGGTAAGATTGGAGGCCATTAGTTGTTCTTGGCCTTTGCAACTCATAAAGACTTCAAATTTTATCAGATGAATGTGAAATCTACATTCCTGAATGGGTAGTTGGAAGAAGAGGTATACATTGAGCAACTGGGAGGCTTTCAATTATCAGATGATCCAAATATGGTCTGCAGGTTAAAGAAGGCATTTTATGGACTCAAACAAGCTCCTAGAGCTTGGTATGCAAGGTTGAATAGGTACCTACTACAACAAGGATTCAAAAGGGCAATACAGATAGAAATCTATACTTCAAAGTTGAAGAAGATCAAATCCTGATTGTGGAAGTGTATGTTGATGATATAATCTTTTGAGGAAATGAAGGTATGTGCAAGAGATTTGTAGAAGAAATGCAGAAAGAATTTGAAATGTCAATGTGTGGGGAAATGAACTTCTTCCTTGGGTTACAAATTAGTCAATCAGAAAAGGGCATTTTCATTTCACAGTCAAAATATGCTAAGGAAACGTTGACAAAGTTTGGAATGGAAGACTCCAAACCGGTATGTACTCCCATGACTGTTGGTTGTAAGTTAAACAAAGATAATGAATCTCCTAAGGTTGATTAGAGCAAGTACAGATCAATGATTGGTGGACTATTATGCTTGACTGCTACTAGACCAAATATCATGCATGCAGTCTGTCTTGTGGCCAGATTCTAAGCTAATCCTAGAGAGTCACATGTTTCAGCAATAAAGAGGATATTCATATACCTGAAAGGTACTATGAAGTTTAGCCTATGGTATCCCAAGGATACTAATTTCTCCTTGAGTGCATATATAGATGCAGATTGGGTAGGATGTACAAGTGGTGGTGCTTTATTTCTAGGAAGCAGACTTGTCTCATGGTTAAGTAAGAAGTAAGACTCGGTATCATTATCTACTACAGAGGCAGAATATATTGCAGCAGCATCTTGCCGCACATAGGTGTTATGGATGAAGCTAACATTGAAAGATATCAAAGTGTCATATGATGAACCTATTCCTATCCTATGTGACAATACAAGTGCTATCAACATTTCAAAGAATCTAGTAATGCATTTAAGGAAAAAGCATATGTCAATTTGGTTTCACTTCCTAAGAGAAAAGGTTGCAGAGAATGAGGTGAAGTTGGAGTATGTGCGTACCAAGGATCAAGTTGCAGACATCTTTACAAAGGCTCTCCCTAAGAATACTTTTGAGTATCTCTAACAAAAGTTAGGGGTTATTGCCCCTCCTCTTAATTAGATGCATAAGTGTGTGTATCTATCCAGGAAGCATTTCTAGACATAGTTTTGGTCCTAGACTGATGTTGAAGGCTACCTCTCAGGGGGAGTAGGTAGTGATACTATTGGTTGGTGTAATTAGATGGAGCATATCCTATGACCTTAAGGGGGAGAGTGTAGAAAAAGTGAGAGCAGTGGAGATAGAGCAGATACTTGCTGGTGTTGGAGTTGTTGCCCTTTGTCATTGATGTCAAAGGGGGAGTGAGTTGAAGTGATTGAAAAACCATTGTGTAGAGAGGTGTGTGAAGAGTAAAAGTTGTTTCTGTCAGGGGGAGTATTACTAGTTACAGAGCTGCAGATTGATTGCTTTAGGTCTTGATGGGTTTTCCAAAAGCTGGTGTTACCATCAATGACAAAGGGGAAATTGTTGGAAACTTGTTGGTGTTATCATTGATGTCAACTCCTAGCAAATGGTTCACTTGGTTTCCAAGTGCTTTTGAGAAAATTTGATAAAAAGGTGTGTAGTGTGACAGAGGTACTCTTAGTGTTATGCTTCACATTTCTTCCTAATTGAAGATATGCTTGTGCGGTTTGGAAGTATTGATCAGAGGTGTTTAGAGGTGTTATATTTAGAGTTTCAGGTTCTGGATCATGTGGAAGTAGAAGATGTGATTGACAAAATATTTGACTATGAAGGAGGGTGTCTGGGAGAAATGAGAATGCTCTACATTTCTCCGCATTGAGCTTTCATGTCTTGTGGATCTGGGAGAGTGCTTATATTATCTGTATCTAGCTCCTTTGAAGTTTCTTGTGTTGGGATGCTCCGCAAGTTTAGTTCTTGTGTTGGTGGTTAGTAACAATGTGTCCTGATGTGCATAATGAAGACAGTCTTTGATTCAGACGGTTACAACAGTGTTATAGAAGTTTATGTTGATGATGAGTATTCTACGAAGGTGTGTGAATTCTTTGGAGTGTCTCACTCTGGTCTGCATGACGTTTTTGGACTTGGAGAAGTGTGGATATGGTCATTAGCTTAGGTTTGGCTGACCTAGCTTACTAACACCATTTGCGGAGGTACCTTGTGGATTGTGGATGTGATGAATAGCTTGGTGATACATATTTGAGTCCCAGTTAACCCTTAACATGGTCCACTTACACTTCTTTCCACTGTGGAAGTGTTTAGTGCCGACCTAATTGGTGTTGCACGTTTGAGGTACACATGCCTCATTAGGACTAACCTAATTGAGATAGGTCTTGTTTGTAGATGGTATAAATGCAAGATGAAGTTGAGTGGAGCAAGGTAGAGAAGAGAATGTGAATGTGAATGAAGGGCAGTGAGTTGTGTGTGAACTTAAATGCTTATGACTTCAGAATGCAGTGAGCAGAAGGTGTCTGCATTTCAATGTGCCAGAAGTTGCTGGAGGCAGTGAGCCAAAGGTTGCACATGGCAAGGAGTGACAGTGGTGGATCTCTCCTATTGCTTTGAGACAGTGAATCTCTCTATAATAGTCTTCTTCTTTCTTCTCTCTTTTGGGCACTGAGCCTTTCTTCTAGGTAGTGAGCCTATTAATTTTTGGTGTTGTTATTCATATATATGTGAGCTAATCCTCACCGTGGTTTTTCCCTTATTGGGTTTTCCACATAAATCTGGTGTTTTTATGTGTTTAGATGTGTTTGCATCGATGCTTCATATGTTAACATTATGCTAATGCATATTAAGAGGTTTATGATTGAAATTGCTTTGAGGGTTTAAGGTTTTAATACACAATTGATTCACCCCCCCCCTCTCATTTGTCCTATGCATTTTAACATATGGTTGTAGTTGGTAGTGGCCAAAAAAATATGTGTTTGCATAGTGATGAAGAGAATAGATCAAAGTAACATGGGCATAACAATCCTCACCGTTATGATTTAGAGGTAGAAGATCAATAAAACAATGAGTATTCCACTTTATTTGAGAATAACATGATTAGGATCACCAAGTTTCACCATATTGATTTTTTTTAGTTGCCTTGTAAGTTTTATTATTACATAACCACCATATTTGACTTCCTTATGTTTGAACCACCTATCTTTATTTCCTCTCTTAACTTTTATCATGTATCATCTATGGATTTAATCAATATCTTGGTTTATCTAGTGTTGGGCTTCAAAATCTGCACATTTATGTAAAGGGTGGAATTTGGATAGTTGGTTTTTGGTAGTTTGATGTGTATATCCTCCTTTCACCCTTTCATTCAAGGACCTAGGGTCGAGTTGCAATGTACTATCATACCCTAGGTCACTACGAGATGTAGGGAAACTTGGATTTGTATGATTTGATTGTCAAATATGCTCACTTATGCTCAATTATACATTAAAACCCTAATTATACAAATACAACATCAAACAAATGAATATCAGAAAATGCTGCTACAGAAAGATGTAAAATAACAAATAATTGTGCACCTATTTTTAGGGTTTGGAAGCGGAATAGTCAGGGACTAATGAGCGGGCGCCCAAGTCCAAGGCCTAGGTTTTTGTTGAGATCTAGAAGCTCAGCCTATAACCTATTCCTGCTGTCACAGAAATTTTCTCGTCATAGAATCTGGAGGACTAAAGAGTAGGCACCCCAAGTCCAGGGTGTTGTTTTCAACTCTAATCTACAAATCTGACCCTCTATAATACCCTCCTGCAACTCCACTTTTCCTATATCTTCAACTTGTAACCTGCAATCACGAAAACTTTGGGAGGGGATTGTGACTTTTAGAGGCTTGCCTCAGTCAAGCCCCAAAGAGACATTCAAGTCTTTCGAACACCGTTGTCAGATAGAGAGTGCGTGCCCTTGGAGGCAAAGGTGAAAACCAAATGATAAATGCTCAAAAACACAAATGATGTCACCTTGTAGTGAAGATCTCATGGAAGGAAGAAGCTCTTCATGCCATGAGGAGATGATTGTTCAAATCTGCAAATACAAACACATAGACAAAACAAATTTACTCTTGCTACACAATTAATGCCTTGAATCACCTTTAGAATGTCAATGCTCATAAATTTTCCATCTAGTTTACAAATGAATGCCTAAGCATGTTTTTATATGCAACTACAAACACTCCCGCCAAGAATTTTGTAATTCAAACTTACCATGTCAGCATAGGACCCAAATAATGGTCACAAGATGACACTAAAAATTTGGGACTGACCCAAAATAGGGCAGGGCTAGGGCGTGGGTGCCCAAGTCCTCCCCCCTATTTTGGTCAGGGTTAAGTTCAAGGGATCCCCCTAGGTCCCATTTGTCATAAAACTTAGGGATCATTTCATCGAGATGTCAAAATATGATGCAAGTGTCCTAAATGCAGATAAAAGACCTAGGAGCTAAACCTTATGAGGGAAAAGCCCCCAAGGGGACATTTTCTGACGTTACAATTTGTTCATATAGGTTCGTCTAAGAAAATTCTTTTTTTTTTTGCTTTGTTATGCTTGTTCCTTGCAGAGGATTTGGATGTGAATCATTGGACCACTAAGTCCTACACACAAATAATTGATCCATGCCTTACTGAGCACAAATTCTTTCAACATAAAGGTAGATAAGGTCATAACATTTAGCACATCATCGTTATGTGTGAAAAAATTAAAAAATGAGTTTTAAAAGATGGAAAAGTAGAGAAAAGGAAAGTTGAAAGTAGCAAGATAGTTAGAGGTCTTCACTTTGACATGTGGAGGTGCAGGGCTTGTGAGGTGTGTAGACTTGGTGTGACATGTTCCATACCATGTGCAACTATTAAAGTTGTTCTTATTCTTTGGTTGAGAGGGTGGGGGATTTCATGGAGTTGGATGAATAATTTTGCCTTTATCTAGCTGGTTGTCCAATATATTTGGTGTTTGGCTTTAACCTTTACTATAAGTCTACATAGAATCAAACATGTGATTATGAATAGTTATGGCCTTAATGGATCTCCATATCATAGGCCCGTGGAAGGAATTACATTGTAGAATGGATTGTAGAAGACCATTGACAATTGGGCATGAAATTGATTGAGGCTATGTGTACAGGATGTGCACAAAATTGATGACTGAAGGATATGGAATTACCTACACTAAACCAGATTTGTATGAGCAAAATTAAAAAACAAGCCAAAATTAGCTTAGCAATCTTAATAATCTGAAGACTCTTGATTGGAATGTCTCTTATATGTAAAAGGTTTCACTCAATCTAATCCACAGATAAATGTGCCTTCAAATACAGTATGCATATACCTCAAAGCATAAAGGGAGGGGCATTTTGAATAGATATTAAATTTGCAATTGTAATTGTGAGGTGTAAAGCAAAATTTTACAACATTTGCCAGCACTGACTTTGCCTTCACCAAAATGGGCTTCCCAAATGGGTATGGATCTAGACATAAAGCATAGTTGGGCCCAATTTTTGTCAGATGTAAAAAAAATAAATTTAAAAGCACAACAACCCAACAAATTATTTAACAACAGAAGCCCATACCTTATTGTGAGATATTATTTAGAATAACATAGAGCCAATAGTTGGAAAACAAACAAGATTGGAATAAAAGTATAATGAAGGTAGAAAAAATCACCTAGGCAATGGCACGTCTAGATTGTAGAATCATAAGCAGTACTTTGTCAAGTTGTTTGCATGTGAAGACATAATTTTCCAACACATGAAAGGCCTAATTCACGATAGCCAGTGTCTACTACACCCATTCTATGATATGTTCCTTGTATAGATCAAATTGATTTATGAATATTTAATGCCTTCTTTTACATTGATTTGACTTTTAGAATGGAGCATATTCATTGTTTTTTATCATTTATGATTATTTGATGGCTTACAAGACAATGAGACTGTTTGATTTTATTTTCAAAATGGACCATATTTATTGTGCTTTGTAATGTTTGTATTCATGAAGGCTACAAGATATATCGAATAACCAATCAAATTTTTTTATCAACATTACAAATTATGTTAATGAAAAAAAATCACCTACACATCAAGATGAGTTAACAATTGCAATAAACATTACTTTACTTGCAAGACATTGATTTTATTTTGGGTATAGGTCATTTTTAAAAATTCACTTACACATGAGGATGATTCAACAATTGCAATAAATATTACTTTATTTGTAAGACATTCATTTTATTTTGGGTATGGGTCATTTTGATAGGTATGGACTATATCTATTTAATGCTTTAATTTTAGGTATGAGCTATATTTATTGAAGCATTTAATGGTTGCATAGATTCACGTGAAGGCAGCAATAAGAGGCTAAACTCCAATAGCCAATCATATTTCTTCTCAAACTTTACAAACTATAGTCATGACCAAAATAAAATAATATGATTGGTTGATAGTTGGATGGAAATGGATCCTTTTAAAGTCTAAGATGTCTACCTCATACTCCCACTATGCAGGAGGCACCTAACTGTGCTTCTAATATGAGGCATACATACCCTACCGGCTGCAAGATTTTGCATATAGAATACAAGATTAATGAAAAATTTTGCATATAGAATACAAGAATTCCTACCATGACAAGTACTAATAATAAGAAACAAAATTTTATAGATTAGAGTTATAAGAAAGGCGTTCACTAAAGGAGCTCAAATAACTGAATAATGTAAGGTGTAGATTCATTCCCAAGAGCTTGGAGTGGATGCCCACCATCCCGTACAAGAGCTAGTCACTTTTAGGCAAGTCTTAGGAGGGGCTCTAGCTTGTATTTATTGGCAAAAGTGGTTTCTATACATCACCATCACTCTCCCCTGACTTCCATAGAAAATTGGCATAGGAGGCAATTACATAGCTGCCAACAATAGTCACTGTCAATTATACGTTGCTGAATTAGCCAAGAAAACCAGGATTTAAGAGCTTGAAAGAAAGTGGGCAATTGGTTACCAGTCATGAGGGGCAGCCTCGACTGCTTGTTCAAAATAAGCTTGGGCTCTGCCTCCATCTTTCTGAGTTTCCCATATGAGTTGGGCATAAAGTGACAGCACTTCTCCATCTGTGGGCCCGGCCAGTATGGCCCTTGCATAGAATTCCTCTGCCTCGCTAATATCCCTTTTCACCTAACATCACCATCAAACACTACTTGCCTTCAATTAGCAGTAAGAATGAGAGATATCAACTATCTCCATGCAAGTAAATGTTTTAAAGAAAAACCATTCTTCTGAGAATCCTGCCTGCTTACCTCGTGTAAAAACATGCCATAGTTCCTGAGCAGGAGAGGATTGCTAGGATTTGCCTCCAAAATCTCTTCATAATATGCCTCTGTAAGCTTGCAATGGCATTCTTGTGGCTTTCTCATGTGGGGAACTGCCGAATGAAAATGTGAGAAAGCTGTTTTTAACATGCGAGAAGAAGAGAGAGTGAGCAGCATAGAATAGTGGTCTCTATGCCTCACACTTGTCTGTGAAATGCAGACGAGAGGACTCAATTTTGGGTTGGGGGCAGAGTAATTTCTGAGAAACATTTTGCAAAAAAACGAGGGATTTTCAGGAGATGTGAAGAATTAGGTAAGATTCAGAGCCCTTTGACGCATATCATACTAATGCTTGAAGTACTAATTGTAACCAGATTGACATGAAAACATATGAAGAGGAAGATGAGCAGGAGCATGAACGTCACAAGGATTGGATGGAGGCATCCAGATTGGGACGTGAAAAATATAGTAGTAAATGAGGGCAGAGTGGCAGTGGAGTGGGGAATGGGAAGTGAGGAGTGTGGAGCCACACCACAAAATATTTTGTGTAAAAAATATATTATATTTAAAAAATGGATAGAATCGTATCACACTCTAAAATTTGTATAAAGTAATTTTTTAATGGAATATATTAACATATGGGATAATTTTTTAATGGAGTATATTAACATATGCGATAAATGTTGGAATATCTAATCCCAATCCTTGTTGGATAATAGATAAGCCTAATCCACGTTGGTTTAAAAAACCTTATCTTCTAGTATTTTTATTTTTTAATTATTTTTTTTATTTAGTTTATTTCTATGCTTTTAATTTTTTTAAAGTTATTTTAAGTTTTTCTTTAAGGAATTGAGCTTAATTGGTTAAAGCATTGAGTTCTCATTTTGGAAATCAAAGTTAGAATCCCAAAGGGACATCTAATAAGTGGACTTATAAGTTGTGACTCTTGGTCTTCCATAGTTAGCTTCTAGTGTGGTTTCTCAAAAAGAACTTGTATTGGTCTCATGCCATGCTCAATTGAGTAGATTATTTGTAAACTATAGCAATATAAAAAAAACTATTTTAACTTTTTATGTAAAAGTTTTTTTAAAAAGCTTGTTGTTAAAATAATATTATGTAGATTATCTGTAAATGATTAGCAATAAAAAAAATATATATATTTTAAGTTTTCATGTAAAAACTAATTTTAAAGTAAAAAGTTTTTTTTTAAAGCTTATTGTTAAAAGAATATTATATTTTTTCATTAATTTTTTTTTAAAAGCTTGTTGTTAAAAGAATATTATGTAGATTGTTTGTAAATGATTAGCAATATTAAAAAAAGCTATTTTAAGCTTTCATGTAAAAGTTATTTTTAAAGTTAAAAGTCTTTTTAAAAGCTTGTTGTTAACAGATATTATATTTTTGGATGTAAAAAGTTTATTATGACATGAGAGAAATATTGTTATTTTAAAAAAAATGATATATTTTTCTATCTAAAATTTTTGTGAGCATCGACTCTCTTAGTTGATCTTTTTAAGGTTTTGTTGTCTTGTTTCCTATATCTGTATCAAAGCAAACAATGACATCTTCTTTTGGCATAAGTCACAAATTCTCAAATTCCTCAAGTTATTGGCATGAATTATGAGTATTGGTCAATCGTAATTCTAAAGATAAATGGGAGCTTATGGAGAATGGATTTTCTGAACCTACAGATGCAGCAACATACAATGCATTATCTCAAGAAGAGAAGGATGTGCTCCAGGATAACAGAAAAAATGGTTCCAAGGCTCTCTTCTACATCTTTCAAGCAATGCATGAAAGTATTTTCCCAAGGGTTACAATAGTAACAAAATCAAAGTAAGCATGGGACATCCTCCAAATTGCATATCAAGGAAAGGTTAAGGTAAAAACTGCAAAGTTGCAAATGTTAAGAAGAGATTTTGAAACTATGTTTATGAAAGATTTTGAATCTATAGATTCATTTTTTACACAAATTATTAGCTTAGTTAATCAAATCAAATCTTATGGTGAGACTCTTGAAGACAAGAGAATAGTAGAAAAGATTATAGGAGCCTACCCACAAAGTTTGAGTCTATTGTTGTGGCTATAGAAGAGACAAAAAATCTTTCACAGTTTTATGTAGATGAGCTTCATGTATCTTTAATTTGTCATGAGCATCTAGGTTGAGTCACTCTTCTAGTTCTTCTTTGAAGCATGCCTTCAAGTCACAAGTTTCTGTCAATAATGGTAGAGGTAGAGGGAGAGGGAGATTTAACTTCAAAGGTAGAGGAAGAAATTCATCAAGAGGTGGAAGAACCAATCCAACAAATTCCAGTGGAAGAGGCAACCACCAAATCCCAAGTCACAATCAATCTTATGGTCAAAGGTATGACAAATCTCAAGTTCAATGTCATCACTATAAAAAGAATCACCATTATGTAAATGAATGTTAGAAAAATATAATTTTATTTCAACAAGAAAAGTGCAAACTTTTCTAAAGAAAATCAAGATCAGAGTAGTATGTTTTTGGCACACAATATTGCTTAAGAAAATCCAAAAGATGTTTGGTTTCTAGATTCAAAATGTAGAAATTACATGACAGACAATTTAGAAATGTTCTCCGATTTGGACAAGTCATTAAAATCAAATGTTACTTTGGGCAATGATAATAGAGTGTCAGTCATGGGGAAAGGCAATGTCAATATTCTAACTAGGCAAGGGAGAAAAACATGTTTCAAATGTTTACTTTTGTTAGCAAGAAATGGGAAGGAACCAGTTCGAAGATCTGGTCTTTAGTCAAATCTCTAAAGTTAGTTTATACCCCAGTCATATAGTGAGAGAATTCTAGATAAACATTAAGGAATGGTAATATTCGGTACTACATAAGTCACATACAAACATTCATAAGTTACACATAAACATATTAGAACCCTTATATCTCATTTATATATATTTATATACTCAATGGGTAATTACACATTCATAATGGTAGGTCTTAGTCTTTGCCCTTTTACATATCCTTACCCTTATATATCATTCTTCTACTATTACGTTATATTCATATTCTTATTATCATACTTTTATCACATAGAGGTGTGTCTTTTCCTAAAATACCTCTTTGTATTTCAGCTTTGTCCTCCGCATACTACCTGCGGTAGGATTTGGTGCTCGCTCTGTCTTCTACCAACATCATCCCCTTTTATAATTGTGCCTTGTCCTCAAGACATACTTAGATCAGTTTGAAGGCAGGATATTCTTGTAGATTACT
Source organism: Cunninghamia lanceolata (assembly GCA_027924645.1). Lineage (NCBI taxonomy): Eukaryota > Viridiplantae > Streptophyta > Pinopsida > Cupressales > Cupressaceae > Cunninghamia > Cunninghamia lanceolata. The sequence continues at coordinate 1,896,743 of BSBN01001399.1, forward strand.
CTGAGTTGAGCCAAAGTTGCATCCCATTGCTTTTTGGATAATATCAAAATTTGGATTTTTCTATCCAATTGTATATATGTGTCTTCTACATCTCCTAATGTAGTGGGAATTTGCATCTTCTAGATAGTCTGTTTAGCCCCTGAGAAAATTCCAGTCAGGGATGCCAATCTTAGGCTTACTACTACTTCCCTTAATTGCTTAATTTGTGTTTTTATTTGTTCCCTCTGATCTTGGAACTGCTGGAGCTGAGTGTGTAATGACTCTACTTGTGCCCTTATTGCTCCATTAGTATCTTGTATAGGATCATATGTAGTAGCTACTTGTGTAATCTATGCTTCTAGTGCATCTATTTGATCCTTCATATTTTTAGTAGTGGTAGGCCACTGTAGACAAAATTGATACAATAACTTTGCTTCCTCCATACCCTACTAGATATTTCTTATTTGTGTCTTCTATTTTGGTATGTGCCTTAGCACAATTATTTGATGCTTCTACTAATATTTTCTTATTCATTTGCTTAGTGATATGTTCTTCTGCCTTGTTCTCTAGATAGGTAGAATGTGCGTTGAAGTTTGCATCAATTATTTCAACTATTGTGTAAGAGGTAGGGTTGGGCCCCTTTGTGCCTCCAACATTTCATTTTGAATTAGGTTTACCACCTCTTTTAGTATTTCACTACCTTCTATATGTTGTTACAAAATTTCTTCCCTTGTTGTGGAGTGGAAGATGTCACCAAGTTGTAGTTTTTGGATAGGTGATACCCCTGATAAATTGACCGATCCTCCTACTACTGGCAATTGTAGTAGCTAGGGTGTTACCATAGGTTGAATTTGTTTCTGTTGCACTAGAAAATCTTTGATAGATTGAATGGGAGATGCAAAGGAGGATGCGTCTTGACTATCTTGTCTTTGTAGCTCTTCCTCTTGTTGATTACCCTCTGTATTTTGTGCATCCTCTCTAATTTGCTACTCATCCTACTGTGTATTTGTGTTGTGTGGAGGAGAAACCCTTTGTTTCTCTTCTTGTGCATTATACAGAGGGGATATCTCATGTTATCACTACAACAAAACATGCAATTAGCACCTAAAATAGTGCCAAAATTTAGTGCATTTGAGTTCAGGAATTGGACACTTCTACCGGTGCAAAACTTAGTGTCAAACTGCATGTTCTCTTCGGCACCATATTTTGCACTAGATTTTACACCAGAAAAGTAGCTCAAGCAATAGTGCCTCCTTTAGCACCTGGAATAGCATCGAGAATAACACCTAAATTAGCGCCCAATTTGGCATCCGATTTTTCTTCCATGTCTGCTCCCATTTTTGCTTCTAGTTTTCCTCCTAGTCGTGCTTCCCATTTTGCTTCTGGTATGGCATCGAAAATAGCTTCTTTTTTAGCTTCCTAATTGACGCCAAGTTTTTCTTCCATTATGGCATCCTTTGTTGCTTCCAGTGTTGCTTCCATTATGATGTCCTTTGTTTCTTCCAGTTTGGCTTCCAATTTTGCTTCTGGTTTTGCTTCTTGTGTTGCTTCCAAGTTTGCTTCCAGTTTTGCTTCTAGTTTTGCTTCTAGGTTTGCTTCTGATTTTGCTTCCAATTTTGCTTCCATTTTTGCTTCTAGTTTTGTTTCCAATTTTGTTTCCAATTTTGCTTCCAATTTTGCTTCCAATTTTGCTTCCAATTCTGCTTCTGATATAACGTCACTTGTTGCATCTAGCTTTGCTTCAATTTTTGCCTCTTTGTTCCAAAAAAGGTGAGTGGGCCAATCTTGCTTTCTAACTGCCCCATCTTTCACCTTATAGCCTAGCTTAACCTGATACTCCCCAGTTTTTGAGCAGCTCCATCTTATTCTATCCTCTTTGTGAGACAAGCTCACAGACCTATTTGATAGAATACTCTCTAACTCATTGATCTGCGCTCCATCCACCTGAAGACCCCTGAAGCATTTGAAATATTTTATAGGATAACATTTATATTTAGAATTTTTAAGGGAATGGACATCCATACAAATTAACAACATCATTATACTTATTAAATCTCTGTCAAAATAAAATCTACAACAATATCTATTATATATAAAATAACAAGATAATTATTATAACATGATCGTCATCTATAATTAAAACAAGTGAGTCAAATATCTATAATTTAATTGAATTTGACAACATCCATCCTGAGCAGTAAATTAAAATCATCATATGTAATAAATATCCATCCAAAAATCATCAACCCCTTTCAATATATATAAATTGACAAGTCAATACTGATAAGATCATCATCATATATAACTGAAACAAGTGAAAGTCAAATATGTCAGTAGATCAATAACATGTCAAAATGGTACATGTCCAACAATCGACATAAGTCAAAATGATACATGTACAAATGATATAAGTAAAAATGATAAATTCTGTAACTCAAAATGATACAAGTCAAGATGATACATGTCTAAATGATATAAGTCAAAATGATACAACTCAATAATATGGTACTGCAGGCCATGAAAATGATACATATGATAGTAACCATGAAAAGAGGCATCATAATAATATATTAACAATGATCCATGATGCAGTCTATATGATCATGAATGTCATTGGCTACTACCAACAACTGCCTCATCATCATCATTACCATCATGATCATCATCATCATGATCATCATCGTCGTCATTGGTCTTGGTGTCTTCTGTATCTACATCATCATCATCCTCTACCATGTGATCTATACTAGAACCAACATATTCTGGATCTATATCATGAGGATCATCTTGATCTTCTAGAAGACCCATGTTCTGCAAAAAAAAATATTTAAAATGAAAAGTTATTATTTATTTCATGCAATAATTTATATTTTTGTTATATATCTAATATTACAACATATGAAATGAAACCATAATCATATTACATCATATCAAAGTGCACATACCATAATAAAATTTCAAAAAAGTTATAGTTAATATGTCATTCCAATGATGTAAAACATGCAACAATTCTAATAAACGTTAGTAAAGATCATAAAAAAATTTGTTATACAATTTAACTATCAACTATAAATTCTATTACATAACCTTAAGTGCCACAAATTGCTTGGTCCATGTATGTTCTTTTTCACTATTAATCTAATAACTTGCATTAGACAGAAACATTGAAGAGTTTTTAAGTAGCAATTGATTAAATTCTCTTACATGTCATTAAGGAATGCATAGTTTTTTTTCAATAATTATTTATCTTAAGGTTCATGAGTAACCTTAATATAAAGGTCTATTTTGTTTGAAAAAAAAATGAAGTTACCAATATGGCTTTATCCAGCCTTTTTTAGAAAGAAAAAATGTTAGCCCTATTCCCACTCATAGGTCTTCAATGTGAGCAAGAATAGGGAAAATTTGGGGATTTAGAAAGAAAGATAAAGTTTAAGGTGTCTTCAAGATAGCTAGCATGGGCAAGGAGGTCAACCATGCACACATAATGATCAACTGTAGGTGTAATGCAATAAGGGTTACAAATGTGATTGAAGTATGTACAGCTCTCATCCACTAAACCTGCATGGCTGCATGCACCTAGAATACAAGCAAATATTACAATGTTAGGATATGCAGTAGAGTGCTTAATTAATTTAAAGATTTTGAGAGCGTCCTTGCAAAATCCATTTTGTGCATATCCTGCAATCATTGCATTCCATGAGATGACATCTCTTTGAGGAATTATGTCAAATAGTTTACGTTTTTGGTCTATGATTCCATATTTTTCATACATGTCTATGAGAACATTTCAAACTACAATATCTCACAAGAATCCCCCTACCATTATCCTTTGAAGGATGTCCATACCCTGTTCCAAAGCTCCCATTTGGGCACAGGCAGGGAGGATGCTGGCAAAGGTTGTGGAATTAGGATTTACAGCTGATAATTGCATTTGCTTGAAAATTTCTAAAGCCAGTTCAACAAATCCATTTTGTGCAATCCTACAATCATTACATTCCATGAGATGACATCTCTTTGAGGCATTATGTCAAACAGTTTGTGTGCCTTGTTTGTGCTTCCACATTTTCATATATGTCTATCAGAGCATTTCCAACTATAATATCTAACAAAAATCTGCCTTCTATTATGCCTTGATGAATGTCCATACCCTATTCCAAAGCTTACCATTTTGATATGGGCAGAGAGGATGCTAGAAAAGGTTGTGGAATCTAGCTTTACACCTACCAATTTCATTTGCATGAAAGTTTCTAAAGCCTTTTCAACAAATCCATTTTGTGCATATCATGCAATCATTGCAGTCTATTAGACGACATTTCTTTCAGGGATTTTGTCAAAAAGTTCACATGCCTTGTCTATGCTTCCACATACATCTCTCTCTATATATGTATATTCAATTGCATTTTCTTGAAAGTTTTTAATGCCTTATCAATAAATCCATTTTGTGCATATCGTGCAATTGTTGCAGTCCATGAGACCACATTTCTTTGAGAGATGTAATCTATTTTATGCACACAACTCAACATAAATTAACCTAGATTGGTGGTATTTAAGAACCCCTTGAGAGGATTGCCATTATGTTGCTAGGAGACATGTTATCATAGGTTAACCCATGGAAAACTTGTGTAAAGGATTTAAAACAACAGGCTTCAACTGTGCAAATGCATCTAAGATGAATGTGTAGATCTAGATTCCTTTTAATTAATGGCATAGTAAAATACAAGGAATGTCAATTCTTATCCACACATTATAAGCTCCAAAGAAATTGATTACAATTTGAAATCATTCACAAGAGAATTTGTGCATAAATTATATTCTCCTTTATTAAATTTTGTGCATAAGTCTTTTTGAAGGCTTTCATGATCAGAAGTGGCACTTGCAACTAAACATCTAACAAAAATCCACTTCCAATTATGCTTTGATGGATGTCTATATCCTCATCCAAAGCTTCAATTTGTGCACAGGCAAGGATGATGTTGGCAAAGGTTGAGGAGTTGGGTTTTACACCCGCCAGTTGGAAATATGACACAATGCACATTATTGTAGACACCCTAAGATGACCAAGTCGTCGCACGACTTGCATTTCATCATTTCTTCCTAATCACCTGCATTTCACACATTAATTAAATAATCTAATTATTTAATTAATTTCATCTATTTCTTCTAAATCACAAAATTGCGACATTAATTAAATAAATCCTTGTTATTTAATTAATTAAATTAAATTCCTCTATTATTCTTCCACAATTAAATAATTTTAATTATTTAATTAGATCATTGTCACCTTCCAAAATTTGCATCCACATTAATTAAATAAACCTAATTATTTAATTAATTCAACAAATTCCCTCTTATCTACAATTAAATAATTCTTAAATTATTTAATTAAATCAAAATCATTCTTCCAAAATCATGCACGACAATTAAATAAATTTATTTATTTAATTTGATTTCAAATCTTCTAAATTAAATAATTCTAATTATTTAATTGTTTTTCTTCCAATAATATATTCTCTAAATTTAAATAAATTAATTATTAATTTAAATTGCTTTTTCTTCTAAATTTGAGTTATCTCTAAGAAAACTCAAGCTTTCTTGCTCATGCAATTAAATATTTCTAATATTTAATAAAGTAAAATATCTTCTAATTCTCATGCAAATCTCTTCTTCTTATTTTAAATCACTTAAATTATCATTACATTCTGTTAATTGCTTTAACTCATTCTTCTATTCTTGATAACTTCTCTCATGCAAAAGAAAGCAAGACACTTGTCTTCTTCTTATTCGTTGCACGTTCCTCAACTATTCTCCTCCGTTGATTCTTCTGAATTATCTGGACCATTGATCGATCTTCACTAAACCTATATAAACCCCCCTCATCTCCTTCACAAACCCTCTTCGATCACTTATTCTCAGGCATCCTTTACAGCGCTTGGAGCATACATCGCATCGATTGAGCAACTTTACGATCTCTTAACATTGATCTTCTTGAGCAACTTATGATCTTTTGAAATTGATCTTCTTGAGCACTTATGATCTTTTGACATTGATCTTTGAGCACCTACACTTGCTTGTTGCAAACATGGTTTCGCAGCATTATTGAGCAATCTACATTCATCCAAAGGGAACAATACAAGTCTTAGTAAAAGAATTCGTATTTCATTGATTTATTGATAATGGCTTTTATTTAGATTAGTTCTCTTTATGTGATTGGTTTTTGATTTCATTAGTTTTGATTTAATCAATTTTTCTCATACACATTCTGGCACGCCCGGTGGGACCCACTAATCCCTCTTTTTCTTTGAGAAATTGTTTTTTTTTAAAGTTATAGTACGGCATAGCACAAAAGACATAGAAAAGTGCTTTTGACAGTATCCTTAAGCACTCCTGGAGGCACAGTACAGCGCCCTTGGGTGTACTGCGGTGCTTCTGGTAATGTAGTGCAGCGCTTCTAGTAAACTCAAATGGCGCTTTTGGTAGTATTGTCAAGCGCTTTCAGCTAATTAGGTTTTCTGACTTCGTTTGGTGTTTCCACAAGTTTTTTTTTCATTGCATATCTTTTGATTTGTCTGACTAGCTGTTGTATTTGTCTTTCAAACTATCTTTTGATACATCCTAAGCTAACTTATTTAGGGGTATTTTCAACATTTGAGTTAACCCATCTATTCGTGACACCTTTTTCGAGTTTGGTTGATTGCAGGATATAGATCTAGCAGATATTACTTCTCAGAATAGGGGATCAATCATAAAATCTTATTTGGATCTAATTATTTTGGCAAAACCTAACTTTTTTGTGATCTAGGACAGTGAAGCGCTTTTGGCTATATGCGATAGCGCTTTCGGCAGCACAAAATAGCGCTTCTGGATTTTACTTCGCGCTTCTGATAGTATTGTACGATGCTCCTGGTCTGCATTACATCGCTTTTGGAAATACACTACAGTGCTTTTGGTAAGACAGTACAGTGCATTTGGTCAATTTATTTATCTTTGCTAAACTTATGAATTTTATGGAACTAACTGACTTGTTGCAGCTTCTTATTACTCACACAAAGCAAATAGGTTTTTTTTTTAACATATTCATGCAAGACGAGCATTGAAGAAATCTTGATTTATCTCACTAAGTCTTAGAAACACATTGTCTTCTTAAAAGATAATTGAACAAATCATTTCAGCAATTTAAGTCTTAGGAACATACTGCTTTTCTTAAAGGACAATCGACATGTATGTGAAAACACCTTGATTTTCTAAGGGATAATGGACATGAATGCCAAACACTTCAATTTCATAAGGGACAATTGACAACTACAAACGTATGTGTGCCTAATTTAGTTGCACCTTATTTTTCTTATAACGGGACAATTGAACCTTTGTTTGACGAGCTTGCTCTTACTTTTCAGTACTTCCTTAGAATGGATTGTGTTTCATCCAAAAGGGATGACCCTAAGTGGAGTTTTCCTTTGAACTGCTATATAAGAGGGATAAGGTGAAAGCCAAGTCCTAACCAATGTCAGCCTTACCTTGTGGTGCCAAACTGAAAAGAGGTGTACTAGCTCTTTGTGGAATCGATTTTCACATTGAGCGAAGTGTTTGATACTCTTAGTAGGATTGGTTAAAGCTTTTAGTAGCTTATCGCATTGCTTGTAAGGCATTGGTCCCTCAAAGTTACTAAGAACCATTTTAAATAGTGACTACCCAACCTACCTTCGAACATTGCGGTAATCATCAGTGCAAGGGGAATCGATTTAAGCCCTTAAGACACTCACCATTGGCTCCCTTGAGAAGAGATAGTATTCCCTTGGCCATAAATCTCTTGTGACCTACTTGAGCTTTCCAAGGGGAGGGTGAGATATCCCTACCTATCGTCTCTCGCAAAGATACTAAATATCTGACACCTTTATGAAATGATATTTTTATCGACGGAGTATTAAGCTGTGAGCTGATCTACTGCAATGAAACCTTGTCTCTAGGGATAAAAAGTGCTTGATTATTTTTGTTTGCAACTGTCTCATACCTATGGAAACATTGGGCTTTTTGTGAGCCTCGAACATACACTATCTGTTGTGTCATTCCTATTTTTGGTTGTGAACTATGTTTGATGTGTTTTCTCTTGCCAAAACAACCAAATCCAATTAGAAACAGAAACTTTTTGCATCAGACACTACTTCAGCACCTTTGGTATTATAGCAGCTCGCTCTTGGTGGTACAGTAGCTCGCTTTTGGTCTCTATAGCTCATCTTTGGTTTAGCAGTACCTCGCCTTTGGTATTATAGTAGTACGCTTTTGGTTGCATAGTCCTGCACCTCTGGTCAAATAGTATAGCACCTTTGGTCTAGTAAATTGTGCATTAGAGTTTGTCTTTTTCAAAACACAAGTAGAATTTTAGCATTGCCTTTTGTCCTAGTGTATTCCATGGTAACCACTAGGCTCTAGCAAACTATGAAGTCCAAGCAAGTTGTCCCTAGGAAGCGCAAATCACCTCCTCACACACCGCAATCAGGCTGTCTCAACATTACTCCCAATGTTACCCCTAGAACACTAGCAAAAAGATCTACCAATTCTCCCAGCATGCCACACCTTGATCAACCGAGCATTCCGCACGTCGACCAACCAAGCAATTCCCAAGAGGGTAGGGTCCCTTTGGTAAGTACACCCCAATACACCACCGGTATGCCTCAGGATTTTGTCCCACAAGGTTATACTATGGGTCAAGTACCATCTCAGGAGGAAAGGGTCCCTTTGGTAAGCATTCCTCACTATACTATAGGCATGCCTCAGGATTTTGTGGTACAAGGTTATACTGCAGATCTAGCCCCATCTCAAGAAGAGAGACACTTTGAAATAGGTCAATCCTCTCAAGAAGATGAGCAAGATCTTGATGAATTCATGCAAGATCCTAGGGCCATAGCCGCCATTGACAAAATCCTTAGCGAGAACCAAGATCATTTCTTTCGCTTGCTAGCAGAGCAAGGAGCTAAATTACCTAAAGATTTTGATCTATCCAATCTTAGCACACCTAGCAACACCCAAGACACCATACAAGCGGTGCAAACCATGTCAACTGTGACCACACCCTTACCTGAATAGAGCTTGCAGTATAGGAATCCTCTTTATCAGAACCCAACAGGAGAGAGAGCTGTATCACCACTTTTGACACCAATGGAGATCTACAAAAACCAACAAGAAACTCTCCAACGTCAAGCAGAGTTAGCTAAGCAAGCCACCTTAGCTTGATCGAATATGTAACCACCTCCTAAAGTGTCCACACCAATCGCAAGTGGAATCTTGGTTACCCCATCACGAATAGGTTTCCCACTGAATTACAATCCAGGGAACAACTATGTAGCCATGCAACAAGGGTCTCAACAAATACCACCTCCTATATCATCAAACCTTCATGTCTCTCAACCAATTAGAGTCATGCCATCCCAACCACAACATTCTTCTACTCTCATCATCAACCAACCTCAACCATCGCAAATCACATCTACCTATGCCCCTCCTCTGCTATGTTCATCAGCGCTAAATTTCTTCAACACATTGCCTATCCACCCTTAACATTCCCAACATCAATTTTCCCAAAGCTTTGTGTTGCCATCGCAATTGAATCCAACACACTTTAGCTTTCCTCCACCCAATTCTTTTCCTCAACCATCACAAAGCCAACATTCTTACCTAGCACCACCCCACCTCCTCCTCATCAAAGCATCCAATTCCAACCCAATCTCAACCTAACGTACAATGCATACGACCCCAACCAATCTTATGACCCTTATAACACCAGTGCGCACAACTTACACTATAATCTTCCATATGGGCAACTCCAACCACTTCTAGGACAACAGGAGATGTTACCAACTCCTCCCACAACAATGGAGCTAAAAATTGCGGAAGTGCAACAACATCTATCTGGTCTTACGTTTGGCCACACTAAGAGGACCTTCTCTTTAGAAGAAGTGTGTCCTTATCCTTTTGATTGGTCATTACCAATGATCCCTTTTCCTCAAAATTTTACTATTCCTAAGTTCGATAAATACAAAGGAAAAGGTGACCCAAAAGACCATCTTAGGGAATTATATCTTGCTTGCTTTGAGGTTTCACATAACAACACATACCTTAGGCGTCTCTTTCCTCACAGTCTTGGAGGTCAAGCTATAGAATGGTTCACACACTTACCTATGGGTATCAAGTCTTTCAACGAGCTAGCAGAGAAATTTGCCACCCATTTTTCTTACAACGCAGAGCATGAGATTTCCATGACCGACCTATGCAACAATAAATAGAAAAATGGTGAAACTTTCATTTCTTTCCTCCAACGATGGAGACAAATGGCTAGAAAATTCCCTTTCAAGATTCTGGAGAAACAACTTGTTAGCATATTTGTGCAAAACCTTAACCAAGAGTTAGGTTTCCATTTGCAAATTCTTAGTGCTACAACCTTTGATGAAATCACATACAAGGGAATCAACATTGAAAAAGCCCTCCTTGCTAAGGGTGTGGTCAAAATCTTCAAAGAAACGAAAGACAATGCTCCTCATCAACAATCGAACGATAAACCCAAGTTTTGGAATAAGAACAAAAATGTGGTCAACGATGGGGTGGTTAATTCTAAACCTATCCAAATGTTGTAAACGCCGTTGCAACTCTCCAAACCAAGTCAAGCTCCACCTCAACAACAACAACAATAGCAGCAACCATACCAAAATTAATAACAACGACAACAGGAGCGACCTCAACAAGATTACCTGCCGTGGAACCAATTCACTCCCTTGGGAGTGACTATAGAGTCAGTCCTAAAACAGATCTTACAGAAAGGACTCATCACCTTACCAAACGCTCCTTCATATGGTGAACCTATTTACAAAACTGCGCGGTATAGAGAAAATGAATACTGTGAATTCCATAGGAGCAAAGGGCATCGAACTGCATCATGCATGAAGCTCAAGCACCTAATCCAAAATCTCATCGAAGGTAATCAAATCACTTTTGAGAATGAACCACTAGCTCAACACACGAACAAAGATCTCGACATGTACAAGGAACTATTCCCTCATCATGGTCCACCGCCTCCTTAGGATAAAGGTAAAGGTATCAATCATGCTTCCACTTCCTTTGATTCCATTGTAGGTCGTTTTGAAGAGAGTCAAGTGTCTACCCTCACAATCAAATGCAAATCTACGGATTGCGTTGTTACAACTCGCCGTGGTCGTGTCACCATTCGTGGTCCTACACCCAGTCTTCTGGCTCAATCTAACTATAATCTTGTCGAACATTTAGGGAAAATGCCAACACAGATCTCTATCTTGGACCTTCTACGGTCATCACCTGCACATAGAGTAGTGCTAGAAGAAGCCCTCCAAGAGTCTTCAGTTCCCAACAACATAGCAGTCATGGATTTCCAAGCTATAGTAGGTAACATTACTTCACCCTACAATGTGGTTCTCTGAGAAAGATCTCCCATCCCACGATCTATGTCACAATGATGCCCTTCATATTGAGGTTCTCATCCATAAGCACAAAATCAAACGTATACTCATAGATGGTGGTGCTGGTCTCAACATCTGTTCTTTAAAATTACTAAAGCAGTTGGGATACTCTAAGGATCATGTCAACATTGATCAAAGTATTACAATCAAGGGATATGATGGAAGGTGTTATCCACTTGCCTATACAACTGGGCCCTGTCATGCTTGAAACCAGGTGTCAAGTCATTAATATTAAACTACCTTACAACATTATCCTAGGCCGCCCATGGATCCATGCAATGAAAGTTGTTCTCTCCATGTATCATCAATCACTAATGTTCCCATACAATGGTACAGAGATCACTATCCGAGGAGACCCCAATCCTTTTGAATTCTGCCATGTCTTGCAAGGTAGTTATAAGAATTGCAACTAGGTGCCTAACAATGAAAAAGCCCTTGAATCCCCACTATACGTTGATCCTGAAACTCTGACGCAAGCCTCTACAAGTAACCCAAATCCTCTACCTGAGATCAAAGCTCACATCTGTGATATAGGCTTTGGATCTTATGATATCTCAAAATCCTGTTGTGTAGGGTGGATGCCTTTATCTCCAAAATCTTACGGCAAACCACCCATTGCCAAAGTAACCAAAAAAGCAGCTATTCCTCCCCCAACTTTCCTAACCCAATTCCAACATGGATAGTTATTGGAAGAGGAAACTATTGAGGATATTTCTTCTTGGCTCTATAAGGAGAAAGAACCAGTCACTATACCAGTCAAGCAATACGGCAATGGCTTAAGGATAGTAAAAAATATGGGCTATAAAGGCAAAGGTGGCCTTGGGAAACAGAATCAAGGAACTATGGAACCCATTGTTGTGACAAAGAAACTAGATAAGAAGGGATTAGGATTTGGTAAGAAGGTGCCACATGCCTTGGACATCGAGTATATCCTCGACGAGGTAGCTGACACTTTTCCCACCGATTCAACGTCTACTGAGGATATCATCGATGACTCTTCCCTCCACATGACCAACCTATTTGCAGAATCCTCCATTTTTACGCTATCGTATGTATCCTTAACCTCCACCACTAGCACCCAGAATGTCACACTTGTCTACCCTGAACTTATCGATTGGGACCAACAAGGGTCCCCCATTATAGATGTATTTCAGAATGACGAAGCTCTAGCTGATTTCATGGGACTTTGGGAAGGTATCCCTCTTGGCGATCATAAAGCAGGTTTTGTAATGGAACTAGAGCCAACAACTTATTTTGGTGAGAATGCCAAATCCTCCAGTCGCAAAAGTAAAAATAAAGAAAAATCTCTAGGTGAAAACCACACCGTGGTACCTCCTGATCACAAAATAGTTAAAACAAAGGATGTATCCAAAGGTGAAAACCCAACTGTGGCACCTGAGGATGGAGGATTTGACCTTCCCCTACCAACTAAGTATCAAGAGAAGTCAGCTCTCCTAGTAGAAGATTCTACAGAGATAAACCTTAGCACAGAACAAAATCTAAAGACCACATTCCTAACAGCATCATTATCAGAAACAAAGCACATGAATCTTAACACATTGTTCTTACAAAGAACCATCAACTTTACATGGACCTATGCTAATATGCCAAGGTTAGACCCTAAGCTAGTTGTTCACTATCTCACTATTGATCCAAAAGTTAAACCAGTCAAGCAAAAGTTGAGGAAGATGCACCCACAAATAGCTCTCTTAGTAAAAGTGGAAATACAGAAGTTAATAGATGCAAAGTTCATACGACCTATTGACTATTCAGACTGGGTATCAAATATTGTACCTGTGTCTAAACCTAATGGGCGCATCCGCATGTGTAATGATTTTAGAGATCTCAACAAATCCTGTCCCAAAGATGACTTTCCACTACCAAACATTGATATTATAGTAGACTTGACAGCAGGTCATGAAATTCTTTCTCTCATGGTTGGATTCTCAGGCTACAATTAGATAAGGATAGCAGAGGAAGGTCAGCATAAAATAATATTTACTTGTCCGTGGGGTAACTATTGTTGGTGTGTCATGCCATTTGGTCTAAAGAACACAGGAACAACCTATCAGAGAGCAATGACAGTGATATTCCATGACCTCTTTCATCACATCATGGAGGACTATGTAAATCTTTTACAGGCTCGAGAAATACCAAGTGCGCCTCAATCCAAAGAAGTGTGTCTTCGGTGTAACATCAGGGAAGCTATTGGGATACATTATATCTCGCGAGGTATCGAAGAAGATCCAGCAAAAGTAAAGGCTATAGTGGAGATGCCTCCACCAAAGGACCTCAAAGCATTAAGGAGCCTTCAGGGAAGGTTGTAGTCCATTAGGTGTTTCATCACATAGCTAGCAGATAAATGTCAACCATTTCAACACTTACTCTGAAAGGATGTCTCATTCTGATGGGATTATAAGTGTCAAGCAACATTTGGTTAGCTCAAAGAGTATCTAGCTACACCTCCTATATTGGTTCCACCAGTTGCTGATAAACCTTTGATATTATACATCTCAACTACAACTTCGGCCCTAGGGGCCTTGCTAGCGCAACATGATGAAATAGAAAAAGAACATGCAATTTACTATATCAGTAGAACCTTGGTGGGATATGAATTTAATTATTCACGAATGGAAAGGGCTTGTTTAGCAGTAGTGTTCACCTCCCAAAAGTTGCAGCATTACATGTTGAACCAACACACAATTCTTATAGCTAAAATTGATCCCTTGAAGTATCTACTAGCAAAAGCAACTCTTACAGGCAGACTAGCTAAATGGGTCATGATCCTTAGTGAGTTTGACATTGAGCATGTGGATCATAAAGAAATCAAAGGACAAGCACTAGCAGATCAACTAGCAGAAGCACCCATGCAAGATACACACCTGATGGTAGCAGACTTTTCAGATGAAAATCTCTTCACTCTTTCCAACTCAATAATGTGGAAGTTGTACTTTGATGGTTCCTACGCACAGCATGGATCAGGGGCCGGCATCTTGTTCATCACACCTCAAAATGACTACATTCCAAAGTCATATCGGCTTGCCTTCCCTTGCACCAACACCATTGCCAAGTATGAAGCACTCCTCATAGGTCTCAATACAGGGGTTCAATGGGACATCATAGAATTACAAGTATATGGAGACTCATAGCTAGTCATTCACCAAGTCACAGATGAGTACCAAACGAAAGATGAAAAGTTGATCCCCTATAAGCAACTAGTGGATGCCTACAAACCACATTTTTCTAGCATCACATTTGAACAAATTCCAAGAGAGCATAACAAGGCTGCAGATTCTATGGCTTCTGTAGGGTCACTAATTGACATGCCTACAGATACACAGAAATGTGAATTCTTGATCGAGCAATTGTTGATACCAGCTGTTGATGTTCCCATTACTAAAATCATTTGCGAACTTGTTGGTCCCAATTCCCCATGGTATGAAGATATCTATGAATACCTCAAGAACAAAACCTTTCCCCCTAACCTATCATCCACCCAATGCAAAACCTTCATCCATCGATCCTCCCGTTACATCATTCTAGGTGATACACTATATCACCGGAGTCTCGATGGTATCCTCTTACAATGTCTTAACGCGGAAGAAGCTGAATCTACCTTACGAGACATACATGAAGGTGTATGTGGTACACATTCTACCGGTCCTAATCTCGCTAAGAAGATATTTAGAACAGGTTATTACTGGCCTACAATAGAGCAAGATGCTGCACAGTTTACTAAGAAGTGTCTACAATGCCAACAGCATGGAGATTTGATTCACGCACTAGCTCATGAATTACAACCTGTGACAACTCCATGGCCTTTTTCTCAATGGGGTCTCGACCTCATAGGACAAATCCACCCTTCCTCCTCCAATGGCCACAAGTTTATCATTACCACCACTGAGTATTTCACGAAGTGGGTGGAATCCATTCCTATGACCTATATCACCAGTAAGCAAATAGCCAAGTTTATTCTAAACTACCTCATATGCCAATATGGTATTCCCCAAGCCATTGTCACTAATAATGGGAGACCATTCAAGAATCAAGATGTCCATGCCTTGTGCACACAATACAATATCCAACATCACTTTTCAACTCCCTACTATCCGTAGAGTAACGGCCAAGCTGAGGCTTCCAATAAAACCATTCTCAAAATCCTCAAGAAAATAGTCAATGAAGCTGGTTGTGATTGGCACTTGCAACTCAATCCTGCCCTATGGGCCTACCGCACTAGTATCAGAACACCAACTGGTGCCACACCCTATGCCTTGGTCTATGGCTTTGAAGCCATCCTACCTATAGAGGTCGAGATCCCATCCCTTAGAGTATCCATGCAGGACTTGATCGGCGTAGAGGAGTATCGCACTTCCAAATCAGCTGAGTTTGAACTACTAGATGAAAGGCACCTTGCCGCACTTAATCATCTCCATGTCTATCAACACTGCCTTCGGCATAATTACAACAAAAAGCTCAAAGAAAGATGGTTTCAAGTTGGTGATCTTTTACTCAAAGAGAATTAGAGAAATCAAGCAGATCGAGAAAAGAAGGGTAAATTTGAGCCTAATTGGTTAGGTCCCTTTATCATGACAGCAGCATATGGATCAGGAGCTTATACTTTAGCTACACTTGATAGCATTCCTCTAGATGAGCCACTTAATAGTGTCCATCTCAAGAAGTTCTATGCCTGATCCTCAGAGTATTCCAAAAAACAAAAAAAAACAAAAACAAAAACAAAAAAATAAAAAAACAAAAAAAATCCAAAAAAACCCATCCTCTGGTGAAAACCTGGTAAACAGGCACCTTGGATAAGTACCATAGTGAAAACCTGGCAAGCAGGCGCTATGTGTAGAGTCAGCACCCATCGTCTATCAAGTCCTGTCCACTCCATGTCCAGTTCACGGCGCACTTTCCATCCATCCATAATAAAACCATTGACCTTGCTTGCATTTCCATCTCCCTATCTAGTATAGCTTGGAAATTTGTCAATGTCCATCATTGTCTCCCCATGTCTTGATCTGTGTCTACATTTAACACTGCCTTGTCCTAGGTCAAAGCTTTCTGCATCTTCTTCAGCAGTCACCCGTACAATTTCCTCTACCAGAATGGGGGCAACTCTTTCCTTAACTTAGGTCTGGGATTGGTTCCTTGTTCGTGGTTTACAACGCACACTTCAATCTCTTTCTCATTGTTCATAGGTAACACCCTTTAACGGACACATCACTCCTACGATAAGGTTGTTATCTTCTCAACACTTTTCCTACATCATCACACAACCAGAACTACATATCATCTCATTTTAATCTTAAGGTACCTTGATCCCATGGATATGGGTATGTAGGCAGTCTACAATACGAAGGAAGTATCCAATATTCAGGTACATAAGATCTCCTCCTTCCACCTTGACCCATCTCATCACTCTATCCAGAACTACATATTTATCATTTTCATCTTTCATCGTAATGTGCCTTGATCTCATGGATACATGGTATGTAGGCAGTCTGGAATATGAAGGATGTATCCAGTACTCAAGCACACATGATCCATCATTCTCCACCCACCCCAATCCATCAAGTACTGTCACCTTTCTGGTCTTCCATTTATCAAAATCCATTCACCTCAACTTGACTAACTCAAGCAGCAAGCTAGCGCATCCTTACAAAGAAAAAGTCCTTAACAAACCTGAAGCAAAGAAGCTTCCTTCCAGAGTCATCTACTATCCTGCATACCGATTACCAACATTAGCTAAGTCCCACTTAACCAAAGCCCTAGATCAGCAAGCTTGTCTTCTGCGAAGTGTTCCATTGTCGAGACCAACACATGCGTCTCCTACGACATGTGGCATTTCCTATAGTGAGACATTGTCTTTTTAGGTAGATAGCCCCCTTTAATGGACACAGAGTTCCTATGAAAAGGCTGTTATCTTTCTTATCCAATCTATCCTGAACAACCTTTTTGGCAAGAGAATATGTTGGCTGTATGTTTACTTTGTAAGTTAGTCAATTTGCTTTATGGTTTATCTTTTGTTCCTTTTCCAATACCTATTCAAGGCTACCTTGGTTGATCTATAATCTTGGTATGTTGCGATGTAGTATGGATTGGGGGCATAGTCATTGCTTTTTGTGTGCCATGTTTGAGGAATAATCTTTAGCATCTTTCTTGGCATTCTATTTATCTTGTGTGTGTTATGACCTAGCATCTTACATATTAATAATTCTTCTTGCATTTACATGTATTGAAGTTTATTTTATGTTTAAGACTATGGCTCATTCACATATTACAGCAAGGTCATATTATGTCTGAGGGATCTAAGTTCAAACCGCTTGCTTGCAGAGTCAACGTCCACGCACTCGGATATTACTACACCTTGGTAGCAAACTATCCACATGCTATATCAAAAATAAGGATTGCTCTTTATAAACATTTGTGAAACCATTGCAACAAGCTCATCCATTTACACCATCCATTTTTCCATGGCCTTATATAGTTTTTCAAGTAAAGATCGATCAACATTCTTTCTCTTATGTTCTTTTCCATCTCCACTTTCTTCTATTCAACCTCGCCTATCTCCAACAAATCTTCTAGTCGAGCATCAACATAGTTCTTCTGTCACTTCCCTATCTTTCCTCTCGAGGGGGCACCCTATGCTAGCTATGCTGGGGCAACTACCTACACTGGGGTATCAAAAATTGTATCATGTCTTCAACTATTGTTTTCTTTGAAGCAACGCTGTAAACTGCATTGCATCAAAGAGGGGCAAAATGTAGACACCCTAAAATGACCAAGTCATCGCATGACTTGCATTTCATAATTTCTTCCTAATCACCTGTGTTTCACACATTAATTAAATAATCTAATTATTTAAATAATTTCATATATTTCTTCTAAATCACAAAATTGTGACATTAATTAAATAAAGCCTCATTATTTAATTAATTAAATTAAATTCCTCTATTATTCTTCCACAATTAAATAATTTTAATTATTTAATTAGATCATTGTCACCTTCCAAAATTCGCATCCACATTAATTAAATAAACCTAATTATTTAATTAATTCAACAAATTCCCTCTTATCTACAATTAAATAATTCTTAAATTATTTAATTAAATCAAAATCATTCTTTCAAAATCATGCACGACAATTAAATAAATTTATTTATTTAATTTGATTTCAAATCTTCTAAATTAAATAATTCTAATTATTTAATTATTTTTCTTCCAATAATATATTCTCTAAATTTAAATAAATCAATTATTTATTTAAATTGCTTTTTCTTTTAAATTTGAGTTATCTCTAAAAAAACTCAAGCTTTCTTGCTCATGCAATTAAATATTTCTAATATTTAATAAAGCAAAATATCTTCTAATTCTCATGCAAATTTCTTCTTCTTGTTTTAAATCACTTAACTGATCATTACTTTCTGTTAATTGCTTTAACTCATTCTTCTATTCTTGATAACTCCTCTCATGGAAAAGAAAGCAAGACACTTGTCTTCTTCTTATTCGTTGCACGTTCCTCAACTGTTCTCCTCTGTTGATTCTTTTGAATTATCTAGACCATTGATCGATCTTCACTGAAACCTATATAAACCCCCCTCATCTCCTTCACAAACCGTCTTCGATCACTTATTCTCAGGCATCCTTTACAACGCTTGGAGCATACATCGCATCGATTGAGCAACTTTACGATCTCTTAACATTGATCTTCTTGAGCAACTTATGATCTTTTGACATTGATCTTCTTGAGCACTTATGATCTTTGAGCACCTACACTTGCTTGTTGCAAACATGGTTTCATAGCATTATTGAGCAATCCACATTCATCCAAAGGGAACAATACAAGTCTCGATAAAAGATTTCATATTTCATTGATTTATTGATATAGCTTTTATTTAGATTAGTTCTCTTTATGTTATTGGTTTTTGATTTCATTAGTTTTGATTTAATCAATTTTTCTCATACACAATTATTATAGTGTAAGCCTAGGTATTTTTTAGATTGTTTCATTTAGCATCATCAATAATCTCCACAAGAACATTGTCCCTATTTAAAATGATGGAAAGGGTTCACATCTCACAACAATTTCTCTTGTGACAATCTTGGAGAAAAATTTTGTTGCAGTGTGGCAATCAACACATACTTGAAGGTTCTTAACAACTCTAATAGTTGTTCAATGGGGCATGTTTAACAAACCAAATGCAATTGCCAACTTTTCACCATAGTGGTAGAGAAATAATTCTTTTGCCCATCCTTCCAAATCATTAAGTAAATTCTTGAATCTAGAAAATACCTTGCCGCCTTCATCTTCCCAGCCAATTTCTCCAACTTTGCATAGGTCTCCTTTGTCGATGGATGTGATATGTCTCCTACACAAAAAGCTTGTACCATTTTATGCCCTTCAATCCAACTGCATCTGGGGATTTTTTTAATTCCTCTCTTTCATGAATCTCCTTACCTCACCACACCTGACCACTTCTAGATAGATGTTTGAGAGAAGAACATAAGTTGTGTAGCATTTTTATGATCCAAATCAAAAAGCAGTGTTGTTGTAAATACTCCTAAGCCTATATTCATATGTGATCTACAAGCACCAAGAAAACACATCCTTACAACCAACACAGAGTTAACAAGTATCTCAATGATAAAGTTTAGGGTGTCTTCAAGATAGCCAACACGGACAAGGAGGTCAACCATGCACACATAATGATCAATTGTAGGAGTAATGCAATAAGGGTTAAAAATGTGATTGAAGTATGTCCAACTCTCATCCACTAAACCTGTATGGCTACATGCACCTAGAATACAAGTAAATCTTACAATGTTGGGATATGTTCCAGAGTGCTTAATTAATTCAAAGATTTTGAGAGCATCCTTGCAAAATCCATTTTGTGCATATCCTGCAATCATTGCATTCCATGAGATGACATCTCTTTGAGGAATTATGTCAAACAGTTCACATTTTTTGTCTATGATTCCATATTTTGCATACATATCTATGAGAGCATTTCAAGCTATAATATCTCACAAGAATCCCCCTACCATGATGCCAACGGTTAAAATAGGAAAGACTTTGCATTTATTTTCTTTCATGTTTCCAGCTTTACACCAACCAATTACATTTGCTTTAAAATTTCTCAAGCCTTTTCAACAAATCCATTTTGTGCATATCCTGCAATTATGGCAGTCCATGAGACCACATTTCTTTGAGGCATTCTGTTAAATAGTTCACCTGCCTTGTCTATGATTCCACATTTTGCATACATGTCTAACAGGGTAGTTGCAACTACAACATCTGACAAAATTCCTCTATCCTTTATGTTTTGATGGATGTCCATACCCTATTCCAAAGCTCCCATTTGACATAGGCAGGGAGGATGCTGGCAAAGGTTGTGGAATTTGGCTTTACACTAGAATATTGCATTTGCTTTAAAATTTCTAAATCCTTTTCACCAAATCCATTTTGTGCATATCGTGCAATCATTGCAGTCCATGAGACCACATTTCTTTGAGGCATTATGCCAAATAGTTCATGTGCCTTGTCTATGCTTCCACATTTTGCATACATGTCTAATAGGGTAGTTGCAACTACAACATCTGACAAAATTCCTCTATCCTTTATGTATTGATGGATGTCCATACCCTATTCCAAAGCTCCCATTTTGACACAAGTAGGGAGGATGCTAGTAAAGGTTGTGGAATTTGGCTTTACACCAGCGAATTGCATTTGCTTTAAAATTTCTAAAGCATTTTCAACAAATCCATTTTGTGCATATCTTGCAATCATTGTAGTCCATAAGACCACATTTCTTTGAGGCATTTTGTCAAACAGTTCACGTGCCTTGTCTGTGCTTCTACATTTTACATACATGTCTAACAGGGCAGTTGCAACTACAACATCTGACTAAATTCCTCTATTCTTTATGTTTTGATTGATGTCCATACCCTATTCCAAAGCTCCCATTTTGACATAGGCAGGGAGGATGCTGCCAAAGGTTGTGGAATTTGGCTTTACACCAGCCAATTGCATTTGCTTTAAATTTTCTAAAGCCTTTTCAATAAATCTATTTTGTGCATATCATGCAATCATTGCAGTCTATTAGACCACATTTCTTTCAGGAATTTTGTCAAATAGTTCACATGTCTTTTCAAGAGATTTAACAAGTATCTCAATGATAAAGTTTAGGATGTCTTCAAGATAGCCAGCTTGAGCAAGGAGATCAACCATGCACACATAATGATCAACTATAGGTGTAATGCAATAAGGGTTACAAATTTGATTGAAGTATGTACAACTCTCATCCACTAAACCTACATGGCTGCATGCACCTAGAATAAAAGCAAAGCTTACAATGTTAGGATATGTTCCAGAGTGCTTAATTAATTCAAAGATTTTGAGAGCGTCCTTGCAGTGCCTTTTCATGGATTTTGTCAAACAGTTCACTAGCACAGATTTAACAGGTATCTCAATGATAAAGTTTAGGGTGTGTTCAAGATAGCCAGCATGAGCAAGAAGGTCAACCATGCACACATAATGATCAAATGTAGGTGTAATGCAATAAGGGTTACAAATGTGATTGAAGTATGTACAACTCTCATCCACTAAACCCGCATGGTTGCATGCACCTAGAATACAAGCAAAGCTTACAATGTTAGGATATGTTCCAAAGTGCTTAATTAATTCAAAGATTTTGAGAGTGTCCTTGTAGTGCCTTTTCAACAAATCCATTTTATGCATATCATGCAATCATTGCAATCTATTAGACCATATTTCTTTCAGGGATTTTGTCAAACAGTTCACATGCCTTTTCAATAGATTTAACAGGTATCTCAATGATAAAGTTTAAGGTGTCGTCAAGACAGCCCGCACGAGCAAGGATGTCAACCATGCACACATAATGATCAACTATAGGTGTAATGCAATAAGGGTTACAAATGTGATTAAAGTATGTACATCTCTCATCCACTAATCTACTAATGCTTTCTTTGGTTCTTTTGGGCATTGCCAGCTCCCATGCTATTGCTATTATATTATCTCTGCTGCTACTTGTGGCAATCATGTTCAGAAATACATGCAAAACAATCTTTGAGCCATTGTGTTTGTAGTTATCATGCATCCATTTGATGTTGGGTGATCGGTGTGTTGTTGATGGAGTTCAGGTGAAAGTCACCATTAACTCCTTGAAGAAGCTTGGAATATTTTACTAATTTTCACAAATGACTAAAATGGGTGAATGGGTAATAAAAATACATCTAGTTATAGTAGATAATAGGAGTGTTGATTCAACAATGAACTATAAAAGAAAAAGTAGAAAAGTAGAAAATATTTCACCCATGACATAGAGAATACAACCAATGGATGTTGTACTACTCTCAACCATCTGTTAGATGAAGGATATCACAAAAATAGTTTTAAAATGTCATTTAAAAAATGACCTAGGCTAAAGGGATCTAGTGAAATTATTCTTGGCTTGAGTTAGTGAAATTATCCTTGGCTTTCTTCTGTAAATGGGGCTTAGATATGAATATATAGCTTAAACACCTTGGCTTACTTCTATAAAGGGGGCTTAGATATGAAGATATAGCTTAAACAATCACTTTTATTTTTATTTTTAAATTCATCTTATTTCACTTGAACAAACATATTGTCTCAGCTAATCAGTGTAAGTTTTCAATTCGACACCATATGACTAATTGGTTTTTGAACAGTACAGATGGTTGTAGAAGAAATGAACATCTTCATAACAGTATTTTTGTACAATGATAACAAGAAAGTATACTACCCCAAATCTATATTGTCTACAAAACCAATTACTTTAGAACTATTATAGGAGTTCAGATATTGGATGAAGCATTGATTTCTTTGTGGATGCTACTACTACTATGGAAAAAATTGATGCACTTAAGGAGAGAATATGCAGGTCCTTTTATTTGTGTTTGTTTGTTTCTTTATCAATGGTAATAATATTAAGCACAGTTACAGATACATTTGCAAATAGCCTTACATATGAAATATTTAATTGGGATATCCATGAAATTTTTTTGGAAATTTATTCTTAAAACTAAGTAGTGATAGAAATAATAAACAAAATCTCACAAGTCTTTTAATCCATTTTGGCCTAAAGGCCATTAAAGTTAACTTAGCTTATCTTATTTATGAGATAAATATTTCCATAACTTGTTTTAATATTTAAGTGTTGTGTTTGTTCATGTAGCTATATTGAAAGAAAGCGTCATCATTGCCACCTAGAGTATAGTTTGTTCATTAAGAAGATTGAGAACATTAGTAGAATGAGAATGGTCCTTTGCCTCAAACATACAATGAATTATCAGAACATAGGGGAGAAGTCAAATAGAAGATCTGATTTGGTACTAAAAATGAAGGAAATATTTGAGGAACTTAAAATTGAATATCATGTTTTGCCTCAAGAAGTGCATGTTATATTTGTTGGGTCTACTGCAAATTATAAGTTTCTACTACAAATTATATGAGATTATTTCATGGAGCACTTGGTCTCCATTGGCACACACATGTCCATTCATCACTTTTTGACATAGATCAACCTTCTCATCACCACATGTGGGACTTGATTTAGCATTGGCACATATGTTGAGGCATGATAGAGATGACATAGCACCCTTGCACACATGTTGAGGCATCATGGAGGTTGTTTATTGGTTCATGCATGGATTACTTGGTCTACTTGACCCACACGAGATAATTTATTACTTTTCTATGTGGAGTGGCCCTTCATCTTCCACAGGTATGGGGTTGATCTAGCATTTGGGCACACATGTTCATGCATGAGAGGACTATTTTATGGTTTTTTGGTGCTTGGAGTCTAGCGCCACCTCCTCTCTCTATAGGACTTAGGTTTGGCTTTTACACCAAACGCTCTCTCTATAAGACCTATGTGGTGGTTCAAGGCCCTATGGCACATCATCCATGGGTCCTAAAAGTGGATGTTACAACAAAAATGCCTAGTTTTCAACCCTAAAACATAGCCTAAACCTCAAGAGGAGGAGTTAGACAATTAACTTCTAGGAACACTAAATGGTACCCTTCCATCAACCTCAAGGGTTCAGTAAAAAAACATAGTGGCCCTAGTTAGCAGGTTGTATGGGGAGAAGGATGCTTCTCATTTTCAAGAATCCTAAGTCTCATTGCTACATATGTTGCTTAAAGAAGGGCCAATTTTAAACTATGTAGTTGTTTTTTCACTCACTTCGTACAATGAAATAATGAGAGTCAAGTCTCCTCTAGTGGGCACAAAGCCAAAATTTGATACAACCTCTTACTTGTGTTATATTATTTGTGCATCTAATAAATTCTTTGGGGATGAATTGGACATGGAGCATCCCATGTCGTTTTGTCCATGTTTATTGCTAAGACTAATGGGAGCACAAATATTCATCCAAATATGAGCACATATGTGACCAATTCTTTGCTCCCTTGCATGAGCTATTATTTCAAAAAAGGTTCCCTAGATTGTCTAAAGACGTGATCAAAATCTTGGAGAACCTAAAAGATTACTCCTTATATGAGTTGATGACATATAGGAAGATCTATGGCACCACAAAGGCACCCCATACTTTTCCCAAGCATGTACCTGACATGTTGTTGATCAAGAAGTTGCATGTCATACTATACTCTTGAGATTCAATGAAGCCATGGAAGCAATGGTAATGGATGTAGATGACATGGATCTAGTGGCTAGGGCTATGACTAGGGTAGCCACAACACAAGAAAATGAATCAAACATCCTTCAAATGAAATGAGAAATGGAAGGGCATAAGAAGGAAATTGAGCACTTGAAACATCAAGTGGAATACTACAAGGCTACAAGGTATGACATAGGTGATTTCATGGAATATGCATTAGAAATCCATAATGACTTGACCTTGGTGCAAAAGGAGTTCTACAAGGATGTGTTAGATCTATAGGATGCCTACCAAGATGCATCAAAACATTCTTACATGTTAAAAGAATGGTAGCATCATGAGGAAGGATGGAAAAGATGCATGTAGATCACTTAGTAGAATGACAACATGAATTCAAGGAAGCATTCCTTGAGATACCAAGGTGGTGCAGGGCACCTGGGTCTTAATGTAAAAATTGCAGTGTTATTATTTTGGTGTGGTGAAGTCATTTTGTTTGTAATAAGGTCTTTAAGACCATGTTTTATGTCTTTGTGTGTCGATTGGGTCATTTTGGAGTCAATTTGGTGAAATTTGTAAAAGTTGCAAAAAGTTGTCAAAGCAACTTTTGCATTTTTGCATTTTTGGGGAAGTTGAACGGTTAGGCTTTGGTTTTTGGTGGGACATGTTGGAACAAGAGTTAGAAGTTGTAAAAATTTGAATTTTGAATAACAAGGTGCCATGTTTCTACGTTTTGGAAGCCTAATTTGTTGCTAAACTATAATGTATGGCTCTGTATGGCCTGGAAGTAGTCAAACATTGATTAGAATTAATGGTGCCTTAAATCCTTGTTCTTTGCAATTGATTTCATTAAGTTTGAAGTGAGTTAGGGTAGATTTACTGAAAGTGGTTTGAAACCCTTACAAGGGTGTGCTTTGACTGAAAATAATGCATTTCTCTCCATTTCACCAGTGAAAAGGCCTCCAACTTAGTGGAATAGATGTAGGTAGGGTGTATTTCATGTTCACAATGTTGCAGGAGCAGGGGATGGTGTTATGTGCAAATTTGGTGATGCCCTAGTCCATTTAACTTCATGTATTTAGCATAGAAGTGCATAGGAGTTAGGGTTTCAAGTAGAACTCTTAAATAGTGGTTGGAATTTCTTGGAATGGTGTTGATAGACATCATAAGACATATCTAAGCCATTGGCATGAAGTTTGGAAACTAAGGGGTTGAAGACCTTGTGGTGACCTAGTTGAACAAGCCTAATTAGACCTTTTGTCAAACGGGATACTCAATTTTAGTGTCTTGTGTTATAAAGCAACCATACCTAAGTTTTGGATATGTTCAAGAACTCCCAAAAGGGTACTCAAAATAGTTTTTATATTGTGGGTTTGAAGTCTTCTTTACAAGTTATGTCAGAAAAAGCCAATTTGTTGTCTTACTTGGCCTAGAGTCAATTTGGCAAGAGAACAATTGAAGTTTGCTAGCCCTAAGTTCTTGTGCATTCCTAACACTTATTGTTTGTCATCCTTATTCCATTGAGAGTCCTCCTAGTGTTGATTTACCTATTGAAGCATAAATGACCCATTAGGGGTTGAAACCTAGTTTGCATCCACTGAAGGTTATGAGCAGGAAAACACCAAATCTTGTTGTGAGATGTTGAAATCTTGAAACCACCCCTGCTCTGCATCACAAGGAAGCACTCCTTGAGAAACCATGTTTGAGAGAAAAGAAGATAAATCAAATCAACATGGGACTAAGTTACTCAAATGATACAACTCATAGCTTAAATGAAAGTACACACTGCTAGGTATGAAAGTTTTCATCCAATTTATGGTATGAAAGCAAGCCACCAATCAAAGAAATTAAAAGAAATGGGCAATTAACGAGCAAGACAAGATAATGGTGGTGTCATTCAAATACTTCAATCGAGGAACAAAACAATGTTAAAAAATAAGTCTGCCAAAGAAATACCTTAACCAGAGAGTGGGCAATGAATGTTGTGTAAACCAGAAACCACCAAATCTTAAATGGTGCAAACAATGAACAATGATCTTTGAAAACCTTGGCTTTGTTGTGTATGGCATGAGCTACAACCTCGACAGTGGCAAGAAATAGGGACACCACCTTCTAGAAGCTTTGAATGGCTATCAAACACAATGGGATTTGAATGTGTGACTAGCGCAATGAACTAGAGTTTGGAGATGCTTGAAGTCACGTCTGGTGAACTTCAAAATAGTGAGCAAGCTACATCAATGATCTATCCAAAATAAGGATGAACATAAAAAGCCCTCATTGAAATGAAGATGATATTTCTACATGCCAAACGCTCGATCTCCAACAAACACAAAATGAACACCAATAACTATGAATTTTTTTTTTTTGTGTTTTTTTGTTGTGAGGCAGGAATTTTTAATTTTTTTTTTTTGATTCATTAGTCGTGCTATAGTTAGCGTAGTTAATGCCAACTTTTTAACCCTAAATGTAATCTCTTTGGTTGCCAAAGGTGGCACAAAGTGCACCTAATTTAACGCCTATCTGTGTTAGATAAATGTCACATGGTGGAGGATGGTGTCAGGATGAGTGATGATTGTTTGTGCAATGTTATGGTCAAATGTGTTATGAAAATGAGGTGGGCATGGATAGTGGGCTATCAATGTTGGGAAATTGTTAGGGAGGATGTAATGGAGGAAGGGATGTGTTTCATGGTATGATGTCTTAAGGAATGGGAAGAAAGGATGGTGATTCATAAGATAATATGAAGAATGATGGTAGAGTGAATTGGCATCATGGTAACTATAGCATGTCATGGGGTGAATCATGCGTTAATATAGGTTGTGGAGTGAGAAAGAGGTGGGGTATGGGTATGGTGTTCAATGGAGTAATGAGGTGATTTAATTGGTGATGACCTAGGTGAAGTGATGGGTAAGGTGTCTTATGTGGGATTGCTAGAAAGTGTGATTGGTAATGGTGGGATAGCTAAATGCCATCTTCTAAGGGTTCAAAGGTGAGGAAAGTGTAAGATGGGGATATGGGATAATCCATGGTTTAATGATTATCAATGATTGTGTCGATAGGGGGAATGGAGTCTATGATGTAGGTGTGGGAATGTGACCTATGACATTAGGATTGTATTGGATGAATAATGGAAAGTAGGGGCACATGTCTAGTGATGGAAGGAGCCACATGATCAAATGATGTTTGGGGAAGGGCTTTTCTTAGGAAAGTAAGGATTTGGGTGAGGGTCTAGGGTTTGGTGGAGAAGAATTTATGGAAAATTTGGTTCGGTCATTAAAATTGACATGAATATAAGAAGTACAAGATAGGATAAATGGTAGGCTCAAATAGGATAACTAGGATTATGATGATGAAGATGGAAAGAAAATTCAACAACAATAGTATGATATAGGGATAGGATTAGAAAATAAGAGTACTACAACTAGCAAGAGGAAAGTGAGGGACATAATGCAAAGTTAACACATGGCATGAACTCTCTTGGAAGGCTAAGCATGGACTATAAGAAGATTGAACTAGTTGGATCTGTTAGGCTCACCAAATGAAAGAACCTTAAAGGTTAACCTTAATTAGGTAAGGTTTTTTTTAGTGTGGTTGTTTGTGCAACAATGTGTAAATTAATGTTACCTAAGGATAAATCTAACTATACTAACATTTTAATAACCATGAGAGCTAGGACTAACATTAGACTAAAAACTTGACAAACAATACAATTGGACACATCTAGGACTTGGAAAATGGAAAAGAATAGTATTAAATGTGGAAAAAAATGAAAAATGGTATTAGTTGCACCTATGTCGAGAAGTGGTCTTTATGAAAGATGTTTAGAATTATGCTCTATCATTTTGTGAAGTTTGGAGGTGATTGGACCTAAAGGATATATATTATATATATATATATATATATATATATATATATATATATATATATATATATATATATATATATATATATATGAGAGAGAGAGATAGGGAGATATAAAGAGAGATAGAGATTGGGAGGGGGATATTGAGAGATACACACACATAGAGGTTTAGTGTTTAGAGAGAGATGACCTAATAGGGAGATATAGAGAGTGAGGGACATGGCTAGAGACATAGGGAGAGATATTGAGAGGTAGAGGGAATTATAGACATGATGTTTCCACAGTCCATGGTAGAGGAATGATAGAGATAGGGAGATAGAGGTTTTAGGGGTTTGTGGTTTAGGATTTAGGGGGTTTAGGGTTTCTCAAGTTTAGGGTTTATGGGTAGGGCTTAGGGGTGTTATTTAGGGTTTATGGTTTAGGTTTTAGGGGCATTATTTTGAGTTTACGGTTGCATGTCAAAAGAAGTCTCTCTTTCTCTCTCTAAATCCCTCAACCCTAAATAATGCCCCTAATCCCTAACCCATAACCCCTAAACCCTAAACCCGAGCAACCCTAAACCTCTATCTCCAGGTATCTCTCCCTTATCTCCCTCTCTCTATCATCCCTCTACCTCTCAATCTCTCTCCCTATCTCTCTGGACATCTCACTCACTCTCTATCTCCTTATCTCTCCCTCTGTATCCTCTATCTCTCCCAATCTATCTCCTCTCTCTCTACCAATCTCTCTCTCTCTCTCTCTCTCTCTCATCAACAAAGCAAATGGAAAACAAGAAAACTAGGACATGAAAAGAAGGGATGAGGATATAAATTAGTAGTATGAAATGGAAACAAGATAAAACTAAATTTCATTAGATGGAAGAATGATGAGAGGAGAGGTGGAGAATAGTAAAATAGGGAAAAAATTGGTGGGATCTAAAGGGAAATTAGAAAAGGAAAAGTAGGAAAGCTAGGAAAAGGATTTAATAGGAGAGAGAGAGAGAGAGAGAGAGAGAGAGGAGAGAGAGAGAGAGAGAGAGAGAGAGAGAGAGAGAGAGAGAGAGAGAGAGAGAGAGAAGAGAGAGAGAGAGAGAGAGAGAGAGAGAGAGAGAGAGAGAGAGAGAGAGAGAGAGAGAGAGAGAGAGAGAGAGAGAGAGAGAGAGAGAGGAGAGAGAGAGAGAGAGAGAGAGAGAGAGAGAGAGAGAGAAGAGAGAGAGAGAGAGAGAGAGAGGAGAGAGAGAGAGAGAGAGAGAGAGCTAGTTTCTTGTTCATTTCCTTCATTGATAAGGGAGAGGGAGAAATAGAAGGGAGAGATAGGAAGATATAGGAATGATATGGGGAGAGAGGCAAGAGATAGATAGATAGGGAGATATATCTAGGTAGAGAGAGATAGAGAGGAACCAGCTAGGGAGAGATAGATTAGACAGAGGGGGGAGAGATAGGGAGATAGAAGAGTGAGAGAGATGTCTAGAGAGATAGGGAGATAGAGGAATGATAGGGGGAGGAGGAGAGGCAAGAGATAGGGAGAAGATAAATAGGTAGAGAGAGAGAAGATAGATTAGGATAGATAGAGGGAGACAGAGGGAGAGATAGGGAGATAGAGAGTGAGTGAGATGTCTAGAGAGATTGAGAGGTAGAGGGATGCTAGAGAGAGGGAGATAAGGGGAGAGACAGGGAGATAGAGGTTTAGGTTTGCTCTGGTTTAGGGTTTAGGGGTTAGGGATTAGAGGCATTATTTAGGGTTGAGGATTTAGAGAGAGAGACTTCTTTTGACATGCAACTATAAACCCTAAATAATGCCCCTAAACCCTAAAACCTGAGCAACCCTAAACCTCTAAACCTTAAAAAATGCCCCTAAACCCTAAACACTAACCCCTAAAACATAAACCCTAAATAATTCCCCTAAGCCATGAGCCCTAACCCCTAAACCCTAAACCTGAGAAACCCTAAACCCCCTAAATCCTAAACGCAAACCCCTAAACTCTAAACACTAAACCCAAGCAACCCTAAATGTCTATCTCCCTATTTCCCTATCTCTATCAATCCTCTACCTCTCAATTCTCTCTCCCTATGTCTTTGGCCATGTCCCTCACTCTCCATATCCTTATCTCTTCCTATGTCTCTGGCCATGTTACCTCACTCTCTATATCTCCCTATTGGTCCTCTCTATTTAAACATTAAACCCTAAACCTCTAAACACAAAACTAAAAACCCTAAATAATGCTCCTAAACCTTACCTCTTAAACCTGAGAAACCTTAAACCCCTATCTCCCTATCTCTATCGTCCCTCTACCTCTCAATCCTTCTCGCTATCTCTCCCCTCTATCTCCTCTATCTCTCGCTATCTGTCTCCTCTCTCTCTCTCTCTATCTAGTTATCTCCAAACATGAGCAACACTAAACCCTAAATCCAATCAACTCTAAACCTATGTCTCCCTATCTCTCCCCTATCTCCCTATCTCTATCATCTCTCTACCTCTCAATCTCTCTCCCTGTGTCCTTGGCCATGTGCCTCACTCTCTATCTCCCTATCTCTCTCCACAGACTCCTATATCTCCCTATCATTCCTCTCTATAAAACCTAAACCCTAAACCTGAACCCCTAACTCCTAAACAATAACCCTAAACCCTAAATAACACCCCTAAACCCTAACCCCTAACCCCTAAACCTGAGAAACCCTAAACCCCTAAGCCCTAAACCCCAAACCACTAAAACCCTAAACCCTAAACCTAAGTAACCATAAGCCTCTATCTCCCTATCTCTCCCCTCTCTCCCTATCACCTTTGTCCCTCTACCTCTCAATTCCCTCTCCCTATGTCTCCCCTATGTCTCTGGCCATGTCCCTCACTCTCTATCTCCTTGTCTCTCCCCTCAGTCTCCTCTATATCTCCCTATTGGTCCTCTATCTCTCTCTAAACCCTAAACCCTTAACCTCTAAACCTTAACCACTAACCCCAAAACCATAAACCCTAAACCCTAAATAATACCCCTAAACCCAAGTAACCCTAATTTGTGCTAAATTAGGCACTAAATTAGGTGCTAAAGCGGGCTCTAAAGTAGGTGCTAAATTAGGAATTAAATTAAGCGCTAATTTAGGTGCTAATTTGGGTGCTAATTTTTGCCTAATTTAGCACCTACTTGTTTTGATTAGCACAAAAAAAGCCAAAAATAGTGCCATTCCGATAAATAGCACCAACTTTTTCAAAAATTTGGAGAAAAATACATTAAAACAGTGGGTGGAAGCAAAAATGGAGCAAAAAAGGGAGCTAATCACAAGGATTTGTTGTAGTGTATTCTGCATTTTTATCTCCCTCTTTCACAGTATCATATATTTTCTTTGTGATTTGTTTTGTTTCCTTTTGAATCTTTTCCCTGTCTGCATGTTCCATATTCATCAGGGTATCAACTCTCTTCTTTGTTCTAAGCTCCTTAGTTTGTAATTGGGCTAACTTATTTTTTTCTTCTGTGGAAATAGAAGTTCCTACCCCGTCAATAGCTTGTTGTCTCAAATCCTCTTCTAGTTTCAAGGCTTTCTCTCTTCTTTGTCTCAGGGCTTCTGCTAGATCCTCCGATAACTTTTCTAGGATCTCATCCATTGTTTTATTTTCTTTAATCATGTATCTTATCATTTCCCTTTCTATTATTTTCTTGTTTTTAGCAGAGACTTCACTATATAATTATGTTGTTTCTTGTAATCAACCATGGAATTCTATCCCATTTACTAATGCATCAACACTCAATAAGTCAGATTATGTTTACATATTTTTCTTTTTTTTTTTAATTTTTTGCTTGTGAAACTTCTTCTTCCCCTTCTTCCTCTTCCATTTCTGCTATGGAAGTTTTCTTTTTCTTTCATTTTGTTTGTTATTTTTGTCTAGGTGTTTTTTTATTCTCCATACTCAATTGCACAACTTGGGTTTCTGATGCTACCCTTCTCCCTGTTGAAACTATTTATGTTGAAGATGTAGGATGTGGTGCAGTATGTACACTGGTTGTTGCAAATGTGCTTCTCCCTAATCTCCTTGGATTTTGTGGTGAAGTGGGCACTTGTGGAGTTGATGAAGTGGATTGCTAAGCTTCTGTGGTGGCTTGTGAAGCTAATGATGAAGGATGTGGTGCAAATGTGTTTGTCTTGGGTGGCATCTTTATAACATCCAACTGTAATATCATTAAAAATAAATGACTAAATTAGGAATAAATTCAATAATTCCCATTTACAAAAGAGATTGATTTCAAAAGAGATTATTTAATAATTTTGCATCAGAGTAATTTAATACAATAATCATTGGTCACACTTTTTATGACATACACATTATTTTATAAAGATTATACAAATGAAATTATGTTTTCTATATCACAAGTCATCAACAAATCCATTACTAGAGAGAGTATCACTCTGGCACTTTTCCTCCAACCACATACTAGCGGTCCCCTGCTCACCTTCCTATTGGAAGTGGCCCTTCCCTTCATGAGGGTATAGATAATGAGAATCAAACTGATTCAATGTGCCATCTGAGAACTAGTGCAGTGTCCTAGTAGAAACAATTAGTTAAACAACTTCTAGTCTAGGTCTAGCTATGAACAACCCATCTAATTGTTTGTGCCATTCAGAAACATGATGAACCGACAATGCAAGTAGGTATTTTACATTACTTTGGCCAAAGTTTCATATAAATGAGTCGTATGTTCACACACTCCTTTCTCAACTTGGAGACTGGCATTCCACCAACCTCTTAGGTTTAATGATGGATTCCAAGTTTAGTGTTCAATTACACCCTATACCTGTTTAATTGGTATACCTCTACAATAGGTCATTTAAACAAGAAAAAGGTAAGAGTTGGGTTGACTTAAGTATTTGCATTGATTCCCTCTTTGCATCATTGCAATCTCAGGTCTATGACTTCCTGTCAATCTGCTCAAAGACTAGTCAACCCCAATCTCATACTAGAGAGTCAAATAGTTATCATTTTCTAAGATATGTATTCTTATCATTAATGACCAAGGTTTTAATGTCTCTACATCCTAGGAGCAATTTATCTCATCTGTCATTTATACCCAAATCGTAACTTGTCGAGACACAAAAATCATAAGTAACTCTGATAATTCTTGGCACATAGTGTTGATTTGGTTTAAGGTTCCATAACAATAATTATCTTAGGGATCTTTACTATTTATGACCTTCCCCTTGAGGAGTTTTGATCTCACATGATAATTATCATTATTGATAACACATCGATTGGCCATATTGTTGTCAACATGTGATGTTGACCATCTTAGCTACTATTCATATTAAGACACGTGGTTATTTATTGCCATAGAAACAACTAAGTAAAACATGTTTCTACTGTCATTATTACATACTTCATTTAAATTGTTTTTATCTATACGGATACAACTGCCATACTAGGTGGTTAATACATCACTCTTATTTATAGCTTACATGTAATGTTATTAGCTTTCTCAAGTGTTTGATAACTTACCAATCCTTGGTCTAATTAACAAACTTTGTTTCTTCTGGTAAATTTGTTGCTAAGAGTCTACAGAGCAACAATTAAAGTATAGTGTCAGCCTTGCATGGGCTCTTGAAATAGTTAAACATAGTATCTCGTAGAAATGATATGGTACCTTATCTTAATGGCTGGCATATCCATGTCACCTATCAAGTATAGAATAAGTAAATTTATATACTTCTCGTAGCTAATGATTATGCAAAAAATAAGTTTAACATTGGTTTTACTCAAGTCTTGGATTCAACCAGCGGTCATCGACCTTGCTCAGGCATCTTGACACATGATTACCTACCCTACTCAAGTGTTTAAATAGTTGAGAGGTGTAATGGCCTATATAGGTGTTAACACATGCAAGCAACATTGGTCTCTTACAAGCATTCCAAAAAGAAATACAACTTCAACCTCACATAGGCATTAATATATGTATATAATTGGTTTTGGCCTTACACAGGTTGTATAAACGAACACTTCGACCTCTTACATAGGTAGAATAAAAGAAACATTGTGACCTCTTACAGAGGTGGTAAAATATACACTGGATTGGTTGGCTTCTCAAGTTGACTTTGCAAGTGGAAACAAGTACAACTACAAGAAATGTTGACATGGAAGATAAAGTCATCAACTTGATAGTAATTGCTCTTCCATCTCAGTTAGTAATTCTAGTCCAAGGTGAATCCTATCTTCTAGCTTATTGAAAGGAAGCAAGGTATGTAGAAAATGCTTCCTACACTCATCTATTGAGGAAAGATTTATGCAAATTTTAACTTTTAAAATTATAGATTAAGATGCACATTAACAAAAAGATAATAACAACTTCCAAATGCAAAACTCACAACACAAGATATACATGGGGAAAACCCTTTTAGGTAAAAAACCCCACACTCCAAAGCTGGCCAATATATTATTCAAGAATCAAGTGTTATTATATGGAGCCTAATCAGACTCAGATGTTAAATTTACCCTACGTTTATCGATGTGGTTTCCCCCCAAATTCCTACGGGGTCAAGGGGCAGCGCTCCTTGCAAGGTTTAGGGGTAGCGCTACTGGTGCGCTCCCTATCACGATATAGGGCAAGGTCGAGGAGCAGCACCCCCATGGGGGCTCGGGGGCAACACCCCCGAAACCTGACATGATTTTTTATTATTTTATAAAGGCACTAGGAGTTATTTTTCATTGGCTGAAATAAAAAACCCTATTTTTGTAGCTGACAAAAAGCTTGATAAAAGTGGCTAAGGGTTAGGGTTTCTATTGATATTGTATTGTAGCATTTGCAATGGTATTGAGTTTCAGGGATTGTTAGTTGTAATCAGTTTGATTTACTAGATAATAATATTGGACTCTTTGTTGGTGGATGTAGCCCAAGTTTGGGTGAACCATGTTAAAACTTGTCTCTCACTATTATTATTTCTATGTATTTTTCATTCCTTTGTTTAATCTTTATTTGCATTTAATTGATATCTTATGTCGTTTAACCATAACATCAAGAAGATTACAATATACTTGCAGAGCAAAATTTCATAAGAGTATAACCAACTAGAGATCCAGGAGATAACTCAACATCTATATGACTCTTACACACAACCTCCATCTCAAGCTCCTGATATATAGGAGATACAATACACTAAACTATCAACGGTAATTACAAATCCATGAGCCATAACCACCCAAAAGTGGTGCCCAAATTATCTCCAATCAAAGATGTCTTGTGATGTGCCAAATCACACACCAAAATGTGTAACTCTCCCCTTTACAACTCTTTTAAGTGTCCAACATGTTTTTACATTTCCCAAAAATAGGAGGTCCAACTTCCAGAGGCTATAACTTTTGATCTGGGTGTCTGATTGACAAACTGTTTAATGCGTCAGAAAGCTTGTGAAGAGATCTATCAAGATATAACCTATTTCACCAGTTACAATAACTTTTAGGATATTTAGGGACATCTAAGTGCCTCAAAACTGAGTTCAAAACTTTTTTTAGCAATTTCAAAAATAGAAACTTTAATATCTCGCGATCCAGGTATGATCTTGAGTTGAAACTCACCGAAGATGTTTACTTAGTCATTCTGCACCTTTTGGGAAAATTTTAGGTCCATTCGAGGTCAAATGTAGAGTTACTAAAATAGTAAGCCCTGCCATTTTTAGCCCCTTTGGAAACTTTAAAAGTTCTAGACCATCCTTCAAGATAAAGGGTATTCGAAAAGACCAAAACTAGGAAGAATAGTAAACTTATGTAGTTGCAAGATTGAGACACTTTTCTTAACATTCTCCCACTTGTTGAACACCTTGTAAGAGCAAAGGGAGTATCAACACCATGATTTAATTGCTAGGGGTTGAGAGGCCCATAGACTCTGAACTGAAAGAAAGCAAGTTATGTAGAAACGCTTCCTACACTAATCTACTAAGGAAAGATTTATGCAAATTTTAACTTTTATAGTTACAGGTTATTAGATGCACATTAACAGAAAGGTAATAACAACATCAAAATGCAAAACTCACAACACAAGATATACGTGGGGAAAACCCTTTTAGGTAAAAAACCCCACACTCCAAATCCACCCAATATATTATTTAGGAATCAAGAAGATTACAATATACTTGCAGAGCAAGCTTTCATAAGAGTATATTCAACCAGGGATCCAAGAGGTAACTCAACATCTATAAGACTCTTACACACGACCTCCATCTCAAGCTCCTGATATATAGGAGATACAATATAGTAAACTGCCAACGTTAATTACAAAACCATGAGCCAAAACCACCCAAAAGTGGTGCCCAAACTATCTCCAATCAAAGATGCATTGTGATGTGCCAAACACCACCAGCATGTGTAACTCTCCCCTTTATAGCTCTTCTAAGTGTCCAACACATTTTTATATTTCCCAAAAATAGGTGCAACTTCCAGAGGCCATAACTTTTGATTCAGGTGTCTGATTGATGAATCATTTGATGCATTGGAAAGCTCGTGAAGAGATCTATCACGTTGTAATGACTTTGTTGGTTATGATAATTTTTAGAGCATTTAGGGACCTCTAAGTGCCTCAAAATGAGTTCAAAACTTTTTTAGGCAGTTTCAAAAAATAGAAACTTTAATATCTCAGAATCCAAATATGATCTTGAGTCGAAACTCACCCAAGATGTTTACTTAGCTATTTCGCACCTTCTAGGAAAATTTTAGGTCAATCTGAAGTCAAATGTAAAGTTACTAAAAATAGTAAGTCCTGTTATTTTTAGCCCTTTTGGAAACTTTGAAAGTTCTAGATCATTCTTCAAGATAAAGGGTATTTGAAAAGACTAAAACTGAGAAGAATAGTAACCTTTCAAAGTTGCAAGGTTGAGACACTTTTCTTAACATTCTCCTACTTGTCGAACACCTTGCAAGAGCAAAGGGAGTATCAACACCATACTTTAATTTCTAGGGGTCGAGAGGCCCATAGACTCTGACCACCCTCTAAACTTCTTTGTGCTCATAGGTTTTGTCAAGAAATCTGCAATATTCATCTAAGTGTCAACCTTCTCTAAGTTTACCTTCCCATCCTCTACCATGTCATGAATAAAATGGTACTGGACATCAATATGCTTAGTCCTCACATGGAAAGTAGGATTCTTTGCCAAACATATGGCACTCTAACTGTCACAACAAATAGTAATCTTCCTAGCATCAAACCCAACATTAGAACACAATCTCTTAAGCCAAATGGCTTCTTTACAAGCATGATTCATTGCCATGTACTTAGCTTCAGTAGTGGACAAAGAGACCATAGGTTGTCACTTACTTATCCAACTAATAGCACCACCAAACATAGTGAACACATAAGCATTGGTGGATCTCTTGTTGTTAATGTCACCCACCCAATCTGAATCCACAAATCCATGAATAGAAAGTGAATGACGAGGTCTTGTAGGATAACCATGATAACATAAGGAATACTCGGAAGTACCCCACAAATATCTAAACACTCTCTTCACTGCATCCCAATGTACCTATCCAGGATTAGCCATAAACTGACTAAGGACTCCTACTGATTGGGTAATGTCTAGTCTTGTACAGACCATCTCATACATCAAACTGCCAACCGCACTGGCATAAGGAACTATGCTCACATCCTCCATCTCAGAATGAGACTTTGGATAGTCTGCAATAGATAACTTTGTCCTCATTATAACAGGAATAGTCAAAGGTCTGTAATCCACCATGCTGAATCTCTCCAACATAGTGTTATCATACTTACTCTAGCCTAACCAAAGTTTTCTATTTTCTCTTTCTCTTCTGATCTCCATCCCTAGAATGTACCGAGCTGTACCTAGATTTTTCATCTCAAACTGTGCTGACAACTAAGACATCAAATGAGAAATCAAACTTTTACCATTCCCAATGAGTAACATATCATCAACATAGAATGCAATCACTATCCAACTTGTAATAAACATAATGATCTGATTTTGATCTCAAAAATCTAATACTCAACACAAAGGCATTAAACTTTTGGTACCACATTCTAGGAGACTATTTCAAACCATACAAAGACTTTTTTAGCTTGTAAACTAGAATTTCTTTACCTTTCACCATGTAGTGCCCTAGCTGTGACATATAGATTTCCTCCTCCAAGTCACCATGAATGAATGTTGTCTTCGCATCCATCTGTTCCACTTCTATATCATACATTTCTATAAGAGATAATAGGAATTGAATAGATGTCAACTTTGCAATAAAATAGAAAATCTCACCATAGTCAATTCCCTCCACCTGAGAATACCCCTTTGTAACCAATCTATCCTTATATTTCTCAACACTGCCATCTACACTAAATTTCTTTTTGAACACCCATTTGCATCCAACAGGTTTTCATCCTTCAAGCAAAGGCACCAAGTCCCAAGTATTATTCTTTTATAAAGAAGCCATCCCCTCTTCCATGGCCTCCTTCTAGGAACCTACATCTTTCATACCCATAGCCTCTTTCATAGTTCTAGGCTTATCAGTGTTAGAAATAAAAGAAAAAATACAACTGGAATCATGCAATGAATAACCAAACCTATCAGGTTGCTGCCTTATCTGTGTGGACCTCCTCAAAGATTGAGGTTGAGCTTCTTCATCTTCTTCTAAACTTTCAGAGCTACTAGAGCCCTCCTCATTATCAGGTCCAACAAATGTTTTCGGTTCAACTTTCTCAGGGGTGGAAGGAAGCTGAACCACATCCTCTTTCTTCTCTTCTTTCTCTAGCTGCAAGACAATAGAAGAAGGATTGAACTCTCTAAAGATCACACTTCTACTAAATAGAATTCTCTTAGCCACTGGATCCCAAAGCTTGTACCCTTTCACATCGATGCCATAACTAATGAAGATACACTTCATAGCCTTGTTCTCCAACTTAGACCTCTTCTCCTTAGGTACATGTGCATATGTCTCACAACCAAATACTCAAATGTGTCTTAATGAAGGCTTTTTACTAGACCATACCTCCATAGGTGTCTTATTAATGAGTGCTCATGTAGGAGACCTGTTAACTAGGTAACAAGCGGTAGCAACAACTTCAGCCCAAAACTTTTGTTCAAGGCCATCTCCACTTAGTATACTCCTTGCCCTCTCCATCAATGTTCTATTCATCCTTTCTGCAACTCCATTCTGTTGAGGGGTATACGGAGTTGTCTTGTGCCTCTCAATCCCCTATTCTTTACAGAACTTGTCAAAACTTGATGAACAAAACTCACCACCGTTGTCAGTCCTCAAACACTTAATCTTTCTATCCTTTTGATTCTCTACAAGACCTTTGAACTCTTTGAATCTACTAAAGACTTCAGATTTGCTTATAAGGAAATACACCCATGTCCTACTGTAATCATCAATGAATGAAACAAAATAAATAGATTTTGAAATCAAAGGAACATTAACAGGACCAAACACATCAAAATGAATCAAGTCCAACACCTCAGAAGATTTGTGAGAACTAGAATAAAATTGAACATGGTTTTGTTTTCCATAAATGCAATGTTCATAGAAATCAAACTCTAAAATATAGTCATTCATACCCTCAACAAGATTTTTATTTTTCAAGGTCCTTAAATCCTTTTCACCAATGTGACCAAGCTTTTGGTTCCATAACATTGTCTTCCCATCTAGAAGTTTCATCTCCATAGAATGAGCACCCTTAGGTACCCAAAAATCACAACCATTGGAAGTAGATGCAATAGTCCTCTTCACTGTTGGTTCCAATGGTGAGGATGAAGATTCTAAAGCTCTCTTCTTCGAAATAGAGGCACTATTACACTAAATTTTGCATGTATCAAGTTGAAACAGAGTGCCAATCTGAACACCCTTAGCCAACACCATAGATCCTCTAGTCATCTTGCATCCTCCATTTGAGAAAACAACCTGTACACCCACATCATTCAACGTACTTATAGAAAGAAGGTTCCATGCCAAATAGGGATATGCAGAACACCATTGATTCCCTTCACACATCCATCAAGGAATTGAATCAAGACTCTTCGATGACCAACAATCTTTAGGTGAGAATCATCACCCAAGTACACCTTTCCACCATCGTATTCTTCATACTTAAAAAACCAACCCCGGTGCAAGGTCATGTGAAAAGATGCACCAGAGTCAATAAGCCACACATCCTTAGATGCATGCATTGCTAAGGCATCGATAAACACTTCTCCATCATCCTAAGAGGACTTGTCAAAATTTGAATCATAATTCTTCTTTTTCTTTTTCTCTTCCTTGAACTCCTTGTGGAAGTGACCAGGTTTGTCGTAGTTCCAACACAGGGCCTTGGACTTTCCAGGAGACTTAGATCTCCCACGAGATTTGGATCTTCCTTTTTTTTCCTTCTTCTTATCATTTTTCTTTCCCTTCTCTTTAGATCTACTATGAACAGTAAGAGCCTCCTT
Organism: Cunninghamia lanceolata; assembly: GCA_027924645.1. NCBI lineage: Eukaryota > Viridiplantae > Streptophyta > Pinopsida > Cupressales > Cupressaceae > Cunninghamia > Cunninghamia lanceolata. The sequence goes on from BSBN01001399.1 coordinate 1,938,099, forward strand.
AGCCAATTCGGAAGACTTTCTTCGTATCTCTTCTAACAACAATGAAGAAACCACTTCATCCATCTTGAAGGTGGTAGCGGTACTCCCAATGGCCATAACAAGGTGATCCCATGAATCTGGTAAGGAACTTAGTAATGTCATGCATCGATCCTCCTCCTCTATCTTCACACCAACATAGGTCAACTAGGCAACAAGCATATTGAATGTATTCAGGTGATCAGCGACAGATCCTCCACTAGTACAAAAAGAGCAATATATTACTAAAAAACTACTAAAAACTACTTATAAATGACCAAACATGGTCACGTGACCATTAATTGTTTATTGCTAGCCATTTATAATGCAGCCAAATTGATGACTAAACCATTTTTAGTCATTTATTAGTTGTTTTGATTGATCAATTTGGTAGTCTATTTAGTCATTGATTGCTATAATCTGGTCACTTATTTAGTCATTTTTTATTCACTGATATATTTAGTCATTGATTGTTGTTAACTGGTCACTTATTTAGTCATTTTTATTCACTGATTTCTGTCCATTGGTAGTGTATTTAGTCATTAATTTTAATCATCATTTTGATCAATTTGGTAGTATATTTAGTCATTTTTAAGCTTGCATTTAGTCATTAGTATATTTAGTAGTATACTTTGAAGCTTACACAATGAAACAACTTTGAGAAGGTAAAAAAACCTTGTTTTATTGATAAAAAATGCTTACAGACAACATACAAATCTGAAAATAAGTTACAATGCTTTCTCTTTGCTAAAAAAACCTTCATGGTTACATTACATAGCTCAAAGAATGGGCAAGAAACTAATTTTCTGAGTATCACTAAGCATAGAAGCACAAAGACATCCATAGATGTCTTCTTCACAAACCCATGACTGTCCCATGAAGCTCACTGTCCAAGTTCAAGATGACACTGTCATCTCTGTAGAGATCCTATCTCATGCACCTAATTTGCTTTAGTTCATAAGCTACCACTATGAATTGTTACCTGTAGCAATAAACTGTCCTTATCTCTGATAGCTAATGTTTTAGCCTTGTTAGGCCACTGTTACCATAAGGCAATTACGATATTGTTAGAATTTGGAAACTAAAACAAGGGATAGGTAATTTAAATCTGTTGTACTAATTCTCAGCATTAGAGATCCAATGACAGTGAATGTATATATTTGTGGTTACCAATGTGGAAAAGGCCCCTGAATAGTTTGACATGCATCTATTATAAGCTTCTTGAGAGTCCAAAAATCTAGACTATAGCATGGTGATTACTATCAAGAGGAAGACAGTCTTAAGACTTCCTTAAACCCTTTGCCTAACTGATAACTCTTCCACAGAAGACAAGAAAATGCATCAAATAACTCATGCATCACTTCCTCATTACAAACATATTCATCATCCATCTCCAACTTCTTTAACACCCGATGGGCTAACAAGAGACCAGTATAGTATGCTGCAAAAGCAAACGAGAGATGCATAAATATCCACTGTAACAAATAGAAAGAATACTAGAAGCAGATAAGTCATCAATGCATGCACAATAAAGTATACTAGAAGCCCTAAGATTTTCCCAAAAAAGGATAATGTACAAACAAACCTACTCATTGTGTAACTCAAAGACAGTGACATAAAAGTAAAACTTAGAAGATGTAGTGTCAGCATTAGATAAGTCATATAGCTCCTCAAATGCCCTAAAATATATTCCACAGTCATGGCTTGAACCTTCCTGTAGACAACCAAAGCTAACATACCACCTCAATCTAATTTATGTGAGAAAGCAAGTGAATGTGTGTGTGTGTGTGTGTGTGTGTGTGTGTTTGGATTAATGTGAGAAAGCATGCACACATGTATGTGTGTGTGTGTGTGTGTGTGTTTGGATTTATGTGAGAAGCATTCACACACATGTGTGTGTTCAGATTTATGTGAGAAATCATACACGCAATTGGGGAGATTCAGAGAGAGAGAGAGCTAGTTTGGATTGGTCTTCCCACTTGACATAGTAGCATGAGTTATTGTCTGCTATGGTTTGGTTGGTGTTGTGGGCCCTTCAAATCAATGTTCACCAATTGGAAGGACATCTAGATACACTCACTAACCTTTCTCTCTATACTTACCCATGTAAACAAATATCTGAATATTGATGAGATATGTTTACCACTCATGAAGTCTTTCATTCTTAAGTATAGGACCTTTCCATTCCTCAATTTCTGTCTCCCACCTACGGTAATCTGCAAGGAGAGTTTGAAGCATCTTGGATGTATTAATGGATAGTGAAATGCATACAAAGCATCTAAAGACATTGGCTAATTAGACAAATAGTGTAACAGATGGGTATTATTCACCAATGCATGTGATAGAATTCAATAAAGTTCCTATTAAACATGAGAAATATTAATAAAAAACAACTTCCATGAATGACAACTGTCTATCAAATTAATACAACACAACTAAATACCCATCAAAGCCTCATGCACTAAATTTATAGCTGACTCTTCTGAGGTACCATAGAATTGTGTGTATCTCCTGAAGTTCAATGAACAGAAATAATCCATTAATTAAGATGATCATTGCTTCAAAAAGTTGCACTACTGGGGAAAAATGATCATGTAAAACCACAAAAACATCAGCTACCAAAAGGTTTTCACCATAAATGGTTTTATATTTTGCAACCTAGGGCTTGCAATTGCCTCTTATTCTGAAGGTGATTAGGAGTTTCCTTGCATGGTGAGCCTCACCCAAGATGGGAGAGAGAAATGATCAAGTTCTCAGAAGTAAAACAATAGATGCCCATAGAGACAACATTACAAAAGAGAAAAGAAGTATTTTTAAATTTTAATTTTTTTAGAATTCATTCCACTAGGATAAAATAGTCTTAACTAATAACAAAAATTAGAAACTTTTCATATTCAGTGCAGAAAAATAAAGGAAAATCAAGAATTACTAAAGGTTTAATTTCCCTACAACACATGATTTTAATTGGTTTTGACATAGATTTCAAAACACACTAATAGGAAAATGATCAGATGAAAATATAAGTGGGTGTTTTATAAAGGCAAGAACTAATAAATAATATATACAATATTCAAAATGATTAGAGTTTAACACAACTCCAAGAACAATTCATATTCAATTTCATAACATGATCTGTTTGAAAGCATTTTATTTAAATATCATCCATTTCAATAATTAAACAGTCACTAGCAATTTTACACCTCATTCACAACAAAAATGGTAAATATTTGTCCTACTTTTATTGCTCAAAATTGACCTATTGAAGCAATTGAAATAGTTAAAATCACAAATGTAAATGGAAAATTTTGAAATAACATATATAAATCAAACCATATTTTCTTGAATGGTTTAGGCAATTAATCTCAAGGGCTTGTTATATCACATATATTAAATATCTATACGACTTTTCTCATTCATTTATTATTCACATAATTTCATCTCTAACCTCTATGCTTAAGCAAAAGAGGTTTAAATCAATTCCAAACCAAAGCAAACAAGGAAGTTCAGAAACAACTAGCAATTTTCTTATTTTTAGTAGTTTCATTAATCTCCGCAGATGTTCAAATTTCATTGTTTTCTTGTAGTTTGGTTTTCGAAACCTTTCAGCTATTCTAGTTTTTCAATAGCTATAGTTCCAATTGCAGGAGACTGCCTTTTTGTTTCTATGGAATTCACTTTTTTCCCTTAGTTTTTCACTCCCAAATCTCAAAATGTTGCATAGCCACAACTCATTAATACTCAGCTCTTCCTAGTTTAAGAGCCACCCATAAGCCACGACTTCTTCTAGATTGATATTGTCCTTTTCTGCATCACCGTAGGGACCCTCAAGTTTAACTACAAGCTTGCAGGAGGCAGTCTGAGTGAGCACTGTATCCCCACAAGCAAACCCTAAATGTGGTGTGGGAGAGCGGTGGACTTACTTTTATCCCCGCATTCCCGCAGAGACCAACCAAAGACCATGCTAGTGATCAGGAAGGGAGATTTACAAAATGCCTCAAAGAGATGTCATCTCATGGAATGCAATGGTTGTGGGATATGCACAAAATGTATTTGTTGAAAAGGCTTTAGAAACTTTCAAGCAAATGCAATTAGCAGGTGTAAATCCAAATTCGACAACCTTTTCCAGCATACTCCCTGCCTGTGCCAAAATGGGAGCTTTGGAACAGGGTATGGACATCCATCATAACATAATGGAAGGGGGATTTTTGTCAGATATTATAGTTGGAAATGCTCTAGTAGACACGTATGCAAAATGTGGAAGTATAGATAAGGCACATAAACTATTTGATGGAATGGCTCAAAGAGATGTCATCTCTTATAATGCAATGATTGCAGGATATGCACAAAATGGATTTGTTGAAAAGGCTTTAGAAATTTTAAAGCAAATGCAATTGGCTGGTGTAAAGCCAAATTCCACAACCTTTGCCAGCATTCTCCCTACCTATGTCAAAATGGGAGCTTTAGAATGTCAATACTTCCACATTTAGCATCACTTGCTCTCCTGTAGGCACTTCAAGTCATGCCTGTGGTGATGCAAGGAAAGATTTGCATCACCGCAGGCATGACTTGAAGTGCATGTGGGAGAGCGAGTGATGTAAAATATGGAAGCATTGACAAGGCATGTGAACTGTTTGGTAGAATACCTGAAAGAGATGTCATCTCATGGAATGCAATGATTACGGGATATGCACAAAATGGATTTTTTGAAAAAGGATTTAGAAGATTTCAAGTAAATGCAATTAACAGGTGTAAATCCAAATTTGACAACCTTTGCCAGCATCCTTCCTGCCTATGCTGAAATGGGAGATTTGGAACAGGGTATGGACATCCATCATAACATAATGGAAGGGGGATTTTTGCCAGATATTATAGTTGGAAATGCTCCAGTAGACATGTATGCAAAATGTGGAAGTATAGATAAGGCACGTGAACTGTTTGATGGAATGGCTCAAAAAGATGTCATCTCTTGGAATGCAATGATTGCAAGATATGCACAAAATGGATTTGTTGAAAAGGCTTTAGAAATTTTAAAGCAAATGCAATTAGCTGATGTAAAGCCAAATTCCACAACCTTTGTTAGCATCCTCCCTGCCTGTGTCAAAATGGGAGCTTTGGAATAGGTTATGGCATCCAACAAAACATAAAGGATAGAGGAATTTTGTAAGATGTTGTAGTTGCAACTGCCCTATTAGACATGTATGCAAAATGTGGAAGCATAGACAAGGCACTGAACTATTTTACATAATGCCTCATAGACAAGGCACACCTGCTATGGTACATTGATGCAGGTCATAGCAATCCATTTATGTCCTCAAGGATCTATCATATAGCAGGGACTACATATCTTAAGTTTGGTAAACGAGTTTATTAGTCCCTAAGGCAGGGATCCATCATTAGATAGTCCATAACCCATCCAAATTCTATATTGAACAGTATAATGTGAGTTGATATCTATTTCAAAAATTTGCATTTCCCAGATTTGCCTTGTAGTTGTTTTAGACTGTTGATAAATACATTCCTTTGGGATCTTTTGGTGTTATCTGAGTTGATTTTTCATCTAAGTGGAGGAATCTTTTTGCAGCTGTTAACATGATTATTGTTTTTCAAATTTAATAATGCAACATAAATAGTTTGGACAGTCCTTGAATGGTATTGCAATGGCTCTGAGTTTCAGACCTTGTTGAGGGTTATTTAGTGAGTTAATGATTGACTAATGTAGTTTTGAGATATACATTTCCAGATCAGCATATTGTATAATTTGTTTCAGAACTGTTAAGATATTAAATAAACTGAGGTTACTAAACTATTTTTCCAAATTAACTAGGTTGTTCTTAAGATACTGTATTGGTCAATATTTCAATTTGTTTCATCTCTAATAGTACCCAAAAAACATAAAAATTCATAAAATATAGAAAATTGCAAGAATTCAGATTTGGGACATCACAAAGATGATGGTTTGAATGGAAACAATGATAGTGAAATAGGAATAGTATAAGCAATAATGAGAGACATGCTTAGAATAATGCAGGAATTGAAGGCGAAAAAAGAAATTAACAAAGAGTCAAAAGAACTATGGTGTACTGATTGCAACCATGAGGGTAACACCAAAGCTAATTGTCCCAGAAAAATGTTTTGTGATATTTGTCAGGTTATGGGGCATTCAATAAAATAGTGCCCCTTCAAGTTCAAGAAACTAGCCTTTGAAACATTTTCTTCAATTTTCAAATTGTTACAAGACTTTTTTCCCATGAAAAAGTAAAAGAGAAAATAAAGACTGTAAATTTTTAATTAAACATTATTATTGTTGTTGGGAACGGGTGTGATTGTTGTAACCACCATTGGAATATTATATAAACTCATAAATAAATTGAAACGGGAAGATATACATGGAGAAAAAAGAAAAAGGAAAGAGCAATACAAAAATTGGAAGACACCAGAGTGAAGGTTTAGGTCATGGCTGGCATTTAAACATTGGGAGAAGGGGCACATAGTGTGTGTCCAACTCAGGGTTCAGCATACACCCTGGAGTGTCCTAGCCAGGGCTGAGCTTTTTGCCATGAAGGCAAGTTTCGTTTTGTACAAAAACCTATTCCTTTGGGGGTGTTTGTGCTAGGAAAAGTTAGACCTGTAACCCTACCTTTGTGTGTGGGAGCTCTCCACAAACTATTAAGATATGTATTATTCCAAGGCAATATAATTTATTATTTCCATGTTAATTTGTCATTTTGGTCACTGTTTATATTGTTTCCATGATTAAATATTGTGGCTTCTGCTTTATTAATGTTTGAAATATTTACATGTTTTTTATTCCTTAAATAAATTACAACATACTTATTTTCTATTGCTGGAATTAATTAGGTTACATCTATTTTATTTTTATTGTTGGGAAAAGTTAGATTACATTAGGTATCAAAGCCATCAAAACCTTTAGATTATTAGTTACCCATTTTAGAAAGACACAATAATAATAATAATAATATAATCAAATCCTATATTCATACTTCTAAAGTGTCACTCCAATCTATAAATTTTGAAATTTTAATTACTATATATATATATATATTTTCTCTTATCTTATTGGTAGCCATTTGAAACACTATTTTGCACAGTATAATCTTGTATGACTGGATTATTACTGCATAAAATTATTAAAGTCAAATCAATTAGAGCCTGTCTGGGTTTATGAGGGGACAACAATAAAATTATTGGTTCTTGTTTTGGATTGAGAGTTCACAATAGGAGAAGCACTTCCATTCCAAACTTTTAATCTTAACACTCTTCAATCTATTAATCTCCAAACGCTAACATGATAAGAAAGGCCTAAATTATTTTAACATAACCCTAAATACACATTATTCTTTAATTATTTTAATTACTTGGAGATATATATTTTGAAGCCTAAAAAAATTTAGGACAAGAGTGTTTGAGGTTATTTTTGTTTAAGTAAGATTATTTTTATTTGTCGTTGTTTGAAAAGTAACATTTATTCTTGAGAAAGTAAAATTTTTTGTTAGGTTTTTTTAGAAAAGTAAATAATATATTAATACCTTACTTGTTAGGTTAAGGCCTGAATTATTTTAACATAACCCTAAATACAGGTTATTCTTTAATTATTTTAATTATTTGGAAGGTGATATATATTTTGAAGCCTAAAAAAATTTAGGACAAGAGTGTTTGAGGTTATTTTTGTTTAAGTAAGATTATTTTTATTTATCATTGTTTGAAAAGTAACATTTATTCTTAAGAAAGTAAATTTTTTTGTTAGGTTTTTTTAGAAAAGTAAATAATATATTAATACCTTACCTGTTAGGTTATTTTATTATTTATCTTTGTTTGAAAAATTAAAGGTTTTAGTTGAAAAGTAATTTTTTTTTTAAAAGTAAAATTTATAGTCGAATTTATAGTCATGGTTTTAGTTTTATTTTTATCAGTAATTGTTAATGCAAAATATATAATTCAAGACTAAGTTGGTTTTGATTTTGTAATTCTCAATCCAAGTTTTAAAATATCACATTGAGACGTGAACTTGAAACCTCAAGCATAGAAACAAGAACTTTACCATTAGACCACATATGATTTTGTAATTTAAACTCATGGCAATGAAACAAAATTGGTAATTTTTTATTAGCTAAGTTCTTTAAACAAAATTTATAACATTCGCAAGGGAGTTATACATTTTTTTGAAAATTGGCCAAAACAATTGCTTGTCTAAATAGGAATACATAAGGAACAATTCGATACCAAACACATCTTGATTAAATTTTTATTTTATTTATTATTGAATACAGATTGACCTATCACAATGTCGTCTAAGAGAAACCAAAAAGCTTATGAAGCTTTAGAGAAAACCAACCAAGCATTAATGCAGGAAATCACCGTATTAGCTGCCCAAGTGCAACAACTTAGGAAAGAACAAAAGGGACCTAACAATGTAAAATTATTAGAAAACAAATGTTCAAAGTCAACTAGGAATTCAAGTATAAAGAGCAAAAGTAAAACAAAAAGTACTAAGAAACAACCAGCATCGTCTGAGGAAGACTCAACTTCCAGTAATAACACTTCTCACACCTCAGAATCAGAATCCTCAAAAGATAAAAAACAAACACAAAAGGAATTAGATAATTTTGCTTGTAAGATCAAGCTTCCCAAATATAATGGTGATACTGGTACAGGCGAGGAAGATGAGCAATGGTTAACCAATCTAGAAAGATATTTTGACCTACAAAACACAAGTAGTTATGCTAGGACTAGAATTACCACCTATCATGTAAAAAGTAGTGCATTAAATTAGTGGCAAGACATAATCTGATCTTCAAAACTACGGGCCAACAAAATAAGATGGTCACAATTCAAATGATTATTCAAATAGAAATACCTTTCTGATTACTTTCTACAAGAAAAGAAGAATGAATTCTTTGAACTAAAACAAAAATTTCAATTCGTGAATGAATACAAACAAAACTTTGAAAGACTTAATAGGTTTGTGCCATTCATCGAAGGACATGACCGTGTTGTTAGATTCATAAATGGTTTGAGAGATGAATACAAAGCTCTAGTATGGTGTGGTAAGACAATTTCAGTAGATGAAGTGGCACAAATCGCTGAATATTTTGAAACTTACCACCAAATTGCAAGACAGAAAAGGGAAAGTCGTAAAAGACAAAAAGAGGAATCATATAAGAGAACTTTTAATCAAGGAAGACACTTTCCAAGCCAAAACTCAGCCCATTGTCAATCCACCAAAATGTTCCACTCTAACAGAAACAAGCCCCTACCCTTTGAAATCCAATGTTGGAACTGTGGAGAGAATCATATTCAATGATATTGTCCTCAATTATATCCTCACTGTGGAAAATGTGGTAAAAACCATTGTAAAGATGATCGTACATGCAAATTACAAAATCAAGATGGCAAAGCTTCCACTCCCACAAACATGAAGATTTATGCCACAATAGATATGGGTAATGTACATTACCAACCTTCTCTAATTGAAATCAAAGGCTCTATAAATGGTCATCCCATTGTTTTTCTTGTTGATTTAGGAAGTAGTCATAACTTTATTTCTCCTAGGGTTGTAGCACAACTAAAGATTACATCTAAATCAACTGAACCTTTAGCTGTCAAAATGGCAGATGGTAGAGTAGTTAGAAAAACTGGTGCAATGATTGAAAATCTAAAATTTGAACTAGATAACTTTGTAACACATGATCAATTTCATATACTAAATCTTGGTACATATGATACTATACTAGGTATGAGTTGGCTAGAGAAAAAAAATGCTTTCCTAGGTTGTGAAAACAAACAAGTTATCCTAATCTCTAACATGGGGACATGTCAAATTTTATAGGGGGAGAAAAGACCTCTTCACATTAAAACTATTTCAGCCATGCAAGTCAAGCGTAGTGCAAGGAAAAAATGTAAAAAAATTTGTGCAATGTTTTTTCAAATAGGAGATAAATTTAAAATGGACATTAATATTAAACCTATGGTACAAGAATTCAAAGATGTATTTCCTAAAGAATTAAATAATTTACCCCCTAAACGATCTGTAGAACATGAAATTGATCTAGTTCCTGGGGCAGAACCTGTTTCCAAAGCATCGTATCATCAATCAATCCATGAGTTAACCAAACTAAAAGTTCAATTAACACAATTACTTAAGAAAGGTAAGATAAGACCAAGTGTCTCCCCTTGGGGTGCACCTATATTATTTGTCAAAAAGAAAGATGAAACCATGAGACTATGCATAGACTACAGACAACTTAATAAATTAACCATAAAAAATAAGTATCCTTTACCACGAATTGATGATCTCTTTGATCAATTACATGGTGCCAAATTTTTCTCTAAAATAGATCTAAGATCAGGATATCATCAAATCCGCATCAAAGAATCTGACATTCCCAAGACAACATTTCAAACACGATATGGCCATTATGATTTTGTAGTGATGCCTCTTGGTCTAACCAATGTACCTGCAACCTTTATGACCTTGATGCATGATATCTTCCAACCATTTCTAGATGTATTCGTGATCATTTTTTTAGATGATATCTTAATATACTCAAAGAATGAGGAAGAGCATGAACAACATCTTAGGATGGTACTAGAAACCTTGTGAAAGAATAAGTTATATGCCAAACTTAGCAAGTGTGAATTCTTCAAATCACAAATATCTTACCTAGGGCATGTAGTTTATGAGAAGGGTATTTCACCCGACCTTGCTAAAATTAATGCAATTCAAGATTGTCCTATTCCAAATGATGGTCACAAAGTTAAAAGTTTTCTAGGATTGTCTGGGTTTTATTGTCATTTTGTTAAGAACTATTCCAAAATAGCTGCACCTTTGACCGATCTAACCAAGAAAGAACAAAGCTATAATTGGACCCTAGAATGTGATAAAGCTTTCAATACACTAAAGACTCTATTAACATCTACACCTATTCTTTGTATTCCAAATTTTAACAAGCCTTTTGTGGTGATCACCGATGCATGTGGTATAGGTATCAGTGGTGTTCTAATGCAAGATCACCGAGTAGTATGTTATGAATCTAGAAAATTGTTACCAGCTAAAAGAAATTATCCGATCCATGATCTTGAATTATTAGGCATTGTCCATGCTTTAAAAGTGTGGCGCCATTATTTATTAGGGAATAAGTTTATATTAAAAACTGATCATCATAGCCTTCAATACATCTTTACTCAACCTCATCTTAACATGAGACAAAGAAGATGGATGGAACTCTTAACTGAATATGATTTCACCATCCAATATGTTCTTGGAAAAGAAAACATAGTGGCAGATGCCTTAAGTTGAAAACAACTATGTGTTAATGCTATAACCTTGGAGAGAAGTCAATTTGAACAAGACATAAAATCCAAATTATCCATTGATGATTATTTCCAACCAATTTATGAAGGTTTGCAAAGTCAATCTCCTAATGTTCATCTAAAGGATCAAATAGAGAATTATTTGCTAAGTAGCAATGGTCTCTTTTACTACAAAGGAAGATTATGTATTCCTAATCTACCTGACCTTAAATCACAAATATTGAAAGATTCTCATGACATACCTATAGCCTAACATCTTGGATTCCAAAAAACCTATCTTTCCATCAAGAAAAACTACTTTTGGCCTCAAATGAAAACTAAAATTCGTACCTATATTCAACAATGTTTAACCTGTCAAAAGGTAAAAGCAGAACAATGTAAACCTCAAGGTCTCTTGCAACCCTTGTCTATCCCCAATTGGAAGTGGGAGTCAATTAGTATGGATTTTATTACTGGGCTACCTCAAACACGTAAAGGACATGATTCTATTTTTGTGGTAATGGATAGATTAACCAAGATGGCATATTTCTTACCTATCAAAATAAAGTCCTTTACTTCTGATATTGTCCATATTTTTGTCAAAGAGATTGTTAGGCTACATGGACTTCCCAAAAATATTATTTTAGATCGAGATCCTAGGTTCACATCTTCTTTTTGGAAATCTCTATTTACAAATCTTGGTACCCATGGTCAAACTGAAAGAATTAATAAAATCTTAGAAGATATGTTGCGAATGTATACCATGGATAAACCTGGGTCATGGGAAGATTATTTACACTTAGTAGAGTTTACATACAATCAAGGGTATTATTCAACCATTAAGATGTCACCTTTTGAAGTTGTTTATGGTCAAAATTGTAATACACCCATCTCCTGGTGTGATCATGTCCACAAAGTTTGGTATGAGAATGAAAACTTGTTAGAAATGGAAGCCATTATTCATAAAACCAAACAAAATATGAAGGCTGAACAAGATAGGTATAAAAGTTGGGCTGATGCTAAAAGGTCTAACCGAGTTTTTGAGGTTGGTGAACATGTTTTTCTTAGAGTCAAACCCAAAAGGAGTTCATTAAAACTTGGTAAACATTCTAAGATAGCTCCTCATTTTTGTGAACCTTCTAAAATATTAGAAAAACTAGGTGATGTTGCTTACAAACTTGCCTTACTGCCTCAATTACAAATCCATAATGTATTTCATGTGAGTTTACTTAAGAAATGTGTATATAATGTAGATCATTTTATTGATTGGAAAAGTATTTCTATTGAACCTTCTTGTGAATTTAAAATTGAACCAGAAATAATAATTGAAAAAAGATCTAGAATATTGAGAAATAGGACTATAAATGAAGTAAAAATTAAATGGAGTCATTGTGATAATGATAGTGCTACTTGGGAAAATGTTGATCTTATTAAGGATCAATATCCACATTTGTTTAACTAAATTTGTTATATTTGTATATGTGATACAGAAAATCATTAAGCTACTGAGGGCATCAGCTAAATTACAGGGGGAGAATTGTTATAGGACTTTTTCCCCGTGAAAAAGTAAAAGAGAAAATAAAGACTGTAAAGTTTTAATTAAACATTATTGTTGTTGTTGTGAATGGGTGTGACTGTTGTAACCACCCTTGGAATATTATATAAACCCATAAGATAATTGAAATGGGAAGATATACAAGGAGGAAAAAGCGAAAGGGAAGAGCAATACAAAAATCGGAAGACACTAGAGTGAAGGTTTAGGTCCTGGCTGGCATTTAAACATTGGGAGAAGGGGCACACACGTGTGTCCAACTCAGGGTACATCATACACCTGGGAGTGTCCTGGCTAGGGCTGAGTTTTATGTCATGAAGGCAAGTTTGGTTTTGTACAAAAACTTGTTCCTCCGGGGGTGTTTGTGCCAAGAAAAGTTGGACCTGTAACCCTACCTCTATGTGCGGGAGCTCTCCACAAACTATTAAGAAATGTATTATTCCAAGGCAATATAATTTATTATTTCCATGTTAATTTATCATTTTGGTCACTGTTCATATTGTTTTTGTGATTAAATATTGTGGCTTCTACTTTATTAATGTTTTAAATATTTACATGGTTTTTATTCCTTAAATAAATTGCAACATACTTATTTTCTATTGTTGGAATTAATTAGGTTACATCTATTTTATTTTTATTGTTGGTAAAAGTTAGATTACAGTGCCCCTTCAGGTTCAAGAAACTAGCCTCTGAAACATTTTCTTCAATTTTCAAATGAGGTCAGGATGGTTTATTGTATCCATTATCTACAATACTACCTTTCACATATGATCTTGCTTTCAAGACAGACTACGGTACAATAACAATTTTGAGAAAGCCTATGATAATGAGCATGATTACTTCTTCTATCCAACCTATCTCGCTAGATTAGAATTTGAATCAATTTGCAAAAAAAGCTAAATTTCGTGGAGATTGTAACATCCCTTCTAGATAAAGCCCTCTTGCCCTAGCTAGCAAACTAGATACATGGGCTCAAAAAGGTACATTGACCTTGTACCTCTGAAGACTACCTAAAAGGTCCATATTGGATCCATCTATTATCCTTACAAGTTGCGGCAATCTCTGATATACTTTTGGATACCAAGAAATGATTATTAATGCAAATGATTATTTTGACATCAGTAAAGACAACTTTCCTTCTTTTTAGCCCTTTTATATATAATTCAGGTAGACTGGTTGACTTCTTCCTTCTTAGAGCATTTTAAAGGGTACCCATTTTATTCTTCTAGACATTTTACAGAAGGAATTGATATTCTTCTTCTTTTCTTTATATGGCTACAAACTTTAGATAACAATTGATTGTCTAAATTATGCAAGGATGAGAATTTGAAAGAGGAAGGTGTCCATATTTTCATGAGTATGTTCTAAAGCTTGAGATAAATATAGTTTTGAATACCAAGACATAATCATTGATGCAAATGCTTATTTTGATGGTAAATACAGAGGGGTTTCCTTCTATCCCTTTTGTATATGAGGTTTTTGTTTTAGGGTACCCAATCTGTCGACTTCATCTAGATTTCACAAAGATAAGTAATTTCATTTATTATTGGTCATTTCGTCCAAAGTACTCATCAACAAATTACAAAGGCCTCAATAACTAATAGCAGAAAATTGGAAACAAAACCAATAGACTTACTAAAAATTATGTTTGTCCCTAAAATAACACACTTAGAAGTCAAACAACCATGCACAAGGTAGCCAACAAGCCTCTAATAGATACTATTCTGAGAAAAATTTGTAGAATTACAAGTAATATCAGCTCTTCATATTTCATTAAACACTTGCCTTGAATGTCAAGCATCCCCTAATCCTTTAGTCACATTCCCAGTCTAGCGTAATAACTCAATAAAGGCATTAAACACATCCATCTGCAGTAGAATTAAAGAAGAAGTTGAAATAATAAAATACAAGAAAATGGCATCATTCATCTAAAACTTAAATATAAGCAAAATATTAATACTTTAACATTTTCCTCTTACTCTTTGAACCTTTCTATCAACCTTGGACAAGCCTGCAAATTAGATTCCATGCAAACTTAGAGCTCAAATGACAAGAATAAATTATGATTCCAATGAAATATTTCACTTATCAAATAAGAATATTAATCTCTAGGAGTAACTAATGAATGAAAAAGATACTATCTTAAAACTATGATCATACTCACCAAGGTATTTACACAATTGTTGTGTCCAATTTAATTAAAGTAATTAAATAACGATAAATTTTTTTTGTTGATATAAAGATGATTATCTTAGCTGCACAAAGAAAGATGTGAAAATTCAAAAGCTCCAAGCACTCTGTAGGTTATACTTGACAGTAGCATAAGTGAATCAATCTTTTGTTCATAGGATATGTTGCAGACAATGTAATCTTATTTTTTTTACAAAATCAATACACAAATGAAGCTCATGACCTCAACTTGCATGTGTCAATATGTGGACTTTCTATAGGGAACATATTATTGTCTTGAGAACTACTGTCATGCATTGCCAAACCCTCTTCCATTCTACTAACTTCCCAACTATTATACTTCCCTCTTACCCTTCCACTTATTGTTATATGATATTTCATTTCTTTGAAGGACTATCATTCTTTTGACAGTCGTAACATGGATGCCTTTGCATGTGGATTGTCCCTTTATTCCACGAGCACTCTATACTTTTACGAGTTCTATCATACTCCATGGCACTAAATGATAACAAAGACTCTTGAAAAATGGTTTAAAATACTCAGTTAGGACTTTTATATGACTATCCCTAGCTCAATATCACTGAAAATGCTCATAATGTCATTTGATGTGGACTGTGAAATGACTTAGTATAACCTTGGTACCCTCCTTAACTGTGAAATGGTGTGATGAACCACACAATGGGATACCTAAAACAACTTCATGCTTTGGGTAACAGGGGTCTAGGAGTGTGACGATGTTTATCTACTTAAACAACCATTATGAAATTTCTAACTTAAAATCTTATAAACTAACATTCTATAATTATAAAAGATTTTAACTTAGTAATTTTGTAATTTTAAGAGATTTTAAGCTATGGAATAAAATATTAAAAACATATAGAGAAGATCCATGCCCAGTAGGTGTAAAAAGATTATGGTATAATACCATTAACATGCAGAGGAATTAAAAGTATGGATTTGAATCCATTGTCATGCAGAGGCAAATTAATGAGTGGATGGCAGAGAGATTTGATTCTATGCAAAATATATCCCAAAATAATACCGTAAATAAATTCTTAACTAGAGATATAACATATCCAAAGAACCATTGGAAACATTACCATCTAAAAGTTATACAATACCAAGAAATTTAGATTAAATTCACTTACTTGACTCTCCAATCATTCCTAATGATTCCTTCAACCTGAATACCCAACTACCTATCCCTATTATCACCATCTAATCCTCCCATGAAAGTATTCATATTCACAAGAAGAAGAAGAGAGAAAAATAGAGCAGAATGAATGAATGAAATCAAAACCCCTTCCTTCTCAAATATTTTAGGCATTTCCATTTATGAAAAGCAATCCCTAATAGAGAAAAAAGAAAAGTCCAAACAATTTCATGCTTTGGGTAAGAAGGGTCCAGGAGTGTGTGAACATAACTTTTTTCTGTGAATCAACAAGCAAATTATTGGAGAAATCATCGTCATAATGGTTGTGAATTGACAAGCCGCATAGGAACCTGTCAACGTAAAACATGTTTAGTTCTTTGCACACATTGGAAGTGCCCTAGCAAACAATAGAACATGCAAAATGTAGAATGTACAATGAAAAATACAGTGACGAATAAAGGGCACACACACTAATGAAACAATATTTTAAACCATTACCTATTCAAATCCATGACACGATGCTTGGATAGACTGGGATATGTAGGAAAGAATGTCAATGGCATTTGAAAATAAGTTATTTAAACCCTCTTCTTTGTCCTGGTAGCAGTTTCGCCCTATTTTGATGCCTCCATGAAGAGAAATGTTCACCACATATGTATCCCAACATGCAAAACACACATTCCTATCTGCAAAAATAGCAAAATAGGAATTTAGGTTTTGCCCATATTCCCTCCATGAAAAATGCAAGGGAAATCAAAACCTTACGTTTTGTTCATTTTCCCTCCTTAAAAAATGCCTCAAAAATCAAAACTTACCCACTTTAATATCATATTGTGACTAATTATTTAGTCCTTTATATTTGTGCGACTAAATAATTTATTTAGTCATTTATTTGTGTGACGATCAAATTAGTCATTTATTTAGTCATTTATAGCTGTGTTGCAAAAAAAATAGTAGAATTTAGTCATGTAGTCATTTATTTGCCAAAATTCTACTAGTGCTCCATTTTTCATCCTCAAAGAATACAATTTATTTCGTAGGAATAACTTGTTCACCAAGGATTTAGCCCGATAAACATCTCCAAGATTCTTCCAAAGATCCTTTGCAGTCTTCTCTTCATGGATATTCAGGAGCACTGAATCAGCCAAATAGAGTCTTATCAAACCCCTAGTTTTTTAATCTTTGAGATCCCAATCTTTTGAAGACATTGTCATTGATTTTGTACCAAATATGGCATCCAATAAATCTTGATCTACAAGCATGTCCTCCATTTTGAGTTTCCACAACCCAAAATTATGCCATTAAACTTCTCTAACTCAAACATCCCAGATGTGCTTGCCATCTCTTTCCTGCAACAAAGATTTCAAAATCCTCTGCACAAGCTCCCACTCAAACAAAGATCAACTCAACAAACCCTCTACCCAACAACTAGAACCAAAGGTGATCAGGCTCTGATACCAACTGAAAGGAAGCAAGGTATGCAGAAATGCTTTCTACACTCATCTACTGAGGAAAGATTTATGAAGATTTTAACTTTTGTAGTTATAGGTTATTAGATGCACATTAACAAAAAGGTAATAACAACATCAAAATGTAAAACTCACAACACAAGATATACATGGGGAAAACCCTTTTAAGTAAAAAACCCCACACTCCAAAGCTGTCCAATATATTATTCAGGAATCAAGAAGATTACAATTGTAGAGAAAGATTTCATAGGAGTTGTGATCTATGAAATCAAAATGAAAGTAAAAACATAAAACAAATGCAATAAAACAAGTGTTATACCTTCAAATGTAACCCACAAACCCAAGATAAGGAGGAGAGTAATGCACCCAAATACTCTAGCTTTTCCCAAGTTGATGTAGTGTGAAATGTGGGTTACTCCTTGCTTGCTCAACACAATAGGATGAGGGATTAGATGATAGATTGATAGATTGGATAGAGATGAGAGATGAGGCTAGAGTTATTTTGGCATGGTAAGGGTAGGTTAAGAGATTTTAAAGAAATTTTAGCATATTAATGATAGGATGAAGAAGTGATTAAAATGGCTTGGGTGAGGGTTCTATTTATAGACTTTTCATAAAAGGATGGAGGGTTAGGATTCAAAGTTTAGATCAATGGCTAGGAATGCTTAAGGATTAGGGTTTGGATTGAAGTTGTAGTCTTGTGACAAGTGTCACAAGAAGGTTGGATGAGAGAGATCAAGGGTTGGGATTTGGGCAATGGGATTGGAGGGCTCTCATTATTTGTAAATTTTAAATTCACATGGGGAAGGGCGATGAGAATTAAAATGAATTAAAAATTTATTTTGGGGGAAGAGTTGGATATGACAAGTTAGATGTGAATTTTTAATTCACACATGGGGAAGAGTTCCTTTCATGGGGAAGAGTTTCCATTAATGGAGACTAAGACAAGTGGGAAGGTGAAGGACATATGTACACTTACATGTGTAAGAAGAAGATGTGACCCTTTGAATAAAAGATTGATTTTTATTCAAAGTGTGTGGGAGAAGGGGTTAAGCAAGGTTTAATTAAGTGTTTAACTTAATTAATTTAGGTCTAGGGGATAGGTAGGCTAGGATAGTTAATTAAATAATTACTATTTAATCAACTAGGCTAGGTTTAGATTGATTAGTAGGGTAAATTAATTAAATAAGTATGGTTTATTTAATTAATAAGGATTAGGGAGATGGACAAATTAACTAAATAAATATTAAGAATATTTATTTAATCAATGAGGGTAGTGTTGTAAGGTATAGTGATAAATTAAATGAATTAATTGATCACAAAGAATGGATAAATGGTTAAGGCAGATGATTAGGGATACATTAATTAAATAAAATGAATTTATTTAATTAATAGGAGGGATAATTGGTGGTGTAGAGATACAGGAAATTGGTTTGCAGAGCATGTTAATTTTAGGTGTCTACATTTACCCCTCTTTGAAATGGTGTTATGGCTAAGTAACATTATTTCAAAGAAGTTAAAATACAGAGTTTGATTGGACAGAAAAATGTTTTGGCTTAGAAGAATAGGGTAATGTTTTTGAAATGATTGGTAAGGGTGATGCCCCCTCAAGAGGATAGGCGGGTTGCAAGAACACGAGTGTGCTCTCAAAATGGATGGAACAGATTAGTTGAAGTGGTTGGAGGATAAGGGGTGACATGAAAGAATGATGATTTTTAGGGTAGACTGGTTGATGGATGATTATTGTGTTGAAAAAGATTTAGAGCAATCCTAGGTTTGTTATAGCAAAGTGGATATTTTCACCAAGGTATGGAAGACTAGGGTGATGATGTTTATCCAAAATTTTGCATGGACTAGACACATAAACAAGAGGGTCATCCCATGCATGCCTAAGATAGTACAATCTTGTCCAGACGAGGGAAGGGGACTCATAACATAAGTCCTTAATACAAAAAAGATATGATGAACCTTAGATACACAAAGAGATCAATATGCTAGAACTGACCCTATGATCCACAAGATATGAATACTAGCTTGGAGTACTCAGACCAACCCACAAGTATAGCATACAAAAGCAATGACTATGCCCCATTCTAGATGTTTTCGCCACATACCATGATATATTGAGATCAAGGTAGTTTTGATGTGATCTTTGAATAGGACAAAAGATAAAAATTAACAACTAAAAGACCAACAAACCAAACAAATAGCCATTGTATCTTTTGCCAAGATGGATGATGATTTGATGATGGATTCTGCCTATTGTAGGAATGATATATCCTAAGGTAGGAATCGATAGATGATATTGATGTTTGATGTTGTTGCATTGGTGCAAGATATGATGGTGACAAGTTGTGGTTGATGTTGATTTGATAGTTGATGATTTTTGATAAGGCATGCTTGCTTTGATAGGTAATCCAATGCTTGGGATATTGCATTTGGATCTAGTGTAAGCTTAGCAAGTAGGGACCATTCAAGTGGGTTGGATGGGTGTATCTTATGTACCTGAGTACTGGAAACTTCCTTCATATTCCAAACTACCTACATACATGTTGTGTGGTTACACAACACGCCCCATTTTGACTTGACAAAACAGGGACCCAACTTTTTGGCTTGGCTTGTGTTGTCTGCTTCCTGGCGGTTTGGTAAAAGTGAGTCATGTGCATCATCATGTAGAGTCAAGATGAGGTAAGTCATCATCATGAGGTCAGTTTGTCAAAATTTGTATTTCATTTCTGTGACCTTATATTTTGAAAGAGTGTTAAATTCCATGCAGGTTTACCTTTTACATCACCCTAATATTCATCAGGATGTGAGAGTTATGAACAGTCAAAGTTTTGGTCAAACCTGATATTCGCAAGAGGAGGATCATATTTTATAACCTCAGTCATGTTGTCGAAGATCATCTTGATCTTGGTGCATCACCTGATAAGTCATGCAGTCCAAATATCTAGACGTCAACTTTAAGTGGTGATAAATCTTCCCCGTCAAACAGTCTTATAAATCGCGAGCATCATATTTCCAAATGTAACCTGATATTTCAAAATATCCTCCTGACGTGAAATATCACCCTAAGCCGATATCCTGATGACATCATCCAAATTTGATAAACGAACAAACAGACATGATGATGACATCATCATCACATTTACATTTCGACAGGATATTTTCTAAACATGATCATGTTCGCATAACATGACGATGATGTCATGATGCCTTCTGATACAAAGAATGAATGTCTGGATGACGTCATCCCAATATTCCAAAAGAGAGACATGTAAGTTTGTCCCGTCATCATCATCTTTGAAACATCACCCGATACATCGAAATATCCTCCTGATGTACTAAACATAACCAAAAGGTGCTTTTGTCACCTGAATCTTGTCGCGATAACTATTCCAATTTGATGGAGGAGGATGACATTGAAACTCGACCTGATATTTGTGAATATCATCCTGCCTTCATGATATCCTATCATATGGATATCCCCCCACTCCCGTTGCTGCCATTATCATTTAATGCACACAGACATGGTAGGTGGTTCCCGCTGACCCCGGAACCCGATGAAACACCTGGCGAGATCCTGCGTTTTCATGCAAGATAATCAATGAATACGATCTAATTTGTCAGAGTTGCCCTAAATTTACCCTAATTGCAAGTTAAAAGGTAATTCAACCATCATTTTTACATTTACCTTGCGATAAAATTGTTTTTACAGAGCACCAGCTTCCATATACTCATACAGGTGATAGTTGCACGATTTGAGATCACAGACAGAAGGAAGTGCGGGATCATCAACTAAATTAAGAGTGTTGTTAATAGTCTACTGGTATAAAAGAGAAATCTGCATAATCAGGTAAGTAAATGAAGCCCTCATCATGTTGTTTTTATTTAGGTATGATGATGTAAGTTCTGGTTTATGCATCCATATGATTAAGTAATGTTGAAAAGATACAGTAGGCATGGTGATTTATGAAGTTAAATGCAATATGCATGCATGTGTATACCCGTTGTGAGATGGGATTTTGTTAATTGTAGGTAACCATGGCTGACAAGAGGTTAGTTAAGTGTCAGGAAGAATTCAGCAAGCCCATGTTCTCTTCTCAGAGGGGCATCCTATTTAAATATGGGGCAGTTACAGATACCCATCAGGGGAGCACCAATTTGGAAGCCTAGTCCGCTAGGCTGAATGATGGGAATGACAGGAGTCCTGTACTAGATGCGGTTTTCGTATCCAGAATGTGGAACGCTGCCGGTTTTCCATACTCTATGGAATCTTCGGAGCTAGTCATCGAATGTGTGAGGAATTATAACCCAGAGACCAGGCAAGTGATGAAACATGGGAGGATATATATGCAGACCTATCCATCAGGGGTCTCTCCCAGACATTTGGATTGCCACTGGGCAGCAAGGTAAAAAGTGTAGACCTGAAGAAGTTAGAAAAAGAATATGAAAACAATAAAAAGCGGGCTAGGAAGAACATGTATCAATGGCGGGGAAGAACATGTATCAATGGCGAGCTGAGAACAGTACATATTCTGCAGCAACCAAACTTCCTATGCACCTGTTCAAATATGATTTTAGTGAAGAATACTAGTACATGATTACACTGCTGAACAGACTAACAGGCCAGCCTGATGCTGGTAGTTTCAGGGATTGGATGTATGGAATAATCATGATGTGCTTGTATTCAGATATCAAGCCACTGAGGGGCCAGCTAATAAGTGATGCTCTGCATGAGCAGCTGATGAACCTTGGAGGTTCAAATTGCGCATTCTATATGTCATCATACATTGTTTATTCCTATGCTTACAAAGGCACTTTTGATGCTTTAGTTACAGACGGAAAGCTTACAGGCACAAATGTTGTGCATATCTAGGATCATCATCCCCAGCTGCAAAGAACCAATTACCTCAAAGATTACAAACTGGTCAATGATGCATTCTCCATGCATCTGGTGAGGACCATAGAGGAGGACAGAACAAAGAGATTGAGTATGGAGGCTCAAGAGATAGTTTACAGGCATGGAGCCTGGTATATACAGTTTGCCACCTTTTCGTATATAAGAATTGAAGGTTTTGAGGGACATCCTCTAATGCTACCGAGGTATCCCACTGATGCGGTAGTACTGATGGAGTTCATCAGGCAGGGCTCCACGATGATAAAAATATACAAGGACGCCAAGAAGATGCCACCAATTTTGTTTCCAGTCAGCATTGGCTGTTATATGTGCCCCGATTCAGATAATATAAAGAAGGTGATGGTCACCCTAAATAAAATGAATCTGCAGCCTTTTCCACTAACAAGACTATATGATCCTTATGGTAGGATGCAGAAGATAATAGGAAAGCCTATTCATCAGAGGCACCTAGAGGACTTCTGGGCCGACTGCGAAGATGAGGCAGAAGCAAGGAGAAGAAGGTATCAAAGTTTAACTCTAAATCAAATCAGAACCTTTGATTGCATCTCCATTCCCCAGCAATTGAAGAAGGATGATGGCAGGATAATTGCAGATGAATATGAGCAAAAGAAGATATATAATGATACCATCTCTGCACCTGACCTCACTATACAGGAAGATATATCCTTGGACCCCTTCATTGCCAGGACCATACAACTAACTCAAGCTTGGGTTGATGAGCAGGTAGAGGCATTGAAGAAGAAGGTGTTGCCATCACGGTGGACAACAAGAAGAAGTGGCAGGATATTCCTAGGGATGAGTATGATGACTTCCTGAATAAAAAGAGGAAGACTAAGGGAGACAAGCTACCTCCACAACAACAACAGAGCAAAAGACCCCAAAGGGGTTATTATTGAAAGAGTAATATTCAACGCTAAGGAGGTAGCGGCATCAGGATCTAGATCAGAATCAGCATCCCCTCCAAGGACAAAGAAAGAAAAGTCCAAGAAGAGTAAGACAGCAGAGGCTAGAATCACTGAGACCCAATTGCGCAATCATATGAGCAAGTCCGGAGCAGCATGCAGCCCCATATGCGACGTCATCATCATCAGGATAGTGAAAGTTCAGGAAGTGATGCACATGATGATGATCCACATGAATTGGCCGAGGAGCATGATGAAGACACATCATAAAGGGGATATAAATGTAAGTAGTCTAGATAGTTGCCAGCTGGCAACTTATGCCATTTTGTACAGGTTGACAAAGTCAAGAAAATGATGACCGTAGATGTGCATTGATAAATCAAGATCATGGATCTTTTTGTAAGGGATTCCTCACCTTGTTCTATAAAAGGTGGTGGAATGCCTCATTGTAAACATTCAAAACTTAATAGAAATCCGTCTGCTGAAACATTCAGAGCTCATTTCAAAGTTTTTGTATACATTTATATTTTTGCATGCTTAATGAATGAGAAGACTGTGTCGATTACAATTCATAGTAAATCTTGAGTAATCAGTGTATGAATTCTGGATATATGTAGTGATTTACTGCGTCCCTTAGAGTGCATGTCTACTTACATGTGTTGTCCTCATACAAATTCCTTTGAAGTTAGCATCAACTATATCTAGCTGTGGAATGTCTTGGTGAAAATATGGTTTGGTTTTCTTCTCTTCATTACAGTATCTAATATACATGCAGTTCAAAAGCTAAAGGTTCAACTTTAATTTGAAGCATTTCTTCAATTTCTTTTAAATTTCAGAGTGTTTCATCCTCATAATATTTCTGCATCTTTTCACCAAATAACTGTATAATATGACTTCTCTGTAAAGAATTTCTTTAGGAGTGTCATGATGATGTTTAACTTTCACGTAAGGCCCCAAAATGGAAACAGCAATTCACATTAACCTCTGAGTAACTTCAGACGATTAAGACCTAATCACTAGAGACTTGGGATCGTGAATTCTTTGAATTCATCGTATCTTTCAAGATGAATAAAGGTTAATGTGTACTTTTATTCTATGCTTGTTTGTGACTAACATCATAACCAACAATACCCTGTATCCACGGGATCAAGGCACATTAAGATGTGGGCGGTGATAATATGTAGTTCTGATTTGTCATGATGATGTGGGATGATTGAGGATAGATGTGATGATGTTGGAAGATGATGTGCTGGATGATTTAGGTGATTGTGATGATGTTGTGGGATTATTTTTGGGATTTTTGTATTTTTAAAATTTTTTTGGATTTTCTAATGTTTTGGGGATTTTGGGGATTTTTTTTTTTTTTTTTTGGATTTTTTATTTTGAAGGTTTTGGATGGGGTATGGTTTTATTATGGGATAGTTGCATTGGATTTCATTTGGATAGCCTAAGTGCTAGATACCAATGACAATGGAACACCAAGTCTATAGGTGAAGGTGGATAAAGTGATAGGATTAGATTGGATTGGCGATGAAAGGTTAATGGATAGGAGATTTTTGATAGATAGATGGATACATGAGGATAAGGGAATGAGGGATAGAATAGGGATGTCTGATAGATGGATGGGGGGTTTTAGGATTTTCTCCAAGGGCTAGGTTGTAAGGAATCATATGTCCCAATGCTTAGAATTTTGCATGATGGGTTCACGTTTGAATGAATGGACTTTGTAGTAGATGGATGGAGGATATGCTTGGAAAGGGAGTATGCCGAGAGGTGTCCAAAGCATGTTGTTGATATTTCCCCCCTTGTATTTATCAAGATCTAAGGAGGAAGATATAGTAGATAGGATGGATGGGAAATGATAGGATAAATAGGGGGATAGTGGATAGGAATATGATAGGATAAGGATACATGGATAAGATATGCAAAAGGATGTTATGGATGTGGATGATTTTGCCCCCAAGTGTAGGGTACAAATGGATGGGAAAGGGATTACACATGACTCCCACAAGGGGTTTTCATCATGGTACTTGCCCAAGGTGCCACAAGGAGTGGTTTTCACCATTAGACGGATTTTTTCTCTTTACTATTTTCTTGATTTTTTTATTTTTTATTTTTGATTTTTTTTTTGCTTTTTTGAATTTTTTGACTTTTTTGATGGAATGGCAACTCTAGCGTCTGTTTCCATGGCAAGGAGAAGATGGTCCCATGTTGGATAGTTGTGAGGTAGATGGAGATAACATTAAGCGCATGGATGTTGGTGGATAGGAAAAGATGGAATGGATGGTGGATAGTGGATTATGCAAAAGCATGGACCATAGGAATGTGATGAGGGAGATATGTAGGATAGTGGATGAAAGATGGAGATATGGGGGTATGTGGGAATGCCATGTGGTGGAGGGGAACCAAGACTAACGATTGCACACACCGTGATGTATTTGGAAGCTTATACTTTGGATGTGGGGTTGGGAGTAATCGGGATTGGGATTGGGATGGGGGATTTTTGGATGGTTGATTTGGGTTTTTAGGGACCCAAATAGACTTAGGAATTATGGGATTTTTAGATGGGGAGTGGGATGTTTTGGATTTTGGGGTGGATTGGGAGGTGGATGCCTCATTTTGTTTATTTTCTTTATGCTTAGGGACCCACACCATTTTTTCTTTTCCTTTTTTTTTTTGATGGTGGGGGCTTTGGTAGCCTTTTGGATTTTTGATTTTTCTTGGAAGGGATAACATCTTTAGACTTTTGTGCTTTATGAGTTGAGGCATTCAAATTATTACTTTTGAATCCCATGGATTTGGGGAAGCTTCATGTTTGAATGATGTGTGCTTTTGTTGGTCTTGATTGGGAATTTTAGGGGATTTATGGGTGGGGGGGTTAAAAGTAGATTTATGGCTAAATGGATGAGGGGATTTGAGGGTAGGGATATTAGGAGTTAGGAGGATGGGAGGATAAGAGGACTTGTGGATAGGGATGTTTGGTGTTGATAGGATAGGAGGTAAAGTGGATTTAATAGGGATATTTGGAATTGGAAGTAGAGGAGGTAAATTTGATGGGGGAAGATGTATGGTCACATGCTTTTTCTCATGATATGAAGATGAAGGAGGGATAGTAACATATGATTTGGGGGTGCGATGAGATGCACTATGTTTGGATGAATGGGTTTTAGAGGATGTGTGGATGTTATCAACATGTTTAGATTGTTCTCCTGTATAGCCAAGGCTATGTGAGGATGGATGGAATGTGGTGTGGATGGGCTCCAAGATGCCTTGTTCTTGAAGGCCTAAGCCTTTGCCTTGATATTTCATGTTTTGGAGTATGCAATTTGCAATGGGATGTTTAGTACTTTGGAAACAAGATGCAAGTCCATTATTTGTTGGAAAGGATAGGTGGTGGATGGAAGTTGTTCATCTCCTATGAGGGAGTCACCATGGATGAAGGTGCTTTGTCCAAGTGAATAAGAGGATCCATTTGGGATGGGATTGGCAGATGGAGGTAAAGGATTAATGGGGGATGGTAAAGGGGTGGTAGAGATGGTGTGGGTTCAATAAGTTGATCAATAGATGGGGAGAGGATCGGGGATGTGATTAGATGGGGTGGTTAGATCTTGATTAGGATAGGGGGTTGATGTTTCAACATGCTTTGTATTTGACTCTTGACATAGCTCATGTGTTTGCATGGAGTGGAAGTGATTTCGATAGATGAGGTGGGTGCATGACTTATGGATTCTTGAACATTGCTACATGATTCTTCTTGACTTATAATAGGAGATTGTTCAAGATGTTTGGTGGGTGTTGGACTACATGAGGGTGTTTGATTCCTTGCTAATATCCAATGGATGGTATCCTTCATGAGTGTATGGCTTGAAGAACAATATAATTGATGGATAATGATGGTGGATGGTGTAGGATTATGAATGGGAATGGATAGGTGGGTGATGGGATTAGGTAGTGATGGTTCTTGGATGAGTTCAAGGATAGGTGTTGGATTAGGTGGTGGTGTTAGAGGGGTGGGGAATTTGGGGGATTCTATAGCTTTGCTTTCATTTTTTGCTGGTGTTCTTTGGAGGAAATCCCACAAGGATTCTTTGGATGTCGTGGACTTAGGATTTGGAAGATTTGATGGTGGATTAGATGGTGTATAGGTGATAGGGGTTGGTGGATTGGGAGATGGATAGGTTGATGGGTTCAAGGTGAAAGGATTAGAGGGATATTATGATGGGGGGATTGGGATTAATGGATTGTAAGGTAGATATGGTGATGGAGGGTTTGGAGTATGGGGATTAGAGGATGGGGATTAGAGGACGGGGATTCTCATAGGATAATGGTTGTTGATATAGGCTTTAAATTTCAGCTATGAGGTGTGCTAGATTGGTGTTCCCTTGATAAAAGTTAGCATGACAAAGGTTGGGGGATGGATAAGTTGGAGGTATTGATTCCTTGGATAAGTATGATGGCATGGATGTATAAGGGGATGAAGATTGATATGAGGGTAATGGGGATGAAAGATAGGCTGTTTGTTGATATGATGGAGGTTGGGTAGGGGCTTGGGATTCTCCAATGATGAGGTGTGCTAAGGGGATATCTCTAATGTTGTTTTTGCATTTCTCCTTAGCATTAGGATCCATGTTCTCATAGATTTTTCTAAGACTCTGTAATTGTTGCATTGTTGCATAAGGATCCATGTTAAAAGGATATGAGATGATTGAGGATAATGGATGATTGTGATGTTGGGGGATCAAATTTCAAGACCTTAGGGTGATTTGTTTTGATTCAAAAAGATGGATGATTCTCTATACTTAAGGTAGACTAATGACACTTAAGTAATAGAGTTGACTAGGTTGATTTGATTGGATGACTTACTTAAGATAGACTAATGATCTCAAGCAAGTTTGGATAAAGGTTGATGTGATTAGCTAAGGTCTTGCTTTTTTTATTAGGTTGATTTGGATTTGGATTTTGATAATGATGTTGGGGTATTTTGATAATGATTGAGATAGTTGGTTATTATGATGTTGTGGTGGATTAAGGATGATGTAGATGTGATTAGGATAATGATTATGTTGAATGATTTTGATGAAAGTGATAGGTTGATTGAATGATGATGTCGATAAGATAGATGGTTAGGATGATTAGGATAGATAGGTGATTGGATTAAGATGAGGTGGATAAGAATGATTAGGATGATGAAGATGGACTATGACAAAAGACAAAGTGGATTAGGATGAATTTGATTAAGCTCAAGTAAAGGGATTGGATAAGCTTAATTGATGGGGTTTGATAAATGGGGGAGATGGTTTAGTGGTGTTGGGAGGAAAACCCAACCCAATGTGAGGGGGGGTGTGGGGGCCCTCGCCTAGAAATTTTTGAAAAATGGGCTTATAAAATTGATGTTTTTTATGGGAAAATTTGATTTTTGGGCATGGATGAAGAAGATGCTAAAACAGATGGAAATGGAATTAAAACAGAGGGAAATGGCACTACAAGATAGATAGATGGTGCTACAGGATGAATAGATGGCGTTAAACAGAGGAAAGAAGGTGTTAAATAGGTGGTCCAATGTTGAATGTTGCTAGATTTGATTGAGAATTTGGATTTTTTGATGGTTTGAGCTCTTGGCAAGAGATAAATCAAATAAGAAAGTACAAAGGCCAAATGTTTTTTTGTGAAAAATGTGAAAGATTTATCAAGCATGCACAACCTAAGGTGAAGCAAGGACAATACTTGTTGAATTCCCACTTAGATTTCTCTAACTGCACTTATTCAAAGCGGATAGTTCCAGAAACTTGGTGGCACGAGCTCCCCCTTATAGTGCACTCACTTCTTAGGCACACCAAGTTCCAAGTCCTTAAGATGCATAGATCTTAAAGTACTTTGCTATCTCTTCTAAGAACTACAAGAATGTGGGATGGCTTCAGAGGTTCGACCTCCTACACCAACAAGTAGAAGGTTTTTGGCTACTAAAACAAATGTTCACAGTGGGGGAACATTCGGGGACTTGATGCTGATTCATGCAGTAGTGACGCACTTAAGAGCCTATCCTAGCCACTTACATCAATCCTTTTGCAAGGAGAGAATGGTGTTGACATATCTCACACACAAGTGTGTGGATACTGGGGAACTATCAGAATGAGAATATGTCACCAAGAAGCTTCAGCTTTCGCCTAGGCCTTTTATATAGCAAACCGAATGGAAAGCACCGCTTGGGTCACCAATGAGTTCTCCTTACAGATGTGTCTCAAGGGCAGGCCCACTTCCTAAAAAGAAAAAGAGAGTAGAACCATTTCTCTTCACCCAAGATCCTTTTGAAGGCGAGGGGAGAGAATACTTTGATTCTATCCCTTAGGTGACAAAGATGTGCAAGTGCACCAAACACGACAAACAATTGCTAATGTTCTTTTTAAAAACCAAATGAAATGTGCCTACGATTGTTTGCAAACAAGATTTGTTTTAAGTGCACCAAAGATAAATGTTTTCTATGCTAAGCACAAAATGTTCATTTTAGGTGCACCAAGATAAAGTATTTTCTATGCTAAGAAATCCCTGCAAGAAGTTAGTCGTTTGATGAATGATGCTTTGACATGCATTTTTGATACCTGCATAGATGAGTTAGCTTCCTGCATAGATCTCGAGAAGACAAATATGAGAAAGGCATCAAAATAGAGATAAAATGCGTTAAAATAGAAGATGGCACCACAGATTTGGAAAATGGTGCCAATATAGGAAATAGCACTATAGTAGAGGATGGTGCCACTTCATAGGATGGTGCCACAGAAATAGATGGCACTACTTAGGAAGATGACGCCACAATGGAGGATGGCACCGATACAAAAGATAGTGCCGATCCAGAGGATGGTGCCGCAGAATGGCAGGAGGGCACTAAGATGTTCTTAGTACTTTTACCTTGTCATTTGGATAGGATAGCACCGATCTGGCCTCGGATAGCACCAATACGGTGCAGTGTTGCTCAAAGCTTCAAAAAAAGGACAAGTTTAGTTGCAAGATATTTGTTCAAACAAGGTTAGTAGTTATTTCTTGCCCCAAAGACATTCAAAATACCGGTTAAAGTGCTAGAAACAAATCTCTAAACAAGTGAACCAAACAAGGGTTAGACGACAAGATGTTGGATAGATCTTAGGAAAATTTTGCCATAATTTCCCCTTATCTCTGTGTGTTTTCTGTAAAAACTGAGAACTAAAAATGCTAAAAATGTGATGAGGAGTGCACAGCGGACACCGATAACTCCACTTCACCTTACCTTTGGTGAGATAACACAGGACTCACACTGAGTCATTCAATTCTCCATCGTCAGTGAGACCTCCTTTGTCAGCCAAGTCTTTCATCCTTCTGCCAATACCCCGATCACCTTTGATGTTTACTCGTCAGTGAGACATTTACCATCGACCACCTTAGGGTTTACTATGCTGATACACTAGTCTGCCACTGCACAGTCTACCTTCTCCAAACCCTAGCACATGGAGATGCTAGATCAACCTACTATGCGAAATGCACTATCTAGATCCTCTACACTGTCGAACATTGGAACAAAATAGAAAACAAAAAACACATATTATACAATGAAGCCATTCCACTGATTTTGACAGAAATCTCACCAGTGGAATGCTTCACGATGACATACAGTAAAAAAATGGAAAGCACAAAGAGAATGGAAATCTACAACTAAATAATTTGTAATTACAGGAAATGAAAATTGAATTGACAGAACATAATAGCTTTATTTCTTTCGAGCACAATACAATCACATTCACACCCTTCTTTGATCTGATTACATTTGATATCATTTGGTTCATTCCTCTGGGCATTTATCAACTCACCCTGAGTAGTACCGAACTGACTCCAAGCGGCTGGGAGACTGATTCCAAGTAGCTGGGAGTCAACCGTCTAAAACACCCTCCAACTGCCCTACTGCCCTATTTTGGCATTATGCGGTTACAATTTGACAAGTGTCCTAAGTCACTTGGGACTTTCAAAATGAACCTATATACAAACTGAAATGAAAATGCATTGGTCAAATAGACCTTATTACAAAAGAAAACATGATTTTCTAGGTGCTCTTGCACCATACTCCCCGAGTGAAAGTTGTCTCAAGTCCTCTTAGAGACTAACTGCTGCAAATCACCACCCTACTTGTTGATGGCTTCTTCCAGCATCCAT
The DNA here is from genome assembly GCA_027924645.1 of Cunninghamia lanceolata. Taxonomy (NCBI): domain Eukaryota; kingdom Viridiplantae; phylum Streptophyta; class Pinopsida; order Cupressales; family Cupressaceae; genus Cunninghamia; species Cunninghamia lanceolata. The sequence goes on from BSBN01001399.1 coordinate 1,969,786, forward strand.
GTGGCTTCTGAGTTAGGAAGTCCTTGCCATTTGACTAAGTGCTCAAAATAGGTCTGATTTCATGTCTTCTTGGTTGTCCTGCTATCCAAGATACATTCCATCTTCGGTGGTTCCTTAGGTGGTAAATATTGCACCCACTCTGCAGTGTCATGGACATAATATGTTGTACCTTCTCCTATATCAAGACTCTTATATAATGTCAGATCAGCAACATTGAATATAGGTGAAATAGCAATATCATCAGTGAGTTCAATTTTGTAAGCATTAGGACCATATTTTTCTAGAATCTGACAAGGTCCAATTTTTCTCATCATCAACTTGATGTATTTTCCTGTGGGCAATCTGTTCTTGTTAAGATGAACTATGACCATATCTCCTATTTGGTACTACACATCCCTTCTTCTTTGATCCACTCTAGCCTTGATCTTCTGACTATTCTAGTGTATAGTATCTCTGACTTGTTGATGGATCTCTTTCATAGCCTCTGCAAATGTATTAGCATGTCCACTCCTTTTGTCCAACCCTTGAACATCTCTTAATTCAAAAATTCCTCTAGGATGACTACCATAGACAACTTCAAAAGGACTTAGAGCTGTACTTCAGTTTGTAGAATCATTATAGGCATATTCTACTTATGGGAGTACCACGTCCCAACTACTACCATTTTCTCTGGTCAAACATCGCAACAGATTGCCTAATGACCTATTCACAACCTTAGTTTGGCCATCAGTCTAAGGATGATAGGCTAAACTAAAAGACAAATTTGTACCCAATCTTTTCCACAAGGTTCTCCAGAAATGTCTCACAAATTTGTTGTCTCGGTCAGATACAATACTCGAAGGTAACCCATGAATCCTGACAATTTCTTTAAAGAACAAACCTGTAATGTAACTAGCATCATTGGTGGTCTTACAAGGAATAAAGTGAGCCATCTTGCTGAACTTGTCCTTGTCTTGGGCAATCCCATCACAAAATCCATACTCAAACTTTCCCAAGGTCTGTTTGGTATGGGCAAAGGTTGGTACAGTCCTGCATTGGTTGAGACTCCCCTTTGCTTTCTAGCAAATCATACAACTCTCAACAAACTTTTTGATATCAAATTGCATCTGTGGCCAAAAGTAAAACCCTTCTTACAAGATCTAAAGTCTTATTGAGCCCCAAAATGTCCTCCTAAACCACCACTATATTTCTCCTTCACTATATTATCCCTCATGGAACACTTAGGGATACATAGTTGACTACCTTTAAACAAAAGTCCATCCTGCAATGTATAATATAAAAATTCACTATGGAAAGCATTGGCAAACTCACTACATACCCTATAAATCTCCTTGAAATCTTGGTCTCTTCATACAATCCTTTGAGTGACTCAACACCCATACTTTGTAGCTACACTTCTTGCACTGTCAATAACCTTTCTGCTTAAAGCATCAACAACCTTATTGGTTATCCCCTTCTTATGTTTGATGATGAAGGTGTATGCTTGAAAACTTTCCACCATTTCATGTGTCTATGACTGAACTTTTCCTGTCCATTCAAAAAACTGAGAGCATGATTGTCAGTGTATATAATAAATTCTTTAGGAAGCAAATAGTGCCTCCATTTTTTAGAGCTTGTACCATAGCATACAACTCTAAATCATAAGAGGAGTACTTCCTCTTGGCTTCATTTAACTTTTCACTGAAGAAGGCTACTAGTCTGCCTTCTTGGCTCAACACTGCTCCTATGGCCAATCGACTTGTATCACGTTCAATTGTGAAAACCTTATTGAAATCAGGTAACACTAAAATAGGGAATTTAACAACTTTTTGTTTCAGACTCTCAAAGCTCCTATCTACTTCTCTTCGTCCACAACAAACTTCATCTTACCTCCACCCTTGATGGTCTCCAACATAGGTGCATAGATGTCACTGTAATTCTTAATGAATTTCCTATAAAATGTGGCCAAACCATGGAAAATTCTGACCTCTCCTGTTGTCTTGGGTGTAGGGCAATTCAAAATAGCTTCTACCTTGGAAGGATCCATTTTCAAATCACCCTTAGAGATGACAAAACCTAGGTACACCAATTCTTGTTTCATGAAGTCACACTTTTCCAAGTTTATCAGTAGCTTCTAATCTTGTAGCCTCTTTAAGACTATCTCTAAATGTTCTAAGTGCTCTTCCTTGCTCTTACTGAACACCAAGATATCATCAAGGTAGACTACACAAATTTCCCTATGAATTCCTGCAACACCTCATTCATCAGCCTGCATAAAGGCTCTAGGGGCGTTTGAAAGATCAATGGCATCACAAGCCACTCATACAACCCGTCATTAGTTTTGAAAGTTGTCTTCCACTCATCCCCTTCTCTTATCCTTATCTGATGGTACCCACTCTTCAAGTCTATCTAGAGAAATAGGTAGCACCCTCCCAAACAATCCATTAGATCTTCTATTCTAGGAATAGGAAACCTATACCTGATGGTTATCCTATTTATGGCCCTAGAATCAGTACACAGTCTCCATTTCCCATCTTTCTTTGGGGCTAAAATAGTAGGTACTGCACATGTGCTAAGGCTCTTCCTTATCATCCCCTTTATTTAGGAGTTTCTGAATCTGGTTTGCTATCTCTTCATTCTACTAAGGGGTCATTTTATATGCTGCCTTATTAGGAAGTATTGCTCCTGGTATGAGATCTATTTGATGGCTAATGTCTCTGACAGGGGGTAGGGAATCAAGTATATCTTTCACAATCACTCCTTTGTAACTCTCAAGCAAATCTCTGACCTCTTTAGGCCCTACTTCTCTCACACTTTTCTTCTTTTCCCCCTTAGGCTTCACAATCAAAGCAAAACCTACTCCATCACCTTCCTTAGTGTATCCATGAATTCATTTTCTCCTACCTAGCATTACACTAGACCCTACATACTATGGATCCTCTTCTACCAATGACTGTATCCTATAAGTCACACCATCCTTTTGGAGTGAGTAAGCATTCATTTCTCCATCATGATGAGCTTTTCTGTCAAACTGCCATGGTCTGCCCAGCAGAAGATGGCAAGCATCCATTGGAAGGATGTCACACAAAATCTTGTCTCTATACCCCCCAATACTAAATTCTACCCATGCTTGTTCATTGATGAGTACGTGCTACCCCTTATTCAACCAACTGACTTTATATGGACTACTATGGGGTATCTTTTCTAACTTCAACCTATTCACTACTTCCAAAGATATAATGTCATCAGTAGAAACAGAGTCAATAATAACTTTACAATCCTTACCTTGGAGCTTGCAGTTGATTCTAAAAAAATCCCTTCTTTGTGATGGTTTAGTTTGCACTGGTTCCTTAAGCAGCATCCTCTTGAGCATTAGACTTTCTCCCATTTCAAATGCTAGATTCACTTCAGGAGATGTCACACTCCTTGCATCTTCTTGAATTAAAGTGGTTCTCTTCTCACCACCATGAGAATTTGAGGCCTTCTATGGACACTTGTATGTCAGGTGCCCTATCCAATTGCAATTATAACATCTCATATTGGAGAATTTGGATCCTCTACATGATCCACTTGTCCCACCTCTTCCATTAGGCCTTCTTCCTCGGTAGCCTCCTCTACTACTTGAGTCCCCAACTTGCTCTTCTTGGCTAGACTCACCACTAGGCCTCTGGTTAGGACTTCTTCCTCCAAAACTACCTCTACCTCTAAAATTCCTTCCACCTCTACCTCTATTATCATGCTCACTCTTTCTCTTTATCTTCTCTTTAGCCCTTAAGGCCATTTGGAAACACTTGTTCACTGTTTCTGGTGCTAAGATGTTGATCTCATCTTGGATGTTCATCCTTAGGCCATTCAAATTCCTGGCCACCTTCTCTAACTCTTCTTCTTGTCTCTTTGATCTGAGACTGAGTTTATGAAACTCTTGTGTGTATGAATTCACATCAAGGTCTCTTTGTCTGAGGTTCTACAATTTCTTATACATCTGCACGTTATAGTCCAGAGGTAAGAATTGTACCTTGATTTTGGTCTTCATCCTTTCCCAGGAGGTTATCATATTCTTCCCCTCCTTGACTCTCTCTCCTTTCTCATAATTCCACCATGCAAGAGAAGATCCCTTCAATCTTACCTTTGCCAACTTAACCCTCTCATCATCAGGGACTTCTTTGTATTCGAAATGATTGTTCAATGCCTCAATCCAGTCAATCACCTCTTCAGTTTCCATACTTCCACTATACATAGGTAACCCATCTATGGTGTCCCTATTGACTAACTTTAATGCATTTACAAATGCCATCTAGTTTGCTGGTATCTCCTCTATCTTTTTATTAGTTTCCTCAATCTCTATATCACCTTCATCACTGTCACTTTCATCTTCCCTATCTTTGCTTTTGGACTGCTTGAACTCTCCCAACTTGGATTCAAGCATCTCCTTGATCAACTTCTTAACGGTGTCCAGTGACATACTTTTGGGAGGCATCCTCTCTGCCTCTGTCTCACTTTCTTTCTTTGACATAAATATTCACAGACAGTACCCAAACACCAACACTCCTGCAAGTCCTTAATTCGACTTGCCGCCCAAATCTTTTTTTTCGACTCTGATACCAATATGATGAGGAGTGCACAGCGGACACTGATAACTGCACTTCACCTTACCTTTGGCGAGATAACAAAGGACTCACACCGAGTCATTCAACTCTCCATTGTTGGTGAGACCTCCTTTATCGGCCAAGTCTTTCATCCTTCTGCCAACACCCCGATCACCCTGATATCACCTTTGATCTGTACTCATCGGTGAGACATTTACCATCGACCACCTTAGGGTTTGCTACACCGATACACCGGTCCGCTGCCGCACAGTCTACCTTCTCCAAACCCTAGCACATGGAGATGCTAGATCAACCTACTGTGAGAAACGCACTATCTAGATCCTCTGCACTGCCAAACATTGGAACAAAATAGAAAATGAAAAACACATATTGTACAATGAAGCCATTCCACTGATTTTGACAGAAATCTCACCAGTGGAATGCTTCACGACGACATACAGCAACAAAATGGAAAGCACAGAGAATGAAAATCTACAACTAAACAATTTGTAATTATAGGAAACGAAAATCAAATTGACAGAACAGAATAGCTTTATTTCTTTCAACCACAATACAATCACATTCACACCCTTCTTTGATCTGATTACATTCGATATCATTTGGTTCATTCCTCTAGGCATTTATCAACTTGCCCTGAGTAGTACTGAGGTGACTCCAAGCAACTGGGAGATCAATCCAAGTGGCTGGGAGACCGATTCCAAGCGGTTGGGACTCAACCATCTAAAACAGCCTCCAACTGCCCTACTGCCCTATTTTAGTATTATATGGTTATAATTTGACAATTGTCCTAATTCACTTGGGACTTTCAAAATGAACCTAGATACAAACTGAAATAAAAATGCATTGGTCAAATAGACCTTATTACAAAAGAAAACATGATTTTCTAGGTGCTCTTGCACCAAAATGCCAGAAAACAAGAAGAAGAAGAAAAGATTTAAGGCTATGGTGAGTTGGCTTGTCACCCAGAAATGGCACCACAACAGTCGGAGATAGCGCCACTATATGCAAAAATGGCGCCATTGCCCAAGGGAATGGCACCAAACAGAGAGTGTTTAGTCCCAGGACCTGCAAGAGCACGTTTTCTACAACAAAAACTCACAAAAAATGTTAGATAGGGACCTTGTGGGTCCCACTGGGCATGCCAATGTGATCTATGAAATCAAAATGAAAGTAAAAATATAAAAGAAATGCAATAAAACAAGTGTTATACCTTCAAATGTGACCCACAAACCCAAGATAAGGAGAGTAATGCACCCAAATACTCTAGCTTTTCCCAAGTTGATGTAGTGTGAAATGTGGGTTGCTCCTTGCTTGCTTAACACAATAGGATGAGGGATTGGATGATAGATTGATAGATTGGATAGAGATGAGAGATGAGGCTAGAGTGATTTTGGCATGGTAAGGGTACGATGAGAGATTTTAGAAGAATTTTGGCATAGTAATGATAGGATGAAAAACTGATTAAAATGGCTTGGGTGAGGGTTCTATTTGTAGATTTTTGATAAAAGGATGGAGGGTTACAATTGATAGTTTAGATCAATGGCTAGGAATGATTGAGGATTAGGGTTTGGATTGGAGTTGTAGTCTTTTGACAAGTGTCACAAGAAGGTTGGATGAGAGAGATCAAGGGTTGGGATTTGGTCAATGGGATTGGAGGGCTCTCATTATTTGTGAATTTTAAATTCACATGGGGAAGGGTGATGAGAATTAAAATGAATTAAAAATTTATTTTGAGGGAAGAGTTGGATATGACAAGTTAGATGTGAATTTTTAATTCACACATGGGGAAGAGTTCCCTTCATGGGGAAGCATTCCATTCATGGGGAAGAGTTTCCATTAATGGAGACTAAGACAAGTGGGAAGGTCAAGGACATATGTACACTTACATGTGTAAGAAGAAGATGTGACACTTTGAATAAAAGATTGATTTTTATTCAAAGTGTGTGGGAGAAGGGGTTAAGAAAGGTTTAATTAAGTGTTTAGCTTAATCAATTTAGGTCTAGGGGATAGGTAGGTTAGGGTAGTTAATTAAATAATTTCTATTTAATCAATTAGGCTAGGTTTAGGTTGATTAGTAGGGTAAATTAATTAAATAAGTATGGTTTATTTAATTAATAAGGATTAGGAAGATGGACAAATTAACTAAATAAATATTAAGAATATTTATTTAATCAATGAGGGTAGTGTTGTAAGGTATAGTGATAAATTAAATGCATTAATTGATCACAAAGAATAGATAAATGGTTAAGGTAGATGATTAGGGATAAATTAATTAAATAAAATAAATTTATTTAATTAATAGGAGGGATAATTGGTGGTGTAGAGATACGAGAAATTGGTTTGCAGAGCAAGTCAATTTTAGGTATCTACAAGAGTATAACCAACCAGAGATCCAAGAGGTAACTCAACATCTATAAGACTCTTACACACAACCTCCATCTCAAGCTTCTGATATATAGGAGATACAATATAGTAAACCATCAACGGTAATTACAAAACCATGAGCCAAAACCACTTAAAAGTAGCACCCAAATTATCTCCAATCAAAGATGCCTTGTGATGTGCCAAACTACACACCAACACGTGTAACTCTCCCTTTTACAGCTCTTTTGAGTGTCCAATATGTTTTTATATTTCCTAAAAATAGGAGGTCTAACTTCTGGAAGCCATAACTTTTGATCCAGGTGTCTAATTGATGAACCGTTTGATGTGTTAGAAAGCTCTTGAAGAGATCTATCATACTCTAATTGACTTTGTTAGTTATGATAATTTTTGGAGCATTTAGGGATCTCTAAGTGCCTCAAAACTAAGTTTCAAACATTTTTCAGTTGTTTCAAAAAATAGAAACTTTAATATCTCGCAATCCAGATATGATCTTGAGTCAAAACTCACTCGAGATGTTTACTTAGCTATTTTGCACCTTTTGGAAAAATTTTAGTTCAATCTGAAGTCAAATGTAAAGTTACTAAAAATAGTAAGTCCCGCCATTTTAGCCCTTTTGGAAACTTTGAAAGTTCTAGATCATTCTTCAAGATAAAGGGTATTTAGAAAGACCAAAACTAGGAAGAATAGTAACCTTTTGAATTTCCAAGGTTGAAACACTTTTCTTAACATGAACACCAACTAAACTTCTCTATGCTCACGAGTTTTGTCAAGGAATTTGCAACATTCATTAAAGTGTCAATTTTCTCCAAGTTTACCTTCCCATCCTCTACTTTGTCATAGACAAAATGGTACTAGACATCAATATGCTTAGTCCTTGCATGGAAAGTAGGATTCTTTGCCAAACATATGGCACTCTGATTATTATAACAAATAGTAATCTTCCCTGCATCAAAGTCAACATTAGAACACAGTCTCTTAATCCAAATGGCTTCTTTACAAGCATGAGTTGTTGCCATGTACTCAGCTTCAGTAGTGGAAAAAGTGACCACAAGTTGCCACTTACTTATCCAACTAATAGCACAACTAAACATAGTGAACACATAAGCACTGGTGGATCTCCTGCTATTAATCTCACCTGCCCAATTTTAATCCACAAATCCATGAATACAAAGTGAATGCTGAGATCTTGTAGGATAACCATGATAACATAAGGAATACTCGTAAGTACCCCATAAATATATGAACACTCTCTTCACTGCATCCCAATGTACCCATCTAGAATTAGCCATAAATTGACTAAGAACTCCCACTACTTGGGCAATGTTTGGCCTTGTATAGACCATTGCATATGTCAAATTGCAAACTGCACTAGCATAAGGAACTCTACTCATATCCTCCATCTCAAAAGGAGACTTTGGACAATCTGCAATAGGTAACATTGTCCCCATTGTAACAGGAATAGTCAAAGGTCTGCAATCTACCATGTCGAATCTCTCCAACATAGTGTTAACATACTTACTTTGGCCTAACCAAAGTTTTATGTTTGCTCTGTCTCTTCTGATCTCCATCCCTAGAATGTGCCGAGAAGCCCCTAGATTTTTCATCTCAAATTGTGCTAACAATTGAGACTTCAAATCATAAATCAAACTTTTACCATTCCCAATAGTAGCATATCATCAACATATAATGCAATAATGAGAATGTGATCATTGTCAAACTTGTAATAAACACAATGATCTGATTTCAATCTTAGAAATCCAATACTCAACATAAAGGCATCAAACTTCTAGTACCACATCCTAGGAGATTGTTTCAAACCATACAAAGACTTTTTCAACTTGCAAATCAGATTTTCTTTACCTTTCACCATGTAGTGCTTTGGTTGTGACATATAGATTTCCTCCTCCAAGTCACCATGAAGGAATTCTTGTTAGCAAGATGGTTATTGTTGTACCAAAAGATCAACCTATTAATGCCCAATACAACCACTAGAGTTAATGAATCCACAAGAGGCAGTTAAGCCTTGTCACGAACCCAAGTGTTGTGCTGCAAAACACAAGGAGACCAAGGGTGTACACCTTGAATCAATCCCCCTCCCAGCGTAAGTGAGGGGTTTGAACCTATGACCCAGGCTTTGATACCAACTATTAGCAAGATGGTTGTTGTTGCACCAAAAGATCAACTTATTAATGCTTGATACAACTGCCAGAGTTAATGAATCCATGGGAGATGGTTAAGCCTTGTCACGAACCCAAGTGCTACATTGCACAACACAAGGAGACCAAGGGTGCACACCTTGCAACAATGATGTCTTCACATCCATCTATTCCACTTCTGGATCATACGCTGGTGCAAGAGATAACATGAACCGAATAGATGTCAGCTTTGCAATAGGAGAGAAAATCTCACCATAGTCAATTCCCTCCACCTGAGAATACCCCTTCGCAACCAATCTAGCCTTATATTTCTCAACACTGCCATCTACACCAAATTTCTTTATGAACACCCATTTGCATCCAATAGGTTTTTATCCTTCAGGAAAAGGCACCAAGTCCCAAGTATTATTCTTTTCCAAATAAGCCATCTCCTCTTCCATGGCCTCCTTCTAGGAACCTGCATCTTTCATACCCATAGCCTCTTTCATAGTTCTAGGTGCATTAGTGTTAGAAATAAAAGAAAAAATACAATTGGAATCATGAAATGAATAGCCAAGCCTATCAAGTTACCGCCTTATCTGCGTGGACCTCCTCAAAGATTGAAATTGAGGTTCTTCATCTTCTTCTAAACTTTCAGAGCTACTAGATCTCTCCTCATTATCATGTCTAATAGATATTTTTGGTTCAACTTTCTCAAGGGTGGAAGGAAGTTGAACCACACCCTCTTTCTTCTCTTCTTTCTCTGGCTGCAAGACAATAGAAGAAGGATTGAGTTCTTTGAAGATCACACTTCTGCTATACAAAACTCTCTCAGCCGTTAGATCCCAAAGATTGTACCCTTTCACACTGATGCCATAACTGATGAAGATACACTTCACAGCCTTGTTCTCTAACTTAGACCTCTTCTTCTTAGGCACATGTGCATATGCCTCACAACCAAATACTTAAATTTTTCTCAATGAAGGCTTTTTACCAGACCACACCTCCATAGGTGTCTTATCAATGAGCGTTGATGTAGGAGACCAGTTAACCAGGTAACAAGCGGTAGCAACAGCTTCAACCCAAAACTTTTGTTCAAGGCTAGCTCCACTTAGCATACTCCTTACCCTCTCCATCAATGTTCTATTCATCCTTTCTGCAACTCCATTTTGCTGAGGGGTATACGGAGTTGTCTTGTGCCTCTCAATCCCCTATTCTTTTCAAAACTTGTCAAAACCTGATGAACAAAACTCACCACCATTGTCAATCCTCAAACACTTAATCTTTCTATCCTTCATATTCTCTACAAGAGATTTAAACTCTTTGAATCTACTAAAGACTTCAAATTTGCTTCTAAGGAAATACACCCATGTCCTTCTACTGTAATCATCAATGAATGAAACAAAGTAAAAAGATTTTGAAATCTAAGGAACATTAATAGGACCAAACACATCAGAATGAATCAAGTCCAAAAACTTAGAAGATTTGTGAGAACTAGAATAAAACTGAACACAGTTTTGTTTTCCATAAATGCAATGTTTGCAGAAATCAAACTCAAGGTTACAGTCATTCATACCCTCAACAAGATTTTTATTTTTTAGGGTCCTCAAACCCTTTTCACCAATTTGACCAAGCCTTTGGTACCATAACATTATCTTCTCAGCTGGAAGTTTCATCTCCATAGAATGAGCACCCTTAGGTACCCAGAAAGCACAACCATCGGAAGTAGATGCATCAATCCTCTTCGCTACTAGTTCCAATGGTGAGGATGAAGACTCTGAAGCTCTCTTCTTCAAAATAGAGGCAATATTTCACTAAACCGCACATGCATCAAACTAAAATAGAGTGTCAATCTGAACACCCTTAACCAACACCATAGATCCTCTATTTATCTTGCTTCCTCCATTCAAGAAAACAACCTGTACACCTACCAGGGATATACAGAACACCATTGATCCCCTTCACTCGTTCATCAGGTAATCGAATCAAGACTTTTCCATGGCTAACAATCTTTAGGCAAGAATCATCACCCAAGTACACCTTTCCACCATCATATTCTTCATACTTTGAAAACAAACTCTGATGTCAGGTCATGTGAAAAGATGCACCAGAGTCATTAAGTCACACATCCTCAAATGCATGTGTTGCCAAGGCAATGAAAAACACTTCTCCTTCATCCTAAGATGACTTGTCATAATCCAAATCATAGTTCTTCTTTTTATTTTTCTCCTCCTTGCACTCCTTGTGAAAGTGACCAAGTTTTCTGTAGTTCCAACACAAGGCCTTGGACTTTTCGAGAGACTTAGATCTCCCATAGGAATTGGATCTTCCTTTTTCTTCCTTCTTCTTATCCTTTTTATTTCCCTTCTCTTTAGATCTACCACGAACCGCAAGAGCATCCTTAGCCGATTCGGAGGACTTTCTCTGCATCTCTTTAGACAACAATGAAGAAACCACTTCATCCATCTTGATGGTGGTAGTGGTACTCCCAATGGCCACAACAAGGTGATCCCATGAATCTAGTAAGGAACACAATAATGTCATACATCGATCCTCCTCCATCTTCGCACCAATAGACGTCAACTAGGCAACAAGCATATTGAAAGTATTTAGGTGATCAGCAACAAATCCTCCATCTTCCATCCTTAGAGAATACAATTTATTTCATAGGAATAACTTGTTCTCTAGGGATTTAGCCTTATAAACATCTCCAAGTTTCTTCCAAAGATCTTTTGTAGTCTTCTCTTCATGGATATTCAGGAGTACTGAATTGGCAAAATAGAGTCTTATCAAACCCTTAGCCTTTTGATCTTTGAGATCTCAGTCTACTTGAGCCATTGTCATTGGTTTTATACCAAATATGGCATCCCATAAATCCTCATCTACAAGCATGTCCTCTATTTTGAGTTTCCACAACTCAAAATTACTACCATTAAACTTCTCTATCTCAAACCTCCTAGATGTGCTTGCCATCTCTTTCCTGCAACAAAGATTTCAAAATCCTTTGCACAAGCTCCCACTAAAATAAAAATCATCTCAAAAAATCCTCTACCCAACAATTAGAACCAAAGGTGATCAAGCTCTGATACCAATTGAAATGAAGCAAGGTATGCAGAAAACGCTTCCTACACTAATCTATTGAGAAAATATTTGTGCAAATTTTAACTTTTACATTTACAGATTAAGATGTACATTAACAGAAAGATAATATCAACTTCCAAATGCAAAACTCACAACACAAGATATACGTGGGGAAAACGCTTTCAGATAAAAAACCCCACACTCTAAAGCCACCTAATATATTATTCAGAAATTAAGAAGATTACAATATACTTGCAGAGCAAGCTTTCTCAAGAGTATAACCAACAAGAGATCCATGAGGTAATTTAACATCTATAAGACCCTTACACACAACCTCCATCTCAAGCTCCTAATATATAGGAGATACAATACAGTAAACCGTCAATGGTAATTACAAAACCATGAGCCAAAACCACCCAAATTATCTCCAATCAAAGATGCCTTTTGATGTACCAAATCACACACCAACACATGTAACTCTCCCCTTTACATCTCTTTTAAGTGTCTTATTCCTAAAAACAAGTGGTCTAACTTTGAAGGCCATAACTTTTGATCTGGGTGTCTGATTGATGAACCGTTTAATGCATCAGAAAGCTCATGAAGAGATCTATCAAGCTATAGCCTATTTTTCTAGTTATGACAACTTTTAGGATGTTTAGGGACCTCTAAGTGCCTCAAAACTAAGTTTGAATCTTTTTTTGACAGTTTTAAAAAATAGAAACTTTAATATCTCGTGATACAGGTATGATCTTGAGTTGAAACTCACTCAAGATGTTTACTTAGTCATTCCGCACCTTTTGGAAAAATTTTAGGTCCATCTAAGGTCAAATGTAGAGTTACTAAAAATAGTAAGTCCCGTTATTTTTAGCCCTTTTGGAAACTTTGAAAGTTGTAGACCATTCTTCAAGATAAAGGGTATTCGAAAAGACCAAAACTAGGAAGAATAGTAACCTTTCATAGTTGCAAGGTTGAGACACTTTTCTTAAGACTTATCCCAGCTTATAGGAGTTTGGAACTTCCTACCATACAATGCCTCGAAAGGAGCCATTCTTATTACTGAATGGTATAAATTGTTATAAGGAAATTCAACAAGTGGAAGGTACTCTTCCCATTTATATTGTTGATCCATGTAGTACATCCTCAACAAGTCCTCTAGTACTTGATTTACTCTTTTTATCTAACCATCCATCTCCAGATGATAAGCTGAGCTTTTGTTTAACCAAGCCTCAAGCGCTGAAAACAAGGTTTGCCAAAACCTTGAGGTCATCCACGCATCTCTATCTAAGACAATCTTTTTTGGGACTCCATACAATTTGAAGACCTCTTGAATGAATTTCTTAGCAATGATATGTGCCCCATTAGTAAGGTTTCTGACAATAAAATGTGCTACTTTAGTTAATTTATCCACCACCTCTAGGATTACATCATGCTTATATTTTTTCATAGGCAATGCTTGGACAAAATCCATATTGATTACCTACCATTTCCATTTAGGAATGTCATTAGGGTATAAGAGCACTGTTGGACATTGATGTTCATCCTTTACTCACTAACATTCAAGACACTCTACCACAAATATTGCGGCATCATTTTTCATCTCTTTCTAAAAATATAGTGGTTTCACATCTACCAAGATTTTTATCACTCCTGGGTGACCAAAATAAGGGGCGGAATGCACTTCTTTCCATATCATGTTTCTCAAATCTTACTAATTTGGAACATACATCTTGTTCAAGATTACACCTCAAAAGTCTATTAGACTCAAAACAAAATCCTTTGTATTTTGTGTTCTGAGGGTTTTTAGATAGAGCTTTAAGGATTTTCTCATAATACTCATCTCCTGTTGAATTCTTCAACACTTGATCTCTAAAATTTGTTTGCATAGACATCATAGTTACAATATTCCTTCTACGGCTTAGGGCATCCGCAACCCATTTTCATTGCCCTCGATGTAACTAATTTCAAAATCATAACCAGATATTAGCTCCAACCACCTTGTTTGTTGGACATTAAGGTTTGGTTGGGTGAAGATATACTTCAAACCCTGATTATCATATTTGAGCTCAAATCATTTATCAAGTAAATAATGCCTCCATACTTAGAGATCACGTACAATTGCCACTAACTCCAAGTCATGCAGAGCAAAATTTTTCTCGTACATTCTTAATTTTCTAGACTCATAGGCCACTACTTGACCTTCTTGCATTAATATGCCACCCAAGCCTTCTCCAGAGGCATCGGTTACAACTGCAAATAGACCTTATGGATCTAGGACTTGAAGGATCAGTGCCAAGGTCAACTTCTCCTTAAGGATGTTGAAAGCCTCTTCACACTTTTCTGACCATTCAAATCATTTTCCCTTTCACTGTAAAGAAGTAATAGGGTTTGCAATTCTTGAGAAGTTCAAAATGAACTTCCTATAATATCATGTTAGGCCTATGAAACTATGAACTTCATCCACATTTCTTGGTGCAGGACATTCTAGGATAACATTTGTCTTTGAAGGATCTACTACAATTCCATATGCAAAAATTATGTGTCCTAAGTATTGGACTTCTTCTGAAAGAAGGTACATTTGGATAGCTTACCATACATCTTGTGCTCCCTAAGGCATTGTAAGACTATCCACAAATGTTGAATATGCTCCTCCACATTATAGGAGTAAATCAAGATATCATCAAGGAAAACTAACACAAATTTATCCAGATAGTCTCTAATGACATTGTTCAGTAGATTCATAAAGGTTGTTGTGATTGAACTTTTGGATTTGACTATGATCAAGATTTTTCTCTCAACGTTTCGGATCACACTCTGTGATCCGTCATTAGGAGAAAGAAAGCAAGAGAATAGAAAAAAAAAATTGGTCTACCCAAAAGGTAGAACCGTGAACTCATAATGCCCATACCTTGTTCTAAAGGTTGTTTTATGGATGTCCTCATCCTTTATCCTTAGTTGGTGGTAACCTGATCTCAAGTCAATCTTTTAAAATACAACTGCACCACACTTTTGGTCAAAGAGATAATCTATGTGTGGTAAAGGATATTTGTTTCTTATTGTTGCCTTATTAAGCATATGATAATCAATACACAACCATAGGGTGTTGTCTTTCTTGTTGACAGAGATCACCAGTGCTCCCCATGGTGATACACTAGGTCTAATCAATCCTTTTGACAACAAATCCTGAAGTTGAGATTTCAGCTCCATTAACTTAGTTGTGGTCATCTGATATGGTGCTTTCGACATAGGTTCAGAACTAGGAATGATGTCAATCAAGAAATCAAATGCCCTTTTTGAGGGCAAACCTAGAAGGTCTTCAGAGAATGCCTTATGAAATTCTCGAGGACAACGATGATCTTCCATTGAGGGTCCTTTTTCTTTCCTTAAAACCTCGCCCTTCTCACTCAATTATTCCATCTTGACTCCAAACATTTAACAACCCTTCCACTTAGCTCTCTTCAATTACATGGCCAAGATCTGTTTGATTTTTATTTCCTGTTGAAATCCTTGAATCAAGACAGTGTTACCAACATCGTCAAGACACTTCACAGTCTTAGAGAAATAGTACACTCTTGCCTTATGTTTCCATATCTAGTTCATTCCTAAGATAATATCATAGGATTCTAATGGGGCCACATATAAGTTGACTTCAGTAGAAAAAGAGGGCAGGCTCAATCTAGCTTCAAACATGCATTGCTCTACCTGAGCTCTTGCCTTTTTTGCATATTTTGTTGCCTATGGCTTCGCCATGAACCCTGGTCTTCTTGGTATTCCATAGAGTAAACTAGGAGTAATAAAACTTTATGTTGCACTAGTATCTATGAGAATGGTAACTAGAATGCCAAATAAATTATATGTGGTTTCAATTGGAGTGTTGTGGTATTCAACCTGTTGGTTGTCTAAAGCGGCATGGATCTTCTATTAGAAAGTTGTTTTCTATGATGGTAGAGAGTTACCTCGATATAGGTTCCCTAAGGTCTTAGTAGGACACTAATTAGCATAATCGTCTCTTTCACAAGTGAAACACCCTCCAGGGGACCTTTCTTTATAGAAGATCGGTTGAGATTTTCATCATTATTTTTAGAGGTATTGCTTCCATACTCTTCCTTGTTTTCATTTCTACAGTACCTGGAATCTTTACCATAGTTCCTCCTTTTTATACCCTAATTCTTGTTTTTCTTTTTGAAAAAGGTGGATGGATGATTCCAACTATATTTCTTATGGGATTTTTCTCTATAAGTTGAGATAGACTTCAGTTTTTGTTCTTGTTTGATGACCCTCTCAAAGACCTGGTCCATGGATGTCTACCTCACCTCCAATTTGAGCATTCAAGCCCATAATGGATTTCCTTATCCACAATCTCTCATCCTTTTGATATTGTGGTAGATATTTTAACAACCTTGTGAATTTTTCCCAGTACTCTGTAACTATCATGTCTCCCTAATGCAAGTTTTGGAAATCAATTAGTTTTTGATAAAAATATAATTGTGGTAACCATCTTTTCTTAAAGAGGCCCACAAACTGATTCCATGTCAAACTTAGGGAACTCAGTCCCAATTCCATTGTCTTATTCATCCACCATGTGGATGCTTCTCTAGCCAACTGGTAAGCTCCCCAAACTACCTTAGTGATCTCGAAGTAGTTTCTAATCTTAAAATATTTCTCCATTTCTGTGAGCCAAGCCTCGGTTGCATCACTGCTCACAGTTCCATCAAACTTAGGTGGAGTAATCTTTTTCATATCCCTTGCTAACTTGACAGTGAGGTGAGTTTCAATTTCACTAAGGACTTGAGAATTTGGTTTACTTTCTCTTGGTTCACTTTGAGAACTATCTCCTTGAGTGTTTTCTCCCCCTTTCTCAGAATGATGTTCTTTATTTTTTTCTACTCCTCTAACTTCCTGTTCTAGAGTTTCCAATCTTTCTTTTGTTTCATTTAGCACAAACAAGATTTGATCAATTTTTGCCATTGGGTTTCTATCAAAACTGGAACCATCTGGGCTCCTTCATGGGTGATTTCCAGTGTGTACCATGTTGGTATTTCCCACACCTATCATCACATAGGATTTTTATCAAAACAAAGAACTTTTGCATATAAAACTATAAGTTCATAAATATAGAAATTCATAGATATTCCACATGTGCCATTGTCATATAGAAAACCAAAATTGTTTTATTCACATATTGCATTTTACATCCTTATTTATATACAAAAATTTTGTATTTACAAACTTGCATAAAGTGTCTACATATCACTTTCTGACAGAGGAATTTCCTCAGGTTCCTCCTCCCTGTCAAAGTCAACTAACACAAATTTAGAGGTGGATGTACTCATGAGTACTCAACCAACACCTCTTTTCCTATTACCGGTGTCTCTCAACCACATCTGAAAGGAAAATCTCAGTGGGCGGATGGTTTACTGATCTTAAAAGAAGTAGGAACTGACAAGTTTTCTACTACCTCTAACTATTTCCTTCTTTTGAGGCAAATATGTTTGAGTGTATTGACCAGCATCTCTAAATCTGTGAGCCAAGCCCAGTTTTTGTAGCTCATTGGCTCCTTCATTTTTGGCTAGGGAGAAGACTCTTAATAGTGACCTTAGGCATGTTCCTAGGTTTTGTTTTCTTGGCTCTCTTACATGTTCTCTTTCCTACCATTATAGCACATGAATAACCATTTTAACATTAGCATCACTTGCCATTCTGTGAAAACTCGCAATGAGCTCTTGGGTTCAAGTTTTGAACCAGTAGCTCTAATACCATATGTAACATCCAACTCTAATATCTTTAAAAATAAATGACTACATTAGGAATAAATTCAATAATTCCCATTTACAAAAGATAATGATCCCAAAAGAGATATTATTTAATAATTTTATATCAGAGTAATTTAATACAATAATCATTGATTACACTTTTTGTGACTTACACATTCTTTTATAAAGAATATACAAATGAAATTATGTCTTATGTATCACAAGTCATCGAAAAATCCACTGTAAGAGGGATAGCATTACTCTAGCGCTTTTCCTCCAACCACAAACCAATGATCCCCCATTCACCTTCCTATCGAAAGTGGCCCTTCCCTTCATGCAGGTATAGATAATTAGAATCAAACTAATTCAATGTGCCATGTAAGAACTAGTGTAGTGTCCTAGCAAAAACAATCATTTAAACAACTTCTAGTCTAGCTCTAGCTATGAACAACCCATCTAATTGTTTGTGCCATTTAGAAACACGGTGAATTGACAATGCAAGAAAGGATTTTGCATTACTTTGGCCAAAGTTTCATATAAATGAGTCATGTGTTCACACACTCCTTTCTCGACTTGGAGATTGACATTCCACCGACCTCTTAGGTTCAATGACAGATTTGAGGTTTAGAATTCAATTACATTGTATACTTGTTTAACTGGTATACCTCTACCATAGGTCATTTAAATAAGAAAAAGGTAAGAGTTGGGTTGACTTAAGTATTTGCATTGAGCTCATCTTTGTATCCTTACAATATTGGGTCTATGACTTCTTGTCAATCTACTCAATGACTAATCAAACCTAATCTCATACTTGAAGAGTCAAACAATTATCATTTTCTAAGATATGTAGTCTTATCATTAACGACCAAGGCTTTTATGTCTCTGCATCCTAGGAGCAATTTACCTCATCTGTCATTTATACTCAACTCATAACTTGTCAAGACACAAAAATCATAAGTAACTCTAATACTTCTTGATAGATAGTGTTGATTTGGTTTAAGGTTCCATAACTATAATTAGCTTAGGGGTCTTTATTGTTTATGAGCTTCCCCTTGAGGAGTTTTGATCTCACATGACAATTATTGTTATTGATAACACATAGATTGGCCATATCACTACCATCGTGTGATGTCTTCCATCTTAGCCACTATTTCGATTAAGACTTGTGGCTATTTATTGCCACAAAAATAACTAAGTAAAACATGTCTTTATTGTCTTTATTACAGACTCTAGTTAAATTGTTGTTATGTATATGAATACAATTGTCATACTAGACAGTTAATACATCGCTCTTATTTACAGCTTACATGTAATGTTATCAGCGTGCTCAAGTGTTTGATAACTTACTAGTCGTTGGTCTAATTAACAAACTTTGTATCTTCTAGTAAATTCATTGTTGAGAGTTTGCAAAACATTCTGCCTTCTATTGGCTTTAGGGAGAGCATAGAGTTCTCTAAGACCCTCCAGATACACGAATGTGGTAATGTGTTAATGCAATAGTTAAAGTATAGTGTCAGCCTTTCATGGGCTCTTGAAATAGTTAAACATAGTATCCCATAGAAATGATACAGTACCTTATCTTAATGGGTGGCGTATCCATGTCACTGGTCAAGTATAGAATAAGTAAATGTATATACTTCTCGTAGCTAATGCTTATGCAACAAACTAAGTTTAATATTGGTTTTACTTAGGTCTTGCCTTCAGCCAGCAATCGTCGGCCTTTCTGGGGTGTTTTGACACGTGATTACCTACCCTACTCAAGTTTTTAAATAGCTGAGAGGTGTAATGGTCTATACAGCTGTTAACACATGCAACTAACATCGACCTCTTACAGGCATTCCAAAAATAAATACAACTTTAGCCTCATGTAGGCATCAATATATTTGTACAATTGGTTCCATCCTTACATGGGCTATATAAATGAACACTTCAACCTCTTACACATGCAGAATAAAAGAAACATTGCGACCTCTTACATAGGTGGTATAAAAGATAGATTGGATTGGTTGGCTTCTCAAGTTGACTTTGCAAGCAGAAACAAGTACAACTACAAGGAATATCGATGTGGAAGATAAATTCATTGACTCGATGGTAAAAAATTTTCAAACAAACTTTAAATAAAAAGACCATGACATCAAGGCACTACTTATCCTAATGAAAATATGCAAACTAAAATGTTCACCAAAGCGATGTAGCCTTTACATGAAAAGTGTGTGCACTCCCTAATGGCACATTACTCACTCATTTCTCGCAATCTAATTCCCTCTCCTTAGTGATGCTCTCCCTCCTCTTTTGGAGGATAAAAATATGTCACCTCATGTACACAACGAGTAATTAGTTTATTAACATAATAATAATAACATTTTAAATCATCATTTATTGCATGGAATAAACTCATTCTTCTAAGCTTGTTAGATCTTCATAATCATCATAGTTATTTCTCTTCTAAGTAGTTGACTTTGAAATAATAAATGAAATAAGTTTGTTTATAGAAATGGGGTGTGACAATCTCCCATTTTTTATGAAGTTTTTCTTTATTTTTCTCCAATTTCTCCTCCACATTCTTTTTGTGCTGCTTATCTAATATCTCCTTGTATGTACCAAACCTTTCTATGGTATCATCCTTTGGTTTACTCAATAAATTTGTCGCATAAGCTTTTATTTCTACTGTTTATCTCATATGGTATCCTAGGAATCCAAAATTTTCTAGGCTCCACTACTTCCATATATGTATAGTCTTTGTCAACCATGAGTGTAATGTGAACGATGTACTGTTTGATTGCTTCATAGGAGATCCTTTCCCTAGCTTGCATTTCTTATTGTAGTGATTTGAAGAAACCCCAATACATGGTACTAAAGATTTATGTATCATTGAATTGTCTTATATGTTTTTTTATTTGTGCCACTACATTGAGATGTTGTTGCTATACTTTCCCTTTAAACCTTGGTAGTTCATTTAAGAAGTAAAATACTAGACAAATGATTAGGGTTCCATACTAGAAGTTTTAATTGGACTCCTTTGTTCTCTTCATATTCTCCATCAATTGTTCTCTCATTACTTCGCAGAGGTTGAGGTCTTTTCCTTCTTTCACCATTTGATAGGTAGTGTGGATTACGGTAGCAGTGGCGAATCCATCTCTGTTTGAATAGTATAGTTTGTACGCTATCCCCATTGTCACATACCAAACACCTGGATCTATTATGTCTTTAATGCTTTGGCTACGTCCATATGCTTTTGTCCCTGTGAGCTCCATTACTTTATCATTTTTAATGGATCGCATTGCCGGTACTAGTCTTGATGAGTTGAGTCTTGTCACTACCCTAATTGCCTCCTTAGTGATCCAGTAGGATTTGTCTAGGTATATGAATTCTACTGAGTACAATTTAAACCCATTCATGTGCATCACTGAAATCTAGATAGTCTTTCCAAATATCAAGTTTCTTACTTGCAATGTTTTGATATTCTAGTGAATAACCTATATCATCAAGCAAGGTGTCCCTCAATTCTTCAAATTTCATGTGATCTATCTCAGAGATTGTGACATAAATGTATTTTATCACATCTTCTATATATACATCTCCTGATACTCTAGAGAATGCTCCTTTATCAACTTCCATTTCTTTGTAGGGGCACTTCTTGTATTTAGGCCTAGGCTTTTCTGTAACAGCAATGAGTACTGGTGTGACCATTTTTTTTCATAGCTTGATGACTAGGGTTTAATCTCTTCATAGCTCTTTCACTTTGGAGCTCAAATTTCTCAAAGTCTTTGGATGCAAATGAAGAGTGGTTGAAGGTTTAGGGTTTATATAGCCCTAATAGTAACTTTCTACATTTATTGCATCTATCTGTTTTGCTTTTCGCAGGTTTTTGTATCTGTTTGAGTGTTATAAGCTGCTAACGGTTAGTTTATGATACAATATGTTACAATATGATACCTTGCTATGATACATTTTAGAATTATTCTGCAATGCCTCTTATTATCTCAGAGGTTGATGATATAGCTTTAGTCTAGCCCTATTTACATATCGAGCTGTTAATTTTCCTTCCATGTCCTTTAGTCTTACTGCTCTGGACCTTGCAATTTCAACTATATAGTATGGTCCTAACCATATTACCTTTAATTTTCCATGTTTCTTGAATTTTTCATCGTACAGGAGTACCAAATCACCTTCTTTGAAGTTTTTCTACCGTAGGTTTCTATCATGCCATGCTTTCTGGCAATTCATTTCTAAATTCATATTGTATGTTGCTAGTAATCTATTTTCATCCATTTTCTCTAAGTCTTCAATCCTCTATGTTAGGGATTCCTCTGCATTTAGTCTCAAAGTCAATGTGGTACAAAAATTTGTTAGTATGAAGTGTACCAGTATTGTGGCATCCATGCCATATACTAATTCATATGGTGTGAAGTTTGTGGTCCTTTTATAGGTTGTGTGGTAGGCCTAAAGTACCGTGGTTACTTTTAGGTCCTAGTTTGTTCTATTCCCATTACACATCTTTGTTAATGTTTTTCGAATGATTTTGTTCAAAGCTTCACTTGCACCATTTTCTTGTGGGTGATAAGGTGAACTTTTGTTATGTGTTATCATGAAGGTCTGTAATAGTTCCGCAATCATATTATTCATAAATTGTTTTCCTTGATCACTTGTTATGCTCAATGGACAACAAAATCTAATCATTATATTCTCATACAAGAATTTTGCAGCAGTTTTGGTGGTACAGTCTTTACTTAGTTAATCTTCTACCCACTTGGTGAGGTATTCCACTCCTATTATGATATATCTTTCTTTTGATTGCTTAGTCGAGGGGTCTATTAGTCCAATGAAGTTAGTTGCCCATTTTTTAAATGGGATTTGTGCTAGTATCGATATAAGTGGCATTTCATCTTTTGTAGTAGGTCTTCCTATGAGTTGACATATATCATAGTGTTTTACTTACATCTTTAAATAATGTAGGCCACCATAAGCCTCCTAACTTTATCTTCCTTGTGGTAAGTTCTCTAGAGTTGTGGCCTCCTGCTACTCCTCCATGTGCCTCCCTTAATATTATCTCTCTTTCATTTTCATAGAACTCTCCTTTTTATATCATCTCATCCTCTGATATGTAGTTCCTCTTCTATGAGTGTGTATGGAAAATCCTTCTGCATTAGGATTTGTTTTTCTTACGGAGATGTATCTGTTTGGAATTCTCTTGTGGCTAGTAAATATTATGTCTTTCAATTACTCTGGTACCGCGTTAACCCTAAAAAGGTTTGCACCAGGAAGTTTTTGTTCTTGACTTTCTAGTTCATCTCCTATTTCAATCCTAGACAAGTAGTTAAGTCCTTGATTATACTTCCCTGATTTTACCATTATGGTGAAGTCAAATTCTTGGAATAACAATAACCAGTGACAGATTCTCCCTTGGATGACTAGTCTGTTCAATAGGTATTTTAGTGGCTCAAGATTAGTATAGAAAATAAAAGGTGTAGATAAGAGGTAATGTCTAAATTCTATAATGCATATTGCTAGAACTTCCCTCTCTATTTTGGTATAGTTCTTTTCAGCCTTAGATAGTTTCCTACTAGCAAATGTTATAGTGTGGTCTTTTGTTCCCTTAAATTTGGCTAGTACTGCACCCACTGCTATTCTTGAGGCATCCACATGGACATGAAATGGAATGTTCCAATCTAGGAATATCAAAATAGGAGCCTCTATAATTTTATGTTTTAATATATCAAAGGAAGTTTGACATTGATCATTCCACTCAATAATTTTGCCATTTTTCTTCTTTAATAGTTCTTCAATTTGTGCTACTATTAGTGCATATCCTCTAATGAATTTGCAATGATATCCAATATATTCTAAGAAAATTTTTACCTCTATGGTTGTTTTTGGTGCTAGTAATGTAAGGATCAAAGTCACCTTTAAGGGATCTACCATCAACCCTTATTTACAAATAATATGGCCTAACAAAGTCTCAAATGGTGTTGCAAAAGTACATTTCTTTAGGTTTAATGATATTCGTAGGCTTCTACACTTGTTCAGCATCATCCTTAGGGTTTGGGTGTGGTCTTATATAGTCCAATCATCTAAGTAGACCTATAAGAAATCATATATGAATTCCTTGAATGCATTTATTGTTTTGATTGATTGTTGAATTGATTAGATATTTATTGCATATATTTCTGACATATGGTTAATCATTTAGAAACATTGATTCATTTAGAAAACTAAATCAAAACTCTTTCTTCTATCACATCATCTACATATTTTGTCTTATCAACACTTTCCTCTATAAGTGTACTTTGTGTGTCATAAATCTTGTGAAATCTTTTATGAGTTTTGTGACCCAGTGTCCTGAATCAAACATCCTTGTGAGGAGAAGTTATAGGCTCATGGGATCTAGTGCTTTTAATAGCTCTGATGTTCCCACATCAGAATCTGATGTAGCTAAATTACTTGCACATGGAAATTCATCATCTTTAGATCATATGCCTACTTTATCTATAATATCTAAAGTACAAAATTCTCATGACTCTATAGACATAGACAGCCTCATGGCTCATGTCCCTAAAACACAAATTCAAAAACTAGACACTGAGTTTGCTCGTTTTCAGTAATTTATGGGCATGGAACACTTAGTTGAGGAGGTTGTGCCTCTTGTTGAAGGTCTAAGAAATTTGTTACTCAAAGGTCAAGAAGGTATAGAGATTTTATGCAGCTTAGCTCACATAGTGGATAACAACATTATGTCATTAGCTAGTTGTGTGGAAATGATCACTAATGTGTCCTCTCAAAAATAAATTGGGACATAGATGTTGTTACCCATACTGACATCCTCTATATCAACATATATTTCTTCTATTCTCACCACCACTGCACATCCCAATAGTAGTACTAACACAATTCTTGGAGTTTCAAATGGGAATCCTATACACAACTATAGTGTTGTTCCCTTTACATATCATAATTCTATTTCAAATATGTCATCACCTATTGTCAGTCAACCTTAGTCAAATAACACTTACCAAAAGTCTAATCACACAATGTCATCACCCCTTATTAGCCCTAACTATTCAAATCCTATCCAATCTCAAGCTACTCCACAACCTGATGCCATAATTAATCAACTTTTGCAGAATGTCATCTCTTTACAACAACAATTAGTTAGTATGATTCAAGGTATGTCTCATCCTTCCATTCCATCCTACTATACCCATAGTTCATTGTCCTTTACCATTCTAAAAACACCAATACCTGAGAAATTTGAAACCTCCTATTTTGAGAAGTATAATTTGAGGGGGGATCCTAATAGTCATGTGTCGGCCTTTATAGCTTTGTGTAGTGATTTCCTCTTTGATGATGTTATTTTAGCTAGACTCTTTTCTTGATCACTTAAAGATACGTCCTTGGATTGGTTTTGTTCTCTACTCGTGAATTCAATAAATTATTTTCAACAACTTATCAAAGTCTACAACACTTTCAAGAGAACATTGGACCTCAATCTCCTTGATTGATTTAGTTCAGTGCAAGCAAGGAGTGAAGGAGAAATTGACTAATGTCATTGGGCATTACCAAGCCCTCTTCTTGCAAATACTTTATTCTCTTCCTGATGTCGATGTACAATGATTTTTCATTGGAAACTTGCAACCTCACATCCACAATAAGATATTGTTAATGTGTTATATCTATTTAACACATCTTTGCATGGCTCTCTATGATTATCAATTGTCAGTTAGTCGGTATGAGGATACTAGCTCATCCGCTCCCATTGGTAAATCTGAAGCTGTTGCGCTACATTATCATTCATTCAAAAAGAAAAATAGAAACTTCATAAAAATCAATTCATCTTCAAACAACATTCACACACAAGTAGTGACCACATCACCTTCTGTTCTAACCCCTTATAAGTTAAAACCAAATATGTGACATTTTTCACAACTTTCAAAGTCTCTTCATTCAATAATGTTGTAGCTTCTAAACAATAATATTATCAAGCTTCCTCTAATTCGATAGATTAATGCTAGTAAGATGCAATCGCCTTGTTTTGACCTGAAGGCCTTTTGCCAATTTCATTGTACCCCTAGACATGACACCAAGTGATGTATGCATCTTAAACATGAAGTTCAAGACCTCATTGATTATAATGTTATTCAGGTAGCGGGTGAAAATGACAAAGGGAATAAGTCGATTGCTCCCCCAAATCAAAATTTACGAACTTATAAAAATCCATTACCTCATCATCAAGAAAACATTATAGAAACATACATTGATACAATACATGCTTCTACATCATTTGATAGTGTCATTGGTATGGTAGATGTTCGCCCTCATCAAGAGTGAGCAGAACTTGATCCTATTATCTCTTTCATACCTCATGATGCTTCCATTCAAGCACCTAAGGGACCCCTCTACATTACTGCAAAGATTAATGAGAAACCCATAAGGGGAGTACTCATCGATCCTATATGCATGGTTAATGTGGTTACTGAAGAGTTCCTCTTTATGCATGATTTACATTGAGATAAGTATAATATATCTAAAATCTCGATTAGAGCACATGATGGATCTATTCATCCAACTCTTAGTGCCTTAACTCTTCCTATAAAGGTTGGACAAAAGCATTGGACATATCTATTGTTATCATTCCTACTTTAGACTTATTTCATGTGAAGTTGGGTCACCCATGGCTCACCTCCACGAAAATGGTCCCCTCGATGGTTCATAAATGCTTAAAGTTTCCATTCCAAGGACAAGTACACACTATACATCACAGTGGGTTCTGACCCTTGGCTCATCATGGACACTTTTTGCTTGATCATTTTTGGCCACAACCAGTGGGCTCTATTCAACCTCGTGATGATCTCTTCTTTCTATCTTATCAAAATCTTAAAGCAAAGAGAATTGTTGAATTATCCCTTAGTACACTTGGAGACTCAATCTTTTGTGGCTGTGATAGTAGTTCCCCTTGCCTTGCAGGAGTTGAATGAACCAAAGCCCAAATCGAAGGATCCTCCCCATTCCTGAGCATCTAGCATTTATGCTACAGTTCCACCTCTACCATCCTATCTAGGATCA
This sequence comes from Cunninghamia lanceolata, assembly GCA_027924645.1. Taxonomy (NCBI): domain Eukaryota; kingdom Viridiplantae; phylum Streptophyta; class Pinopsida; order Cupressales; family Cupressaceae; genus Cunninghamia; species Cunninghamia lanceolata. The sequence goes on from BSBN01001399.1 coordinate 1,996,783, forward strand.
AGAGACAGATACCAAGCACAATCCAGACCTCCTTACAATTTTAGGATTGTTTTTTTCCTCCTACCTCTTTGGAGACTAGTGGAAAGTAATTGGTTGCATGAAATCTTTTTCCCGCAGTTTCTCAATCGCTTGAGGATGCTTTGGTACCTCCACCTATTCCACAGGTTGAGAGAGAAAAGCAGCCTGCTTTGAGAGACCCTCCCCCCATGGTCTCTTAGCCTTCAGAAGTTCCTTTTGTTCTTCCTCATGCTCCTTAATCAAAGGAAGAAAAGGAACCCATGTTGGAAGATATCATAGTTCCCCTAGCAAATGTTACAAATCAAACTAAGAGAAATCAAAATGCAAAGGAATGTAAGAAGTGATGACGTGCTTTGGCTCTCCAACTTGTTGTAGAAGAAGAGAACCTTCCTCCTCACAAGCATTAGCCACCGATGGGTTCGAAGGATATATCTATTGATGCTTCATCTACTCCTACGAGTGATACTAATGCTCAACCTACAATGGCCCATGTTAATTCACCTATTGTGCTTTATTCTGAAAGTGATACAAAAGATAATGGTGAAATAGGTATGACTCTAGCACCTTGTACTACAATTGCTATAGTCCCTCTTGCATCTTGTCCTCCATCCCTTTATGATGAGCAAGATTGGGAGGAGGATGATTTGCCTTAGGCAAACTTGCAAGTGTGGCATCTCTCTCTCTTTGGTGTTATGATTGCACGTGTTGTTATCCATGTATTGTGTTTCTTGATGTGTATTTTATTGATTAAACTCTCTTTGGATGACCCTTGACACTCTTGTTGGTGCAAGGTTACAAAGGGACTAAACCTGTTGTGACATCCCTCTTTGTGTATCTTCATTCTTCTATATGTCATAATTTACAATTTGTTAATTTCAATGTTCATTGGATGATCTAGCATCCTCATTTGTGATCTTTTTATTCTTATGTGATACTTCATCCTCCATGTTTGTAGTTCTAATGACTGGCGGATAATGAGGATTCTAAAAATGATTATCCCTTTTATATATAACCATTCATATACTAACGCCAGTCGAGTAGATCCATTTTGTGTTATGTCATTATATCTTATTTGATTCATGTGGCTCTTCGTTGTTCACTTGCACTGGGGGCAACCCCTTGTTATGATGTAGCTTTTGAGAACACATACCATATAAGAATGTGCTTCAATAAAACTCTCATGCTTGTTTTACATTGATTATTCATTCTACCTTAAAGCAATTGCTCCCTGATGGAGAACTAGCAATCACTTTAAGGTGGGGGCATACATCATGTTATGCATTTTGTGTTGTTCATGTACCACGTGGTTGGTTTTACCATTGAAATACTTGTTGATCATCTTTGTAGTACCTTACCAGAGTTACCCAGCAAACATCATACTTTGTTTGGCCTATAATCTCAGATATGGTTGGCGTGAAGCTCACCTATTGATTTGGCAGTCCTCACTAGCCTGTGATGTCTTCACTTGACATGGAGCTCACCTAGTAATTTGGTGGTCCTTACTAGCCTATGATGTTTCCTTTTGTTTGCTTGTCCATGAGTCACCTAGCATAATGCAACTTGCTAGCCCGTGCATTTCATGCAACTTTACATCCATGATCACCTAGTAATTTGCCAGTCCTTACTAGCCCGTGATCCATGAAGAACATCTTTGCATGACCCCTAGAGATAGAGCAAGCTAGTGTCTGTGTCATGCTCTCTTTATGAGTGTTTATCTTCCCTTGCTTATATGTATGATGTATTACTTAACTTGCATGCTCTTGTTTCTCCATGTATTCTTCATTTATGCCCTATGTCTACTGCATGTCTTTACATGTTTACTTCATGTATGCTATGTGTCTACTTCGTGCATTGTGTGTATGCTTCGTGCTTTATGTGTATTCATTATTGTATGTTTTATGAATACTCCATGTATGGTGTGAATTATGTTGTATATCTGATGTGTATGTAATCTCTTCTTGCTATGCTTTGTAGACTTTTAGAATCCTAAGATTGGGGGCTTTCATAGTTCTCAACTTGGCATTATTCTAATGGCTTCGACATTTTAGCGAATAAGTTTGTTTTCTCCATACTTTAGTGTGCGTATAAACGTAAGATCATACCCACTCTAAAGTGGGGGCTAAATGTTATGTCATAAATTGTTGACACCTACAATTTACACTAGATTTAGCACCCTTGTAGACTGATATGCAGACTCCTATTGAAAAAAGATTGGATTTTGAAGCAAAGACTAGTTCCATGTGCTATTCTTTGAGTTCAAGCCTTGAATGGACCTCAAACACATGGATACTAGCATCCAAGCACTAGTGTCCTTGATATTTGCAAAAATAAAAGTTTGAGTGGCCTTGGATGTCAGCCTTGTTACTCTGGGTGTTACACTTTGTCGGTTTTGCTTGAAAGATTTTCCCAAAAAGTGAATTGATATGCATATATAAACAAGTTTATTCTTCTCATTTGAACTAGATGAAAAAGGTTAAGCAACATTAGGACTTTCAAATGATAATCAAGTGATCAAAGCTCTATTGTGAAGATTATACAAATTTATGTGATGCTGTCTATTATAGATTTATAACATTTATTGTAGGTTCTAAGGGAAGCTCCTTCCTTCATCTCCATTCTTGTGGCGATCTTGATTCATCCCACTAGGGTTTGTGTTGTGGTAAAGGTACTTTATTACAACATTATTTTATTATTTATTTTGTCTCTGTCCTGTAAGGACACACACTCTCTCATCATCATCTTGGTTGTTGTGGAGGTGGGAACACCATTCACGGGGTTTGACTAAGGCAACCCCCTAAAATGTCTTAAACTATTTTCCCTCTTGTGTTTGTGCAGATTACGGAAGATCAGAAACAATTATAGAAGATCAAAAAGTAGATTGACGAATACAAACCCCAACTCTCAGAAACCACCTTTGGAGGGCCTAAAACACTAGGACACATATGCCTAGGTGAAATGGTCCTCCCAAATCTACCCTAATTTCTGGAAGTTACCTCTGACAGCTTTGCACTGCTCATTCCATACCCTATTTTCTAGGTTTTTAGTTCTGACAGGTATGTTATTTATGTTTTGGCATATTTCATTGTAGAAACCCTAGATATAGCACATTTCATCTCAATTTTTCTGATTACAACAAAGGAATAGAACCCCCATAGCTTGGCTCTCCTCCAAGACTATAGCCAAGCTCAGTTTGTGTTCCAATGTTTGATCTAAAAGATTGACTTAGTTAACACATGATTAATTAGGTCCACTTCTTTTCCATCAAATAGAAGATAACATGTAGACCTCAAGACTCAAACACTAGATCAACCTCAGATCCGATTTGCCAAACAAGTCCACAAACAAGTAACCATAGTCAAGAAACTAATTAAGCAAACACTACATAAATGTTGAGTGACTAATCCACACTGAGAAAGCTACAAACCTCCTCACACCATGAACAAAGAATACATGTAAATCTACAACTATCTTGCATCTAGAAACACCCCCAAGGAATCATAAACTAAAAAATTATTTATTTGTAGATCTACAAATCACAAGTTTTGATTAACCATGTAAAACCTACAAAACCACCATGTCACTGACACACATGCAAATCCATATCCATTTATCATCTGGAATGGAATATTATAGATAAACATAACCATACACAACCAACCAAAAAGGAAGAAGATGTCCAGGAACTCCAAGCCCACTTGTAGGCCAACTCCACAACCACCACGTACACGCATACAGAGAAGCTAGGTTATTCTAGAAGCTTTCAGAGCATCCAATGACCAACTCCACAACCTACATGTATTCAAGGTTAACAAAATAATGTCTTCCAATGCCAAGGACTAAAACTAAGCACCCAACATAAGTACACCAAACCATAGTCATGGAAACCCAAGTTTCTCCATGTGATCAGGGAGCCAAGAATAGACACCCAACACAAATACTCTACTCCACACGACCATAGAATGAAAGAACTCAAAGACCATACATGAGGGTTTTTACACACTGTCAATAAGGAGCTCCATATTAATATCATAGTAAATGCAACCACATGATCAATTCCATAATACTCCATCTTCTCCATCCTTCAAATATCTATTGTACCCTAAAAACAAGATCAACTACAAGACTTTCACTAAAACAAAGATTAATAATCAGCCCATTCCTTCTTACAAATTTCCCGAGGCTAATAAATCACAATAGAAGAAATACCCAAAACTTTAAACAATGTGGAACCAACACATGCAATATCATGCAACCATGGAACCACTGTAGCTCTGATACTAATTGAAAGGAAAAGAGAACTCAACATGCACCTTAAACAACATCTTATATTTTACTTAAACAAATATTCAATAACTTGATGTAAGCACATACTACTACACCCTTAAAACACATTAACCCTTAAATAAAATTACAAATCTAAGAAAATTTCAACAACATAATGGTATGTAAATTAACACTTTAAAAACATGAAAGAAGAAGAAAATAGACAAAAGAGAAGAAACACCAATATACATTGGGAAAACTCTTTTAGGTAAAAAAAAAACCCACACTCCAAAGCATTGAACCAATGTATTAATCTGCAACAACAACCATGTTACAATACACTTGTAGGCTCAAAGCTTTAACATTGAGATTTACATACATCTTGCTTCTCTGGAAGAAAAATTGACAACATAATTTTGCATAAAGATCCTCTCCTCACAAAAGACTCCTCAAGCATTCAATTTATAGGAGTTTCAATACAAGAAACCAATGCTAGTCATAGAGAATCAAATCCACTGTAATATAGAAAGTTTCTCAAATCATAACTGAGTCTCCAAATATGACACTCCATTTTTGGCTCTTAAAATCATGCTTTCACAATCTCCTAAAATCATGCTTGTCAAGTTTCCAAGGTAACTTCCTTTTTATAAACTCCTTCCATTTTAGCAACTCTTACACATCTTACAAGTTGTCATAGTTGCATTTAACTACTTCCATGACACTATGTGATAGAAAACAAATTGTCAAAATAGAAACTACAAGTGACACATAGTGCCACTGCAAGTGGGATGCCCAAAATATATGTGTGTGCATAATAAATATAAATAGACTTACAAGGTGTATGACACCTAGTCCCAACAAGTGACTGGACAGTAAAGGATAAAAGCCTATTTTGCTACATACTACTTAACATCTTCTGAGAAATCTGAGGCGCACCTGCTCCATGGCAGCACTCCCTAATCACCTCCTGGTATTCGGGTCTTAGATTTATAAAGGCATGCCATGGAAGCGATTACTGAAATGCACTGCTCTCATGATTTTCAAAACTTCATGCCAGCATTTGTTGGGAGATGTTCTTATACACCACCATTGCTCTCCTTCGACTTCCATAGAAAACTGGCATAGGAGGCAATTACATAGCTGCCAACATCAACCATTATTGATTATTCATTGCTTAATTAGCCAAGAAAACCAGGATTTAAGAGCTTAAAAGAAAGTGGGCAAGCGGACTCAATTTTGGGTTGAGGGCAGAGGAATTTTGGAGCAGCATTTTGCATACAAGCCACAGATTTTCAATAGATGTGAAGGAAGAGGTAAGATTCAGAGTCCTTTGATGCAAATCGTAATAATAATGCTAGGAATACTATTTATATCCAGTTGGAGGTCGAGTTGTACATCAACAGGGGCGTGTCAGGAGTGGTTTGGGAATAATCTGTGAGCTGGGTCTATGGTTGAAAGCGTTACAGCAGTCAATTCAGAGTAGAACGTGTAATTTGTAAGACTAAATCAGGGGCAGATTGCCAGTGGATTGTGGAGTTAAACAAGTGGGTTTTAGGGAACCTTGGGCGCCCGGCACCCCTGGTTAAAATTGTTAAAAATAATTAAACTAACAACAAATTGCAATTTCACATTGACCATCAGTTTTCAATTGAAAATTCCGTGGTGGTTTTTCTTTCCTTCTTCTGTAAAAAATAACACAATATAGTATGGGGGCAACTCGACCCTCCTAGTGGAGTGGCTGTATTGTTTTTTTTTCTGGTTTATGTTCCGTTGGACTTTGGGGTGTGACTAATTCTACCCTTTTTTTTAATATGTGTAATTAGTATATAGGCTTTTATATGTGAGCATTATAATGTTTGGAATTGTCTCACGCCGTAAAAAAAAATTCACACCAAAAAATTTTCTAAACTCGTCAGTTGTTCATATTAGTGTATTCCTTGAACCTCCTATGGGTGCAAGTGCTAGTGTTATTTTTATATAAATATTAATGATATAGACATTTATTCTTTAAAAGATAAAATAATAACACAATAATAAACTTAATTGTTTAATTTGGTGGATGGCATAATCAAGGAACATACCATCACCCTCACTGATTGTGCTCAATTAATTGAGATACAACCTTTTGGTAGTAGGAACTTAATTTTAGAATTGTCTAAAGTGGCTCAAATAACTCTGATAAGGACATTGTACATGCACTCCAAACTCTCAAGAATGCTATAAGGAATGAATATTGTTTGATTATTTGAAATTCCTTAGTGAATGTGTTCTTAAATTTTAAGAAATATTTTTCTATAACAAACATTGTGAGATGCCTCTATAAAATTTGAAGACTTGGATTTGGTGAAAAATGCATACCATGCACTTTTCACATTAGTTTTGGATGCATTTTAGTTTCGTTAGTCTTTGATAGTAATAAATGCATAAATGGTGTATTTTTAGTTGAGAGTGGGTACACAATTTAGGTCTTATCTGTTCCTATCTATTCGTAGAAATTATCTATTTGTCTTTAAAATTCAAATTTTAATTTGGGTTGAACTTTACCTCTCCTTGTGACTATTGTGTGGACTCAAGGCACAAAAGTGTTTCGTTTAACCTTTGGTGATGTTTTAAAAGTGTAACCCCAATTCATTTTAGTGCATCCATTTATCATTGATCATCATAGATAATCTAGATTCAATTGTCATCTAATCATTATATGATAGATTTTATCCTAGAGCTAACATTTACTACTTGCACACATTATCAAAACTATCTTTTTAGTACATCTCCATTGCACAAGCATTTAGGGCATCTTACATGTTTGTGAGTAAATCTTTTATGTAGTCATTAGATTTGTATCCTTACATTGTTTGACATAAGGGAAACAATTAGCCTTACCATGTGCAAACCAGAAAGTATATAAGAACCAGTTTTTATGTGGGAATAGACTAAGAACATCAAGGTGATATAAAGGCAACATTCAAACAATTTGTAGAGATTTGATCCATGGGCACATATCATATATGTAGTCATGGAAGTGATCTACATCAATAGATAGAGCATTCATTGATTTCAAGGCATTCATATGATCTTCCTTAACATTTTAACACTATTAGAAAATCATCGTTGGACACCTGTTGTAGTTTTTCAACTAAGTACTTTCATTGTTCTATTCAATTTAAGAAGCACTTACTTCTTTTAGAGAATTCATGTATTTATTATTTGTTGCCCAAAAATTTGAACTTGAAAATTTTCAAATTTTCAGTGCATCCTATATTTCCTTGAACCCGTTGAATCATGAAAACAATTGATTTTTAAAATTTGTGTGAGCTGGTGCAAATTCCTCCTATGGGCATGATTCTATCCCCATTCCACCCAATCTGGCAAGTTTTCATGCTCGGATGCATCACTGTTTGCAAGATTTTTACCTTAACATTTTCTTGTCCGTGATTCACAAACTGAATAAAAATCTGATATCCTGATTACTGGAAGTTAAAGGAATTCTAAGTTTTTCTCAGAGGAATCTATTCTTCATTCTGTCCAAATTTCGTAAAGAATGGAGTTACTATGTGGAAGATATGTAGTTTTTCGTTTATGAGGCAAAGCTTGGTTTCAAAGAGTTTTAGGTTTTAAAAGTTTTATGATGATGAATTTTGAAGATAATTTTAATTATGACAAAGTGAAAATTCTAAAGTCCCATGATCTGTGAAAATAAACGGCTTCATTAAAGTCATGCATTTTGGAGACTCCAAGTATTCGGGTAGATATATTTTTCTAAGAAAGTCAAATATTTTCAACTTTGAGAACCCTATGAATATCAATCTCTCTTGTTGGCACTTTTTAAAGTTCTTGAATTTTACGTACCCCCGACTCTTCTCCATTTGCAACTTCAAAGGTTCGTAGAAGTCCTGATTTCCCGACCCCTTGTTGTCGGGCTTTTACGGGAAAACAGAACCTTATTACAATGGTTCAAAAGTTCTTATGAAGCCTGACTTGCTGACATAAAAGGTTTCAAATTTGGTTTTTAATGGATAAATTTAGGGTTTTCAAGCTTCATATTTTCTAATTTCTCCATCAATGCAATAGTTCCTTGCCATCAAAATCATGGTTAAGTCAGAAGCCATGCCAAAATGAGAGCTCTCAGATTGATTATGGACGCCCATTCTGCAAGCTGTGAAAGATTATGATGTGACTCCAAAGGCTTTAAAAACTCTTAAGCAAATGAAATTCGTAGGGTATAGATGCCTTTTAGAGCATAAAGGATAGAGAAATCTTGTTAGACACTGTATTCACAAGTGCCTTAAGAAAAATGTATGCAAAATGCATAAACATAGACAAAGCACATGAACTGTTTGGCAAAGCCTTTAAAGAAATGTGGTCTCATGGGCTACAAAGACCGCTGGATATGCAAAGTGGATCCGTTGAAATGAAGCAATAGCAAAAATGCTGATGTGTAGAGGATGCTCAATAGGTATTTGAGAGGAGGCTTGAACGAAACATGTTCTCATGGAATGTGAAGATCGTAGCATACACACAATGGATTAGTTGAAAAGGTGTTATTAACTTTCAAGTAAATTTGATTTGAAGATGTAAGGCCGTACTTCTCAAACTTTGTCAACATCCTAACCTCAGCTAGACATTGTAAATGCAAAAAGATTGATGGACATGTATGCATAATGTAAACATATGGAAGGAACGATATGATAAAATGCCTGGAAGAAATGTGACCTCATGGAATGCCTCAAGGAAATGTCATCTCATGGAGCGCAATGTGTGTAGGATATGAACGAAATGGACCGGTTGTTCCTAGTAGACTATTCCTTGAAGCCTCCTTTAGTTACATTCAGAATGCTCTAATAGTCATTTGACAAAAAGCTTCAAAGAAAATATGCCCATTCAGCTAGCCCATGGATGTATGCACAGATCTGAGGAGGAGGTGCAGTAAGTTTTGAGACTTAAGCCATTGCTAATGGAAGTAGCCTACTGATGCAATAGAAGGATCTGAAGAACATTGTAAGGGTGCATATTCAATAGGTAATCTGGATAACTGTGAAATTGACGAAGGATGTCTCTAGCTGAATGCATACATTACTGTGATGGCACTTGCCTTCTTCAAAAGTGGTGCAAAATTCCAAGCAAATATTTGGTCCAAGCATGTGGAGGTAAAGGGAAGAATGAGGCTAGATGCTTTTGAAAAGTTCCTACAAGAGTTACCCTTATCTCTGAACCATGCACTAATGGTGATTTCAATTCATTTGAAAGTTGGTTCTTCTGATGCTAGAATCTCAGGCATGCAGGAGATTGCCAATTCTTACAAGCAAGGAGAAAGGTGGGATTTGCAGAGCTTGCTGCAGGAACTATGCTCCAAATGTTGCACATAAAATCCCTGAACTCAGGAAATGGAGATGAAGCACTACTACAGAATCCAAGTTCAATATAATTGTGATGATAGAATATGTTCTCCTCCTATTACAACTCACAGGTCAAGCTACTGTTGAGGCTAAATCTTTGCTATGAAGGTGTATCAAAGTATTTAAGTTCACTATAGTAGTAAGTGAACCTATAGCTATGCATTGCCCTATTGTTGAGATGGTCTCTCAGTCAAGGTTGAATTCCTCGAGTTGAAACATGTATGTCAAGAGTCATGTTGCAAGCTGTGATCATGAAGGCAGTGTTACTGGCCATGATGAGTATGAAGGGCATGAAAACTTATTCATAAAATTATGAGGTGTCAGGTGTCATGATTTTGGAATTCTTTATATATATTCCCTCCCTCAAATAGTTAAACTAAGTCATTTTAATGACTTAATGCCGTTGTTCTACATCTATAATTTAAAGATGTATTGATAAATTTTCTAAAGATGAAACCGAAAAGGGAAACCAAAAGCCACTCTAGCATTAAAACTACCCTGAAGGTAAAGAGAAAAGCAGCTAATGTCAAAGTGGATTTCCAAAAAGGAAGTTACAATTCTATTCGATTGTTTTCCAAGAATCAGTTACTCCATGAGGAAGTAATGGAATTCTTATTCCTTTTCAAGAATCGGTTACATGGGGAGAGGAATGAAAAATATAAATTTCATTCTATCCATTGTGGAGGGATCTTTTTCTAGTAGCTTGGGAATGTTTAGGGGAAGTAGGGGCAGTTTGTTTTCTTTTCAATCACTTTTTGCTATACATAAAGAGAGTCTGTGAACTCATTTTTGCATTTGGGAAATAAAGGAGATGTTCTTAAATCTATGAATTTATAGATGCTTTCTTTAGACTGCAGATGTCCTTTGTGTCACTGCAATCACTATCAAATGCAATTTCTGTTATATCAAATTGTGTAGATGTTTATTTCTGAATCTTTGAATTCAAATTGATTCGTCAGTTGTGAAGATCTGTTGCTCATTCTTTTCTTGTTTCTCATTCATGGGTGTTGAGTAAATGGACTTTGCATCATTTATTTGCATTCACTTCATCCTGAACTGATCTCTTGCACCTATTTCATGGTTATACGTAGGTGTTAGTCTTTCCTTTTCTGCTTTGTGATGAAAAGCATACCCTGTGTCTTATTCGTTGCAAATTATACGAAGGTAGTTGTGCCTTGTAAAATAAGCAGAGAGCACTTGCATCTATCATTGCAAGTGACTCAACTATTGGTCAGATTGTCATTGGTATGGGCAGAGAGTATAAAATTCAAATGACAAATCTGTTAACCAATAGATTTTTGGCGACTCTACTGGGGAAAGAATTGAAGTGCTGGTGGACCTTCTTTTCTCAAAAATTTAAAGGTGCCTCCCTGAGGACAGAGGCTGGTGGCTTTATGAAGTGGAATGATTCAGAAGCATCTGGTTCCAGCGAAGACCCTCACTAATTTATTTTTGAGAATCGCATTATGGCATTGGTTTCTCTACAGCCATGGGGAAATCATTTTGGACCTCTCTATTTGTCTCAGTTTTCACCTCTGCCTGAAGGATCAAGAAAGGATTTTCTGAAATTTAGTGGAGAAAATCATCAAGATGTTGAAAACCACATTTTGGCATTCACTGTTGCATGTGGAGTTTTGGGGGTAAGTGAGGAAAATGTTTTTGTTAGATTATTTATTGAATCTCTTGTTGGGCTTGCAGCAGATTGGTTTCATTATTTAGAAGAAAAATGTATTACTGATTGGGATTCATTGAAGGATAAGTTCTTGGGACTTAGGTATAAGGGTCTTGCTGATGAAGCTTCTTTGCTATATCAATTTTTCCATATATAAAAGAAAGAAGGTGAACCCATCAAAGATTTTGTGGATAAATTCAACTGGTTGCTCAAAAATATTCCTACCTCCATTCAGCCAAGTGAGCAACTTCAGCTTTGTACTTTTATTTCTGCATTGCATCTAGATGTTCAATTTGTTTTGAAAAGGAGTAAAGTGAATGATATTAAAGTTGCTCAACAAGAGGCTATAAAAATAGAAGATGATTTGATATTAAGTGGGTTATGGAAAACAAATCAGGTTGTGAGTAGTTTGAGTAGTGAGCCTGCGAGAAAGTCTATCATGAATTAACAAAGTTTTCAGCCTGTATGTTTCCAAACTACATAGCCTCCTTCTGCTGAAAGTTTTAATCTCTCTATTTTTTATTCAAAACATTTTGGTAGAGAAGAAGTAAATGCTGCAGAAATTAAACTTCATATAGATAGGAGAATGAAAGCCTATTATTTGCGTTTTGAAGAAGATAAAGATAAATCTAAAAACCCCTCAAGTGATGGAGAAAATGAAACATCCTCTCATGATGCAAATTATAATGAGGGTAATGCAAATAGTGTTTTTTTGTCATCCTTATACTTTGCAGAAATGGAATCATTCACTTTTGTTGAACTGATGAAGAACAATTGGAGGAAGCACAACATAAAGATGAGGTGTTGAATATTCATTCTTTGAAGTGCACGCAAGCTAAATATGAAGCCTTCACATTTTTTGAGAAAGACAATATAGAGGTATGGCTGCAAGAAGAGGTCAAGAATGATTTTACCTTTGAATCTTTTCATTTCAAAAATTTGGATGCCAAAATTTTTAAACAAACATTGGAACATGGTGTTATAAGTAGTCATATGCATTTTAATGAAAGTGATCAAATGAATGAATGTGCTAAGCCTCATATTGTTTACATTCCAAATTGGTGTCTTAATGCATCTAAGGATGAATTTCTATGTGGAGAAGAGGTCACCGTGTGTGATTTACAGATTGTGAATGAATGTGATATGGTGAGTCATGAAACTGTTGAGTCAAATCCTATGGAGAAAGATGAGATTGTTCCAGTTGGGGGTGATTTTCAGCCTCATGAAAATATTATTTGCAATTCAGATTTTTAGTCAAACTCACTTCCAATTTTGTGTAAGGTTGTTAATTGGTCTTCCGATAATTCAAGTGGTTGTTTTTAAGCATGGGATATCAATTTGTCTATTGAGAGGGATGATCATATGCAAGAATGTGTTGGTCTAAAATTTTTAAACAATGCAGTCATTTCCATATATAAAGAAGTATTTTTATCTCATGATTTTTGTGTGAGATGTCGGATTCAGGGGCTAGTTCATCCTTGCTTGCAAAATCAAGTGCATTCTAATATTACACATGAGATTATATAGGCAGATGTTGGTAGTCATATACTGGGCAATGTTGACATGAGTCATCTAATTACAGAGGTATATAATGAAGAGTCACTTCTTGAGCATCAAATCATATCCTAAGGGTCTTTATATGATGTCATTCTTATCAGTTTGATCATGATGGTCACAAGTTGGTAGCTAGTTGTGTGCGAACACCTCATTCATCAACCATTATTTCACAGAGGCTGCTACTTATCCCAGCCTGTTAATGGATTTGCATAATCATTCTGGAGTTTTCTGAGGTAGGGTCTTCCTACCATGTACATATTAGGAGTTTTTATTGTGCTAGTAGTTTGTTTCTTTTCCTATTTTGCCATATTTTTGGCCTGCTCTGACTCCTTTCCTCTATGTTCCCCGACTCTACTGCCCCTTGGATAAGCACTGGTCCATGCATTGAGATTCTGGATTCCTTGCTTCATCCTTTGTAGTCCTCATCTCCAATCAAAGCGTGTTGTTGCCCAAAAATTTGAACTTGAAAATTTTCAAATTTTTAGCACATCCTATATTTCCTTGAACCTGCCGAATCATGAAAACAATTGATTTTTAAAATCTGTGTGACCTTGTGTAAATTCCTCCTATGGGCATGATTCTATCCCCATTCCACCCAATTTGGCAAGTTTTCATGCTCAGATGCCTCACTGTTTGCAAGATTTTTACCTTCACATTTTCTTGCCCGTGATTCACAAATTGAACAAAAATCTAACATCCTGATTACTGTAAGTTAAAGGAATTCTAAGTTTTTCTCAGAGGAATCTATTCTTCATTCTATCCAAATTTTGTAAAGAATGGAGTTACTATGTGGAAGATATGTAGTTTTTCATTTTTGAGGCAAAGCTTGGTTTCAAAGAGTTTTAGGTTTTAAAAGTTTTATGATGATGAATTTCGAAGATAATTTTAATTATGACAAAGTGAAAATTCTAAAGTCCCATGATCTATGAAAATAAATGACTTCATTAAAGTCATACATTTTGGATGCTCCAAGTATTCGGGCAGATATAATTTTCTAAGAAAGTCAAATATTTTCAACTTTGAGAACCCTATGAATATCAATCTCTCTCTTGTCGGCACTTTTTAAAGTTCTTGAACTTTACATACTCCCGACTCTTCCCCATTCGCAAGTTCAAAGGCTCATAGAAGTCTCGATTTCTTGACCCCTTGTTGTCAGGCTTTTATGGGAAAACAGAACCTTATTACAATGGTTCAAAAGTTCTTATGAAGCCTGACTTGCTGAAATAAAAAGGTTTAAAATTTGATTTTTAATTGATAAGTTTAGGGGTTTTTAGCTTCATGTTTTCTAGTTTCTCCATCAATGCAATAGTTCCTAGCCACCAATAGCATGGTTATATTAGAAGCCATGCCGAAATGAGAGCTTTCAGATCAATTATGGACGCCCATTGCATAAGCTGTGAAAGATTATGGTGTGACTCCAAAGGCTTTAAAAACTCTTAAGAAAATGAAATTCACAGGGTATAGATGCCTTTCAGAGCATAAAGGATAGAGAAATCTTGTTAGACATTGTATTCACAAGTGCCTCAAGAAAAATGTATGCAAAATGTGTAATCATAGACAAAGCACATGAACTGTTTGGCAAAGCCTTCAAAGAAATGTGGTCTCATGGGCTACAAAGACCGCTGGATATGCAAAGTGCATCCGTTGAAATGAAGCAACATAAAAAATGCTGATGTGTAGAGGATGCTCAATAAGTATTTGAGAGGAGGCCTGAATGAAATGTGTTTTCATGGAATTTGAAGATCGCAGCATACACACAATGGATTAGTTGAAAATGTGTTATTAAGGCCGTACTTCTCAAACTTTGTTAGCATCCTAACCTTAGTTGGACATTGTAAATGCAAAAAGATTGATGGACATGTATGCATAATGTAAACATATGGAAGGAATGATTTGATAAAATGCCTGGAAACAATGTGACCTCATGGAATGCCTCAAGGAAATGTCATCTCATGGAGTGCAACGTGTGCAGGATATGAACGAAATGGACCAGTTGTTCCTAGTAGAGTATTCCTTGAAGCCTCCTTTGGTTACATTCAGAATGCTTTGATAGTCATTTGACAAAAAGCTTCAAAGAAAATATGCCCATTCAAGTAGCCTACGGATGTATGCGCAAATCTGAGGAGGAGGTGCAGTAAGTTTTGAGACTCAAACCATTGCTAATGGAAGTAGCCTACTGATGCAATAGAAGGATCTGAAGAACATTGTAAGTGTGCATATTTAATAGGTAATCTAGATAACCGTGAAATTGATGAAGGATGTCTCTAGCTAAATGCATATGCTACTATGATGGCACTTGCCTTCTTCAAAAGTGGTGCAAAATTCCAAGCAAATATTTGGTCTAGGCATGTCGAGGTAAAGTGAAAAGTAAGGCTAGACTCTTTTGAATAGTTCCTACAAGAGTTACCCATATCTCTGAACCATTCACTAATAGTGATTTCAATTCATTGGAAAGTTGGTTCTTCTGATGCTAGAATCTTAGGTATGCAGGAGATTGCCAATTCTTACAAGCAAGGAGAAAGGGTGGGATTTGCAGAGCTTGCTATAGGAACTATGTTCCAAATGTTGGACATAAAATCCCTTAACTCAGGAAATGGAGATGAGGCACTACTATAGAATCCAAGTTCAATATAATTGTGATGATAGAATGTGTTCTCCTCCTATTACAACTCACAGGTCAAGTTGCTGCTGAGGCTAAATGTTTGCTATGAAGGTTTGTCAGTATTTAAGTTTACTATAGTAGTAAGTGAACCTATAGATGTGCACTACCCCATTGTTGAGATGGTCTCTCAGTCAAGGTTGAATTGCTCGAGTTGAAACAAGTATGTCAAGAGTCATGTTGCAAGCTGTGATCATGAAGGCAGTGTTACTAGCCATGATGAGGATGAAGGGCATGAAAAATTATTCATAAAATTCTGAGGTGTCAGGTGTCATGATTTTGGAATTCTTTACATATATTTCCTCCCTCAAATAGTTAAACTAAGTCATTTTAATGACTTAATGTCGTTGTTCTACATCTATAATTTCAAGATGTATTGATAAATTTTCTAAAGATGAATCCGAAAAGGGAAACCAAAAGTCACTCTAGTATTAAAACTACCCGGAAGGCAAAGAGAAAAGCAGCTAATGTCAAAGTGGATTTCCAAAAAGGTAGTTACAATTCTATTCGATTGTTTTCCAAGAATCAGTTACTCCATGAGGAAGTATTGGAATTCTTGTTTGTTTTCAAGAATCAGTTACACGGGGAGAGGAATGAAAAATATAAATTTCATTCTATCCATTGTGGAGGGATCTTTTTCTAGTAGCTTGGGAATGTTCAAGGGAAGGAGGGGTAGTTTGTTTTCTTTTCAATCACTTTTTGCTATACAAAAAGAGAGTCTGTGAACTCATTTTTGCATTTGGGAAATAAAGGAGATGTTCTTAAATCTGTGATTTTATAGATGCTTTCTTTAGACTGCAAATGTCCTTTGTGTCACTGCAATCACTTTCAAATGCAATTTCTGTTATATCAAATTGTGTAGATGTTTATTTCTGAATCTTCGAATTCAAATTGATTCGCCAGTTGTGAAGATTTGTTGCTCATTCTTTTCTTGTTTCTCATTCATGGGTGTTGAGTAAATGGACTTTGCATCATTTATTTGCATTCACTTCATTCTAAACTAATCTCTCGCACCTATTTCATGGTTATATGTAGGTGTTAGTCTTTCCTTTTATGCTTTGTGGTGAAAAGCATACCCTGTGTCTTATTCATTGCAAATTATACGAAAGTAGTTGTGCCTTGTAAAATAAGTAGAGAGCACTTGCAACTATCATTGCAAGTGACTCAATTGTTGGTCGGATTGTCATTAGTATGGGCAAAGAGTATAAAATTCAAATGACAAATCTGTTAACCAACAGATTTTTGGCAACTCTACTGGGGAAAGAATTGAAGTTCTAGTGGACCTTCTTTTCTTGTAAATTTAAAGGTGCCTCCCCGAGGATGGAGGTTGGCGGCTTTATGAAGTGGAATGATTTAGAAGCATCTAGTTCCAGGAAAGACCCCCACTGATTTATTTTTTAGAATCGCATTATGGCATTGGTTTCTCCACAGCCGTGGGGAAATCATTTTGGACCTCCCTATTTGTCTCAATTTTTACCTCTGCCTGAAGGATCAAGAAAGCATTTTCCAAAATTTAGTGGAGAAAATCATCAAGATGTTGAAATCCACATTTTGGCATTCACAGGTTGCATGTGGAGTTTTGGGGGTAAGTGAGGAAAATGTTTTTGTTAGATTATTTATTGAATCTCTTGTTGGGCTTGCAGCAGATTGGTTTCATTATTTAGAAGAAAAATGTATAACTGATTGGGATTCATTGAAGGATAAGTTCTTGGGACTTAGGTATAAGGGTCATGCTAATGAAGCTTCTTTGCTATATCAATTTTTCTATATATAAAAGAAACAAGGTGAACCCATCAAAGATTTTGTGGATAAATTTAACCGGTTACTCAGAAATATTCCTTCCTCCATTCAGCCAAGTGAGCAACTTCAGCTTTATACTTTTATTTCTGCATTGCATCCAGATGTTCAATTTGTTTGAAAAGGAGTAAAGTGAATGATATTAAATTTGCTCAACAAGAGGCTATAAAAATAGAAGATGATTTGATATTAAGTGGGTTATGGAAAACAAATCAAGTTGTGAGTAGTTTGAGTAGTGAGCCTGTGAGAAAGTCTATCATGAATAAACAAAGTTTTCAGCCTGTATGTTTCCAAATCACATAGCCTCCTTCTGTTGAAAGTTTTAATCTCTCTGTTTTTTATTCAAAACATTTTGGTAGAGATGAAGTAAATACTGCAGAAATTAAACTTCATATAGATAGGAGAATGGAAGCTTATTATTTGCATTTTGAAGAAGATAAAGATAAATCTAAAAACCCCTCAAGTGACAGAGAAAATGAAACATCCTCTCATGATGCAAATTATAATGAGGGTAATGCAAATAGTGTTGTTTCGTCATCCTTGTCCTTTGCATAAATGGAATCATTCACTTTTGTTGAACTGATGAAGAACAATTGGAGGAAGCACAACATAAAGATGAGGTGTTGAATATTCATTCTCTGAAGTGCATGCAAGCTGAATATGAAGCCTTCACATTTTCTGAGCAAGACAATACAGAGGTATGGCTGCAAGAAGAGGTCAAGAATGCTTTTAAATTTGAATCTTTTCATTTCAAAAATTTGGATGCCAAAATTTTTAAACAAACATTGGAAGATGGTGTTATAAGTAGTAATATGAGTTTTGATGAAAGTGATCAAATGAATGAATGTGCTGAGCCTCATATTGTTTACATTCCAAATTGGTGTCTTAATGCATATGAGGATGAATTTCTATGTGGAGAAGAGGTAACCATGTCTGATTTACAGATTGTGAATGAATGTGATTTGGTGTCATGAAACTGTTAAGTCAAATCCTACGGAGAAAGATGAGATTGTTCCAGTTGGGGGTGATTTTCAGCCTCATAAAAATATTATTTGCAATTCAGATTTTCAATTGAACTCACTTCCAATTTTGTGTAAGGTTGTTAATTGGTCTTCCGATAATTCAAGTGGTTGTTTTCAGGCATGGGATATCAATTTGTCTATTGAGAGGGATGATCATATGCAAGAATGTGTTGGTCCAAAAATTTTAAACAATGCAATCATTTCCACATATAAAAAAGGGTTTTTAACTCATGATTTTTGTGTGAGATGTCTGATTCGGGGGCTGGTTCATCCTTGCTTGCAAAATCAAGTACATTCTAATATTACACATGAGATTATACAGGCAGATGCTGGTAGTCATATACTAGGCAATGTTGACATGAGTCATCTAATTACAGAGGTATATAATGAAGAGTGGCTTCTTGAGCATCAAATAATATCCTGAGGGTTTTTATATGATGTCATTCTTATCGGTTTGATCATGGTGGGCACAAGTTGGTAGCTAGTTGTGTGTGGACTCCTCATTCATCAACCATTATTTTGCAGAGGCTGCTACTTCTCCTAGCCCATCAATGGATTTGCATAATCATTCTGGAGTCTTCTGAGGTAGGGTCTTCCTGCCATGTACATATTAGGAGTTTTTGTTGTCCTAGTAGTTTGTTTCTTTTCCTATTTTGCCCTATTTTTGGCCTGCTTTGACTCCTTTCTTCTATGTTCCCCAACTCTATTGCCCCTTGGATAAGCACTAGTCCATGCATTGAGATTCTGGATTCCTTGCTTCATCCTTTGCAGTCCTCGTCCCCAATTAGAGCGTGTTGTTGCCCAAAAATTTGAACTTGAAAATTTTCAAATTTTTCAATGCATCCTATATTTCCTTAAACCCACCAAATCATGAAAACAATTGATTTTTAAAATCTGTGTGAGTTGGTGCAAATTCCTCCTATGGGCATGATTCTATCCCCATTCCACCCAATCTGGCAATTTTTCATGCCCGGATGCCTCACTGTTTGCAAGATTTTTACCTTCACATTTTCTTGTCTGTGATTCACAAACTAAACAAAAATCTAACATCCTTATTGCTGGAAGTTAAAGGAATTCTAGGTTTTTCTCAGAGGAATCTATTCTTCATTCTATCCAAATTTCGTAAAGAACGGAGTTACTATGTGGAAGATATGTAATTTTTCATTTATGAGGCAAAGCTTGGTTTCAAAGAGTTTTAGGTTTTAAAAGTTTTATGATGATGAATTTTGAAGATAATTTTAATTATGACAAAGTGAAAATTCTAAAGTCCCACTATCTGTGAAAAAAGACGACTTCATTAAAGTCATGCATTTTTGAGGCTCCAAGTATTCGAGCAGATATATTTTTCTAAGAAAGTCAAATATTTTCAACTTTGAGAACCCTATATATACAATCTCTCTCTTGTTGGCACTTTTTAAAGTTATTAAACTTTACATACTCCCGATTCTTCTCCATTTGCAAGTTCAAAGGTTCGTAGAAGTCCCGATTTCCTGATCCCTTATTGTCGGGCTTTTATGGAAAAATACAACCTTATTACAATGGCTCAAAAGTTCTTATGAAGCCCGAGTTGCCGACATAAAAGGTTTCAAATTTTGTTTTTAATGGATATATTTAGGGCTTTCGAGCTTCATGTTTTCTAGTTTCTCCATCAATACAATAGTTCCCAAGCACCGACAACATGGTTAAGTCAGAAGCCGTGCTGAAATGAGAGCTTTCAGATCGATTATGGACGCCCATTCCGTAAGCTATGAAAGATTATGATGTGACTCCAAAGGCTTTAAAAACTCTTAAGAAAATGAAATTCGCAGGGTATAGACATCTTTTAGAGCATAAAAGATAGAGAAATCTTGTTAGATGTTGTATTCACAAGGGCCTCAAGAAAAATGTACGCAAAATGTGTAATCATAGACAAAGCATATAAACTATTTGGCAAAGCCTTCAAAGAAATGTGGTCTCATGGGCTGCAAAGACCGCTGGATATGCAAAGTGGATCTGTTGAAATGAAGCAACAACAAAAATGCTGATGTGCAGAGGATGCTCAACATATATTTGAGAGGAGGCCTGAATGAAATGTGTTTTCATGGAATGTGAAAATCACAGCATACACACAATGGATTAGTTGAAAAGGCATTATTAACTTTCAAGAAAACTCAATTTGAAGATGTAAGGCCATACTTCTCAAACTTTGTCAGCATCCTAACCTCAATTGGACTTTGTAAATGTAAAAAGATTAATGGACATGTATGCATAATATAAACATATGGAAGGAACGATTTGATAAAATGCCTAGAAGAAATGTAACCTCATGGAATGCCTCAAGGAAATGTCATCTCATGGAATACAACGTGTGCAGGTTATGAACAAAATGGATCAGTTGTTCCTAGTAGAGTATTCCTTGAAGCCTCCTTTGGTTACATTCAGAAAGCTCTAATAGTCATTTGATAAAAAAATTCAAAGAAAATATGCCCATTCAGCTAGCTCGCGGATGTATGTGTAGATCTGAGGAGGAGGTGCAGTAAGTTTTGAGACTCAAGCCATTGCTAATGGAAGTAGCCTACTGATGCAATAGAAGGATCTGAAGAACATTGTAAGGGTGCATATTCAATAGGTAATCTAGATAACCATGAAATTGACGAAGGATGTCTCTAGCTAAATGCATACGTTATTGTGATGGCACTTGCCTTCTTCAAAAGTGGTGCAAAATTCCAAGCAAATATTTGGTCTAAGCATGTGGAGGTAAAGGAAAGAGTGAGGCTAGATGCATTTAAAAAGTTCCTACAAGAGTTACCCTTATCTCCGAACCATGCACTAATGGTGATTTCAATTTGTTGGAAAGCTGGTTCTTCTGATGCTAGAATCTTAGGCATGCATGAGATTGCCAATTCTCACAAGCAAGGAGAAAGGGTGGGATTTGCAGAGCTTGCTGCAGGAACTATGCTCCAAATGTTACACATAAAATCCCTGAACTCAGGAACTAGAGATGAGGCACTACTACAAAATCAAAGTTCAATATAATTGCGATGATAGAATACGTTCTCCTTCTATTACAACTCGCAGGTCAAGCTACTGCTGAGGTTGAATCTTTGCTATGAAGGTGTATCAAAGTATTTAAGTTTGCTACAGTAGTAAGTGAACCTGTATATGTGCACTGTCATGTTGTTGAGATGGTCTCTCAGTCAAGGTTGAATTGCTCATGTTGAAACAAGTATGTCAAGAGTCATGTTGCAAGCTGTGATCATGAAGGCAGTGTTACTGGCCATGATGACTATGAAGGGCATGAAAGCTTATTCATAAAATTCTGAGGTGTCAGGTGTCATGATTTTGGATTTCTTTATATATATTCCCTCCCTCAAATAGTTGAACTAAGTCATTTTAATGACTTAATGTTGTTGTACATCTATAATTTAAAGATGTATTGATAAATTTTCTAAAGATGAAACTGAAAAGGGAAACCAAAAGCCACTCTAGCATTAAAACTACCTGGAAGGCAAAGAGAAAAGAAGCTAATGTCAAACTAGATTTCCAAAAAGGCAGTTAGGATTCTATTTAATTTTTTTCCAAGAATCAGTTACTCCATGAGGAAGTAATGGAATTCTTATTCCTTTTCAAGAATCGGTCACATGAGGAGAGGAAGGGAAAATATAAATTTCATTCTATCCATTATGGAGGGATCTTTTTCCATATTTTTTGAGTAGCTTGGGAATAGGGGAAGCAAGGGCAGTTTGTTTTCTTTTCAATCACTTTTTGCTATACAGAAAGAGAGTCTGTGAACTCATTTTTGCATTTGGGAAATAAAGGAGATGTTCTTAAATCTGTGAATTTATAGATGCTTTCTTTAGACTACAAATGTCCTTTGTGTCATTGCAATCACTTTCAAATGCAATTTCTATTATATCAAATTGTGTAGATGTTTATTTCTAAATCTTTGAATTCAAATTGATTCATTAGTTGTGAAGATCTATTGCTCATTATTTTATTGTTTCTCATTTGTGGGTGTTGAGTAAATGGACTTTGCATCATTTATTTGCATTCACTTCATTCTAAACTAATCTCTTGCACTTGTTTCATGGTTATAGGTAGGTGTTAGTCTTTCCTTTTTTGCTTTCTAGTGAAAAGCATACCATGTGTCTTATTCATTGCAAATTATACGAAGGTAGTTGCGCCTTGTAAAATAAGCAGAGAACACTTGCAACTGTCATTTCAAGTGACTCAACTGTTGGTCAGATTGTCAGTAGTATGGGCAGAGAGTATAAAATTCAAATGACAAATTTGTTAACCAACATTATCCTCAACTCTCTTGCATGTAGGGTAGATTTTGAATATTGATGATATTTATTTATTTGCCTTGGATTTATGAAAGGGATTTTTCCTCCCTCCCTTTTAGATAGGAGGGTTGTTTATTTTCATTTTCATTTTGGTGAACCCCCATGCTCTTACTACCCCTTAGGAAATTTCCATCCTTAGGGTTTATCTTTTGATTTTTTATTTTACAAATCTGAAAGTGATTTATCTTGCTTTATCTTTCTATCTATCCTTGACATACCACTTTAAGGCTTCTTTATGCCATGAGCTATATTCAAATCCCAATCTTCCTTTGTGAAGGAGTGCTCGTCTAAACCTTAGTTTGGCTAGCCACTAATGAGATCTTTTTTATTTGATGATTAATAACATTCATATTGAGAACCATATTGAGGACCATGAAGAACAACAAGATTATGACCATGATGCTTTTGTTGCTTTAAGAAAGGCCCTTCCCTTATGAGACAATTACTTATTAATGTACTTACTCATGTTGAATATCAACAATTAACTATTACTTTACATATAATGTATTGGTGGGTTCCTCTATGGCATGGATATTCTTCATAATATTGGCACTCTCGTGGCTTCTTCTAATGGTGTATCCTCTCACCCACCCATACACCCTTCATCATCTTTTGATCCTTCTTCCTCCCATCCTGCAATTACCACTTTCATGACCTCTCTACCCATGTTGTTACTCCTAGTGTGACCCCTTCCTATTTCATTCTTACCTCTAGTGTCACCACCACATTTCCCTCCACTAGTGTTCCACTTACCTCTCATCCTTCCATGTCTACTCATATCCATGTAGATCTAGGGTTATCACCTACACCTATCTTCCTAATACTACTACATCATCTCATCTTACAACCACCTAAAATTATAGTGTGGCTTCTCTTATCATTGCCATGTCATTATGATATGGATCCAAGGTCGTCTAGGGATAAACCAATCTTAGAGAAAGATGAGTATATATATTATGCACAAGAAAGCAAAAAATCATAGTAATTTAATACACAATCGATAGTGAAATTCTTTTAGCAAATATATATGATGCTTTTATTCAACATAAATGAATAGGGTACAATGGACGTTGTATATAGAAAGGATAGGAATGAGAATCCCCATGACCAAAAAGGGGTGAACACATCTAGCCAATTTGCTTTCTACTAAACAATTATCTAACTTTTCTTTTGGAGGATCAAATGCATACAAATACAATATGGTTACAAAACAAGTCTAGAAGATGAAACAATTCATGTCCTGAACTACTTAACTTTCCAATTGCTTGATAATTGAACTTCCCTGATAATTGGTTTTCTATTCTTAGGGATAAATAAGTCCATCGAGGATGACAATGTGAAGGATTTTTTACTGCATTATGTTCACTAGGATTTTCATGAAGATATGTTGAGTCATGCACAATAACACACAACAACACAATGAATTACATAGGGTCATGTGTAGTGGCATGCGGTAACATAGTGACTTATGCATAGGGTGCACATGTTTTCAAAGATTTTGAGTTAGTTCTAAGTAGATCTAGGTCATATGTGTTAACACAAAAGGTTATTAGGGCACATGCAAGGTTTCTTGATGCTTTCATAGCTACACACTAATCATTCACCCTTTCTTGAGAAGTGATGGCCTCATCATGTCATTAGTGAGCTATGGAAAATGAACTCAAGGCCATTAAAGATCATACCACTTCGCTTAATCTATATATTACCCTTCCTTAGCCACTTTGAACATATGATGTGAACCTTTGTGGGTGGGTGTTGTAG
Organism: Cunninghamia lanceolata; assembly: GCA_027924645.1. Classification (NCBI taxonomy): domain Eukaryota; kingdom Viridiplantae; phylum Streptophyta; class Pinopsida; order Cupressales; family Cupressaceae; genus Cunninghamia; species Cunninghamia lanceolata. Next base: position 2,021,250 of record BSBN01001399.1, read on the forward strand.
TTGTCTATGTGATCTCATCCTACATGATTGTGCATAGGTGTTGAGGATCCAAGTTTGAAGGATATTCAATTGCTACTAGTTCAAGAAGAGGAGTAAAATATGGCTTAAGGTGTTTCATATTGAATACTAGGTGCAAATGAAGTATTACATGAGTTTCAAAACAAAGGTGTTCTCACCAATTTCATACAGATTGGTGTATGGACCATAGCACAAAGGCTTCATCTTTTGATATGGACCCTTGAAGTGGTCCCTCTAAAGATGAAAGCATACTTTATTGCTAGCCTTGAATGAGTGAGGTGTGTAGTGTAATTCATGACATTATTTGTGCTTTTAATGTTGGCAAGAGATAATCCAATGTACCTAATGGTGAGCACTTTAAATGTGGTGTAGAAACTTTTATGTTTTATCTACTTTTAATTCATGTGTGTGATTCTACATGATGTGGCACATAGTAGGAAATATCCAGAGGTGTTGCAAGCTAGAACCCAAGACATGTCTAGAAAGGACTATGCCTCATAGAACTATGCAAATCTCTATTCTAGGCTTGCTATATGTAGATCATGTTGTTATCCCAAGTGTGAAGATGCATAAAAGATGGAATAGTGTGTGGTTGAACACATCTGTCTAGCATATGGAAGGTTGTGGACTAATCTAGTTGTGTAACTAATCTCTCTCACAAGGATTCCCAAAATGCACTACTAAATCTTGGGTTGTGATCAAGATAATGGATGTAGGTATTCCAAAATACACCAAAACATGGTTAAAGAAGTGCGAGTTTTCCTACAGTGTGATGGTTTTATTGCAAGAAATTATGATGGTCATCTTTGAAAATTTATCCACTACAAGAAACATAAAATTGTTATAATGCTTTTTCATAGGGAGTCTAATCATGAAATTCATGTTGATGAATTCTTAGGGCCTTTGTGATACTATGAGTGGTGTGTAAATCCCAAGTTTCTCAAGTTGATGGGTTTTGTGATGCAAAAAGGAATTTGGGACTTGATATGGCACTCAATGTCCACACTCATGTGAGGCTAACATAAGTTGTTGTAGCACTATCAAAGTCTTGGTAATGCAAACATTCTATCTATCTTGGTGTAGTGCACCTCCTATATGATTCATTGGTAAGGTGAGCCTTCTAAAACATAGACATTTGAGCTTGAAGAGAATCATTTCACTCAAATGGAACTTGAAAACTAGTTTACCTTGTGCACGCATGGTTTAGGTCTATTCAAAGTTTAATTCTATTATGTAGAGGTTCTCCTACTTAATGAAGTTGTGGCCTCATGAGTCTAGTACTATGATGAGTGTGTGAACTAGTGGTCAACTAAGGTAATTTGTTTCCTTATGTCTTTCCTAGGCTTCTTGTGCTTTATCACTAGATGGAACTATTGCAAGTATGTCACCCATTTCATGTGGATCACATTCTCTAACTTGCTCTAGATATGTGTAGAAACTAAAGTGACTTATGATTAGAATGAATGACTACCTCCTAACATAGAATGTAGTGGCACCACTACAAGTAATAGCTTGAACAATGGCACACAATTATTTCTCAGTGGTGGAGCAACTCTAAACCATGTGTCATTGAATTCTTTTGAATGAAAGGTAACCATGTGCTCATGCTAAGTGAATACTATGCCAAGTGCATATTTAGATGCATCAGTTTGAATCTCAAATGGGTGTGCAATATTATACATTTATAGAATAGGTGTTGTACCTAGAGATGTTGCTTGAGCTCCTTGAAAGTGCTTTGTTTTACAGGTGTCTAAATGAATGTCACAGGTTGGCATGCATGATCTAACTAAATGACCAAGTGATATGTGAGAATCAAAGAACAAACTTATGGTAGAAGATAGAAAGTCTAAGAAAGTTACACAATTCAATGATGTGTGGTGTTGGCTAGTCACAAATCACCTTGATTTTCTTTGGATCTACATGGATGGTTGCATGATCAATAATGTATCCTGGATAGTGAATCTCTTTGGTGTTGAAGGTATACTTGTTGAAGTTAGCCTACAACTTATGTTTTCATGAGAGTCTAAGATGTGTGAGATGTGATTACATGCTTCTTCCAAGTCTTGATAAATATGAGAATGTCATCTAAGTAGATGATGAAGAAGGAGTTATTAAAGGATTGCAAGATGCTTTTCATTTGACACATGAATGTTGTTGACTAGTGTATTGGTTAGACCAAAATTTAGTTGACCAAGACTTGAAGAATTAGTTTCAATTGATCCATATCCAATAGAAAATCTATCAATTTACCATGACCAAAATCATATATAGCAAGCCAACTAGTAGCTGCCCACCTGAACATTCTTAGTAGAAAGAGACAATGGTTGGGGAGAAAACCCGAATCCTTCCTTTAGACAGAAAACTATCTTGGTATTAAATGTTTTTTTAGATGCTTTCAATATGAACTAATACTTGGTGATGTCATGACTTGAGGTTGATGTCATTGAAGTTTTGTGCACCAAAGAGCTAGTCCAAGAGGTCGTCAATGCAAGATAAGGGATACCTATTTTTCACCAAGATCTTTTTGAGGATGCAATAGTCAATTTAGAGTCACCATATACCATCTTTCTTTAGAACAAGGACTATCAAGCTATCACATGGAAATTTTTTGGGTCTAAACTTTTCTTAAGCAATTAGCTCTTGAATTTAGCACTAAACTTCATCATTTTTAAAAACAAATATATGATACAAGGGGCTATTTCGAAGAGGGGATCTACGAACCAAATCGATCTTATGTTTTATTATGTAGTGCATGGGAGTTTCTTTATACTCCCCAAAGACATCCTTGCATTGTTGTAATATCATGTTGAGATTTTGTTGTTGGGATGCTGTTTGCATAACCTTGAGCACTACTAATGCACTCTTGCTTTATTTTGTAGGTGTCTCTAGGTAAAATATGAAAAGAATGTACTTTTGTGTGTGCAAAATGATCTTATAGAATTATTGGCAAGAGATCAAGACCAACTTGGTCTTCACTAAAGACTCATGAAGTTTGAAGTAATAGTTGTCAATTTGTACTATCCTCCATTGCTACTTCACATAATGGGCACCATCTTTGTCATACACATATGGCCTTCCAAATAGAACATCACAAACTTCCAATGATGCAATGTCACAAGTGACTATCATACCTAGGTCACTTCCAAACTAGTGGATTTAAACCTTGATGTTTTAAATTTTAAAATTCAAATTAACACCTTGCCAAACTTTCCACTAGTCATTGTGAGTTGGCTTAGCATACATTACATTGATTTGTGTTCTTGATTATTGTATTTAAGGACTTTTACTCATTAATTTAAAAAAAACAACCCAGGGCTTTCATAATAATCATATCTTGAGTTTGATTTATAACGAGAATAAAAATAGTCTAGACCATTATCAGAAAGTCACATCAGCACATCATCCTTGGTTTGGTGCAAGATTGCTTGTTATATTTGATCTTTCATTTAGAGTTATAAATCTAGTATGTTAGGCATTTGACCAAGGAGAACTTGACCCTTGTGATCTAATAAAATCCCCAAATGTGTCCCTAAACACCACAAGTCCTTTTGCATATTTAGACAAAAAAAAAAGGTGAAATGAATTCCAACAACTCATAGTCTTTTAGTTCAAATCCATTAGTCTCATTTTGGGTCTACATACAATTTTAGACTCACACTTGCAGAGATCAAGGCAAGATGTAAAATACCCTACTTAGTTGACTGAAATTTTTCCTTCATTTTCACTTCAACAATGAACATAAAAAATGCAAAATAACATCAACAAATATATAAACACTTGAATATCCAAACACCTTGCTTTATTGAAGCCTTTAAATATGATAAATGCAAATACTTATTCACTAGTTTTTATGACAGTCCTTGACTGTTTCATATCAAACCTTATTACATGTACAAAAATGCATGAAATTACATCAAAACCCTTAAAGGATCAATGCCAATATCAAGTAGAATGAACAACTAATCAATTCAGCTCAACTAAGGCTTTGAATGAGCTCTAATCACAACTGATATCTATGTTATATTGGCTATTACAGGTGTTGATATCTCTGATTTAACCCAACAATCCAAAATACCACAAAATATCATCAAAATGCCTCTCCCAAATGCAAGCGATTGGTTTCTTGATGTCTTGAATCTTCAAAGTCACCTATGAAATGCTCTTTTTGAACCTTGCAATGAAATTTCCAGCCAATTGAAAATCTTCAACAAAGTCTCCAATACTCCAATGCTTCAATGTAAACCTATAATTTGTCATAATGATGAAATCTTAATGAAATCACCTCATAAACATGGATGGGATCATCACCATTCCATGGTCAAGGGATCATCTCCTTGACAATATAACTGAAAATCAGAATTCCCAGCCAAGAACAAAGTCATGAAATCTTACCAAGCACTCAAAATATACAAATTGAAGTTTAATGCTTGTATTTAAGCCTCTCCAAGATGACCAATGCAATTAGCTCCATTTGATAGTTGAATTTGAAAGCCACCAATGAATATCTCTTTGTCTTCATCAAACTTCTCCTTCTTTCTTGGGCGGCACTTCATGAAGATAATTAATTTTATTAATTTGAAAACCTCTCTACTTGGTCAGTGATCCTCATAAGAGAAAGCATTTATCTTAAAATTACACCCACCCCTTCATGGGTAGTGAACTAACATGGAGCTATTGATATCATTAAATAAATTGTTAACTCCTCCTTAAATTGGTACTTCTAATTTGAATTAGAACGACCTTAATCGATGCTATCAAACATAAAATGAGTATCCTCTTGGTCGGTGCTCATCCTTGGGCAATACAAATCATATTAAATTAAAAACATGACTCCTCTAAGCGGTGCTCCTCTTAGTATTAGCATTCGATCCCATGTGTCAACTTAATCAATTTTAAATGTACTTCACATAATCCAAAGCTATAGCTCCACCGTGTACACTTTTACTCTAGCTAGGACCTACTACCACCATGTACATTTTAATGACACATGATCCAATGAATGCACCATGTACACAATTACATTGGCCGACTGAGCTCTATTTCCTTAAATGCTTAGCTTGGACCTATAATGCAACCGATCAATCCGATGTCAACCATGTATACTTTATCTCCACGGATTAATATAGAACCACCCTTATAACCGCTCGGCATAGATTAACTTGCTTGGTGTGGACCTATTTAGCATGATCGATGGAAAAGAGACATGAAATTGCAATTAAAGATTGCCAATTTCCAAATGTCAACTTGTCATTAAAGAAATAATGAAAATACAATTTGAATATTGTACTTTCCATTAATCACAAACACCATATTTTGGCTAAATAATTAATATTGCCAAATAAAACTTTAGCCAAAATAAAAATCATGTCTAGCTCCAAAATGGGGACATTATACAAGACTTGTGTTGGAAAAAAGGAGAGAGAACAAGGTAAAGTTGCAACTATGTAGCTTTTAAATGTTTTTAAATATGAAATAAAAGCATGCGTAAATATAAAAATTACTTTCAATTTAGATGTAATAGTATTTCTCCAATTTAATCAATGTAGTAGAGAAGGAAAAAGCATGATAGAAGTAGACACAAAATTTATGTGGAGAAACCCTTGAGGGAAAAAACTCCACACCCAAAGAGATTTATTCTTGTATTAATTCCTGTAATTGAGTTTACAATAATATTGAAATCTTCTTTGGATTCTTCTAGCACTTCATTATTCCTTCAATTTCAAATACATAACATTAACCTATAATTCCTGTGATGATTTCTCATTCATACTATCTACTAACTCAAGGCATCATTCTATAGAAGCCATGGATCTCAAAAATACGATAAATTGTATCCAATAACATGAGAAGAAATCTCATGCAAATCCAAGCACCCAATATAGTGAACTCCAAAGCTGCATGGTAGAAATCAACTGTTAATTGCAAGTCTTAAACATGGGCGCCCAAGAAGTCCCAAACAAACTTAGTTAACTGAAGTGTTATGTGACAATAAAAAAGCACAATTGGAAGTCTCAACATGGGTGCCCAAGAAGTAAAGCTCAAACTTAGTCAATTGAAGTGTTATGTGACAATAACAATGTCGAACTAAAAGCTTCTTCATGAGCGCCTAGTAACTCCCAATTAGACAAAGTCAACTAAAGTGTCACTGAAGTACCAACACACACCAATGCCATGCAAACAATATGCATCATTGATGTTCCCAATATTATTCTGTAACAACTTGTTCTATAAGATGCAAGAGTCATGTAACCACCTGGAGCACCATGAAAGAGTTATCCAAAACTGATCCTGAGTTAGAGTGTCATGCAAGATACATGCAACACCATATAAATGGTATGCAACAACATGCAAGTCCATATAACTGATATGCAACAACATGCAAGTCCATATAACTGACATTCAACAACATGCAAGTACATGCAAGTTACATGCAACAATATGCAAGTGGCATGCAACAACATGCAAGTACATGCAAGTTCATATAAGTGACATGCAACAACATGTAAGTTTGTGCAAGTAACATACAACAACATGCAAGCACATGCAACAGCATGTAAGTCTATGCTGCAAGTAACATGCAACAAAATGCAAGCACATGCAAGTTCATATAAGCGACATGCAACAACATGTAAGTCCATGCAAGTAACATGCAACACATGCAAGCACATGCAAACTCATACAAGTGACATGCAACAACATGCAAGTCCATGCAAGTAACATGCAACATATGCAAACTCATATAAGTGACATGCAATGACATGCAAGTCCATGCAATATTTTATGAGTTCATGCAAGCAATATACAAATATCATGCATCTCTAACTTCACTATTAACTGCCACATCATATTCATGCAAATATCATGCATCTCTAACTCCATTGTTAACTGCCACATCATATTCATGTAAATATCATGCATCTCTAACTCCGTTGTTAACAGTCACATCATGTTAATGCAAATATCATGCATCTCTAACTCCGCGGTTAATGGCTACATCATGTTCATGCAAAGTGTATCAACATTATCCACTCATGCACACAAAAAAGTAAACTCCTAGTCTTCATTGGAAACACCTCCAAAGTGAGCACCCAAATTAGCTCTCACTTCCTAGGAAATATCACCAAGTCAAGATAGACATCAAAGAGTCAACTACAAGTCTCCATAGACTTCACTTCCAAAATGGGCACCCAAATTGGGTCCTACCTCATAGAAGTTATCAACAACATGTCATAGTGCTATATTCAAATACTATTTTGTCTCTCAAGTTCCTATGTGTTGGAGAACACTTTCAAAGAACTTTGGAGACACATGAATTTGGTTAGGATTGCAAAGTTAATGACAGCTTATCCCAACAACTGGCATAGGTGATCTAGGGTAAAAAAAATAATCAATTTGTAGAGACTAATATCTTCATCTAAGGAATCCATAAAATTCCATTACATTGGAAAATTGATTTCTTACGTCTATTACAACACATCTTCATCATTAGATTTCAAGCTAAGTATGGCAATCAATTTATTTCAATTTCTACATTTAATTTTACATTTATTATTTCTATTTCTAACTTCTTTTATCTAGGTTAATTGTTTTCTAATTGATTGCATTTATTTAATTAGCCTAGATAAATTTATGTAAATCATCTATTTTCTTTACATTTTGGTGAACTTGTTTGCTCTTACATAATCTAGGGTTTTTCCTTCTTCCATTAGGGGTTTTCATATCTAGTTTTCTAATTGCATTCATTTTATGTATCATATTTGATTAGGGTTTAAACCCATCCTTATTTGTGTCCCATTGACTTATCTCCACTAGGGTTTGGGCTTGTATAGCTTGATTTTTCTTCCTTCCCATGTTACCTACCCTTGTTTTTATTTCTAGGGTTTCGTTTTCTAATTTATTTCAAATTTCAATGCTTGTTGGTTTTTTAGATTTAGTCAAACCTTGCTTGTCTTTTTTCCTTAATGGTTTGTGTGTTGTTGGTGTGCCAAGATCTTGCTCTCATCCTCACATTCCCTTAAGGAGAAGTCTTAATTTGAATCATGGCATGGAATAATATACCCTGAATGGTGCTCCTAGTGATGTTCCCATAAACACTATTATCACTTCTATTATTTAAAATGAGGCTTGAGATTATGATCATGAAACACATTTGGAACAACAAAAGTGTGCACATGAGCTTGCTAGTTTAGTTGAGATGGATAATCCTAAAAATTTGGTGCAATCTTGTTGGTGCATTTATTTATTTATGAATATAGTATATTTACTGTTCTTTATTATGTACCTTAGAATAATCTTACTTAGGTAGAGTTAGAGTTAGTGGGATATGAGGTGTCTCCTTATCCTTTAGTGGTATACTTTCCCATGTAGGTTAGTGGGTTTTCACCCTCATCCACATGCATAGTAAGTTTTCTCCTCACTTAATACATTTCTTATAGATGTAATCCATCTTTCTCTTATTTGCATATTGCTTTCATATTGTTTGTATATCTCTTGTTCAATGTTTCACTATCATACTTTTCCATCCTCATTAAAGTGGAATAGCCATTGTGTTTCTTCTTCAATATTTTATCATCATGGGCAATTAGGTTATGTGACTAGTTCTTTGCATTAGATCTTGGGTGATTGCATAGGCATCTTTACAAATATTACATGGTATCAAAGCCCTTTTATGTTCAAAGGCTAGTTCAACTCCATTATTGGGGTTGAGGGTTTCAAGAGAGGAATTATTTTGTAAGCTAGTTTAGGTGAATGGTGGAGCAAATATGAGCTCTCCATTTTGTCTAAAGTATCAAAGATATTAGTTTTACCTTTTATTTTGTCCAAATATGACATTGGGAGCCCAACTAAATAGGGTATAAAGTTGGGGTCATATAAGCATTTTTGTAGGTAATAGTCATTTCAAAGAATTTTGGGGCAAAAGCAACCTCACCATTGTATCTAGAGCATCAAAGAACTTAAGGATCCCTTATAAATTCACTTGATTTGGAGCATATTGTCTAAAGCCCTAACCTTTTACCTAAATCAATCATACAATCCATACCTTACCATATAATTTGCACTCATTGTACCCTTTTCTATGATATTTTACATCACATGCATCATAATTGCATAGGGGTTAACCGAGTATGCATGGTCTATTATGGAACATCCTGTTGTAGAACTTCTTGTTGTGGAACTTCCTATTCCTTATTCATTCCATCTACTTTATTTGCATCTTCTGTGGTTCCTTGAACATCTTCACATACATGTTTTTCTAATTAACTTGTAGTAACATCTTGTATGTCGTCAACTATAAGGACATCTAGTTGACTTTTATTAATATCTAGTGTATTGTCAACTGCATCTTGTGACATGTCAACTATTAAGACATCTGATTAACTTTGATGATCATGTTGCATTGGTTCTACATCCAGATCATGATGTTTTGCTTGCGCTTGTACATCAACATCTTTATTTGTATCTTGAGACTAGGTCTCAAAAATAATAGTATCTGTTGCCACTTCAAACACTTGTTCAATGTGAACCCTAGGAGCCTCTTTATCAATCAAAAGAATGTTATTAAAAATGGGTTAGTTTGGGTTATCTCATAAGATAAAAAAGAATGTGAAGATTACAAAATTGACCCCATGTCCATGCTCTTTATCACCTCATCATCCAAGAGATCCACCACTTTTGATAATGGGAACGGTGTAGTTTTGGTAATGGTATGTTCTTTCATTACCTCATCCATTTCCCATTTTACTTTGATAATTGCTTCAATTTTCTCTACTTGTTGTTGGGCATCTTGACTCTGTTGTCTAGGAGTTGATGAAGCTACTATTTACCTTTTGCCTTTAGCTAATGAGCCTTTTATTACCTCTTCAACTTTAGGGATTTGAATAGCAAGTTGTGATCTTGTTTCCATTGTTACCACTACAGTAGGTGAGCCAATCAAGTCTATTGGAATGACTTGGTTTGGCTAGGCTATATCTCTTAGGATAGTTGCAATTGTCACACCTTCAATAGTCAACTCTTCCTCCATTGATCCTGACCATCCAGCCTCTACTGTCTTAGCTTCTTGTATTCTCCATTTCTTTACTAGAAAGTCTTCATAATCAAAATCATCTCGGCTCTTTCTTTTCCCCTTCTTACTAGGATATTTTTGTTGAAATGCACTAGACAACTAAGAGGGGGGTGAATTAGTTGTCTTCAAAACTTTGACCACTAATGAACATTAACACATCAAACACTTGTTCACTATTATTTGGATTTGATCATGAAAGCATGAAATGATAAACTTAACATAACAACACCATCAACTCATGAGACACCAGGTATTTACGTGGAAAACCCTAAAAGGGAAAAACCATGGTGGGTGTTAGCCCACAGAAATATATAAGTTATAGCAATACTGAAAAATAGAGGCTCACTACCCAATATGCTCACTACAAATGTTTAGGCTGACTGCCAAGATCAACTCACTACCAAGATTGGTGAACTAATTTGATAGCATCTACTCCATGTCTGGGTTCAGTTCCATTGAAGCACAACATATCTCCTCTACTCTGCTCTTTTACACGTTCGCACTTATCTTTTCATTTTCACACTTGGATACCTTTTTTGCAACCACATTACATGGTTTTATACAATTCATCGGCCTTGGAATGTACATCAAGGTTGGCATTACATTCATCAACCATTGGAACAATCTCCAAGGTCAGCATTATAAACATACATAGAAATAGGTCTAGATCTAAACAAAACTAGCTTGTGGACAACCAAATAATGAACCATTGGAGTTGAAGGCACTTGTTATCATTACAAAATTGATTCCAGAACCGCGGACTAAAATACTTAACTGCAGAGGAATGTGGAGCATAACACATTCTCCCTGTCACCACCAAATATATAGAAAAAGTAGTTTTCACTCTGGTGAACATAACTTACTCAAATCTTCATACTAAAGGCTCAAACTTGAGATATAGTATCTTTAGACATGTCTCTAAATAAATTCCAATCTGTACACAAAGATATTCATTCTACAGGAAATGAGGAGCAATCTATTGGATTGTTCTTCTATAGACAAAGATATTCTGCAACACATTGTTTCCACTGGAGAAGCAAATTTTCTCAATATTAGGATCTCCAATACTTACATTGGCAAATACAAAGCATCTAACTCATTATAAGCAAGCATCAAAACAAGAGCACAATTGACACCAATGACAACACCGATTAGGCACATACTTGCAACAATCTCCCCCTTTGTCATTGATGGCAACATATGATGTGAAAAATTTTAATGACCACCAAGACAAGATACTCCCCCTTTCTTTTTACACATCTGCACTCTTTCTCCCCTTGATTTTTTCACATGATTTCTCTCCCCCTTTGACATCAATGGAAAAGGGCACATACTTGCACTTTGCTGCTGTGATTCATCTGAACTTTAATTGCTATGAACACTTTCTATATTAGGAACACATACTGGTAACATCTAGCTACTCTTCCTAAGAGGTAGCCCTTAAAACAACAATCCAGATCAATGAATGAAGCTCTAAGCACCACTGGATTAATGCATTCCTATGCATCTTAGTTCAGAACAAGAGGGGTAATAACCCCTAACTTTTCTCTGAGATACAAAAAAGTATCCTTAGGTAGAGGTTTAGTGAAAATATTTGCAATCTAATCCTTTGTAGACACATATTCCATCTTGACTTCATTTTCTGTCACCTTCTCTCTCAAAAAGTGATACCTTATAGATATATGCTTTGTTCTTGAGTGCATCACTGGATTCTTTAAAATGTTTATAGCACTTGTATTATCAGAAAATATTGCAATTGGATCTTCATGCACAATACTTATGTCCTTCAATGTCTGCTTCATCCATAACACTTGAGTGCAACAACATGCTACTGTAATATACTCTTCTTTTGCAATGGATAAGGAAATTGAATCTTGCTTCTTGCTCAACCATGAAACCAATCTATTACCTAAAAAGAAAGCACCTCCACTTGTATTTTTCTTGTCATCAACATCTCTGACCCAATCCACATTTGTATAAGCACTAAGAGTGAAATCATTATCCTTTGGATACCATAGGCCATGATCTGATGTGCCTTTTAAATACCTCAAGATTCTCTTGACTTCCATCACATGTGACTCTTTAGGATCTTCTTTAAATCTTGCCACAAGATAAGCTACATGCATTATATCTGGTCTGGTATATGTTAGATAAAGTAGTCCTCATATCATAAGCCTGTACATTTTTTTATTAGTCTTAGGTATTTCATTTTTCTTGCTCAGCTTGCAATTAGTTACCATAGGGGTACATACTGGCTTAGAATCCTCCATTCCAAACTTTTTCAACACCTCTTTCACATACTTGGACATTACTGCACTGATTAATATGAGATTAGTCTTTACTCCTTCTGACTTCAACAACTAGCTCTACTACATCTTTTTCTTTTACTACTCTGAATACTCCCCCTTAGGAGTACACATCAAACTGTATTAGCTCTTGCTCTCATTCCAAAAGACCTCTGAATTAACATATCTTGTCTTCTCAAAACTCCAGACTTGACTCTATTTAAATCTGAGTATGACATCCAACCATTAACTTTCCTTCTTCTTAGGGAACACAACATCATGTCTTCATGACAGCTTAACAATGAATATTATGATAATCAATGACAACACATATGGCTAGTAATATCCTTAGATCAATCATTTATTTGTAGGCTTCTCCTATCATCAATCATTGCTACTAGCTCCCCTTTGATAGATAGTCATCAATATAAACCTCAACAATCAAAATTTGGTCTTCACTTACCTTGGTGTACAAATTACTATTTGTGGACCCTTTACTGAATGTCTGTTTGCAATAGGTATTTGTCCAATCTTTGATACTAGGTTCTAGGGGCTTGCTTAAGTCCATACAAGGCTTTCTTCAATCTACATACCATGTCACCTTGGTCTGATGACTGAAATCCTTCTGGTTGTTCTATGTAAACCTCTTCTTTCAACTCTCCATTCAAGAATGCTAACTTCACATCCATCTGATATACTTTGAAGTCTTTGTGTGCTGCAAATTCCAAGATCATTCTTATTACTTCAATCCTTGCCATAGGAGCAAAAGTATCTTCAAAATCTAAACCTTCAACCTGATAATATCCTTTGCATACCAATCTTGCTTTGTTTCTTACTACTCTATTTTCATTCATCTTGTTTCTAAACACCCATTTAGTTCCAATCACATTCTTATCTACATACCTAGGGCAGGTTCCCAAGTCTGATTTTTCTCAATCTACATTTTCTCTTATCCTCTTCACAAGATCCAGTAACTATCTTAGGTTCAACTTTTGAAAATAAACAGAGATGTACCTGTTCATCTACAATTCTTCTTCTTTGTCAATGCACCTTTGCTCCTTTTAGTGTGATGCTTCTATACAAACCCTAGGGGTCTCAGAAATTCTTTCTAGAGCTTCTTCAACCCATACTTTCTTCATCTTTTTCTTGAAGACTCATTTGATTCATGTCCATTTGCCTTTGAGTTCGTCAAATACTTTCATTCATTATGAAAACTGCTTTGTACTGAAAATAACTGTGTTCTCTCAATCCAAAGTTTTGTCACTTACAACTCTCAAGCTAATTATCAAAATCAAACAAATTTCTACATGTAGATGTAACCAATGATCAATAACCATATGTCATAACCACAGAGCAATGTCTTCAATAGTGGACCAAATTACCAGAGCATTGTATCCTGATTTTACCAGATAGATACTTAGCTAGAATTCATAACCTGTCTACTTTTCTTGATCAAATCTTCTTTCATAGCAGACTTCCTAAACTGCACAAATCTTCCTTTATCCTTTACAAACACAGTTCTTAGTCCTGACTTAAACCTTTGTTGCTAATTCTTGACATTATCTCTTTATGCTGAGGTATTAGTACCTATCTTTTGGTAGGGAAGAAAATATTTTTCATTAAAGCTCCCCCTGAGCCAAAGCACCCAATTCACTTTCTGGAGGAAGTATCTGCACCAGAGTTTGGTGTGGACCCATCTTTGACTTCATTTACTTCCTTCTTGCCTCCTACGAAGTCAACCTTTTCAATTGGTTTCTTCAATTCTACCTGAGTATCATTTTCCATGTTTTTACTTCTACAAAATCTTACAATAGGTCCAGGCCTGTTGCAATTGAAACACACAATATTTTTCTGACCATTGTTCCTTCTATTTATCCTTGACCTGCATTAGTTAGCCTTATGCCCAAATTTATTGTATGTATAATAGTAGCCACTGAAGGATTTAACTATTCTCTCTTTGCCATAGCCATTTCTCACTAAACTTCTGCACTCATTAGCCCTATGTCCTATTTTATAGCATGCATTGCACCTAATAGAATTCTAACTCACTTTACTTCTACATACAACAAATCTATGACCAACTTTATTGCATGTGAAACATTTACCTTTGAAAGATTGATCATTTCTTCCATTGTTGAAACCTTTCCTAATCTAACTTCTACATTCATTTTCTCTATAACCAATTTTCTTGCAATTGAAACACTGACCAGAGAATGATGGAACATTTTGATTCATTTTTCTCCTACACTGAGTAGCCTTATGACCAAACTTATTGCATGAATTACAATAACCATTGAAAGATGGGTACCTTTGAGCATTTGGTTGTTTGACTGGTGGTCTTCGAGGTCTATTTCTTTGATTTTGGATATGTTTGCCTTTGTCCTTCTTGATCTCAGCATTCATTTCTTGTCCTATTTTTGAAATTTCACTTTTCTCAAATCCCAAGCCTTCTTTGTCATCAGGTCTCTTTTGACTAGCAATCATCTCATCAAGTTTTCTAGAACTAATCTTAAATTTTTCTTCATAACTTTTTGCTTTCTCCAAATCTAACTTTAGGCTCCAAACTTCCTTTTCAAGCTTAGTACATTCTTCTGATTTGTCTTCTATCAACAAATTTAGGTCTTCTTCTACTTTTGCTCTTTCTACAACTTCTACTTTCAAATCATTCAAAGTTTCATTTGTTGATATCAGTTGTTCACTAACCTCCTTATATTTTTCTTTAAATTTCTTGACTTTCTCTCTTAATTTTCTAATACATTCATCTACTTCTTTAACATTTTCCTTTAGATCTTTGATTTCTTCTTCAATTCTTTCTAGGCCTTTGAGAGAAACCTTCTTGTGCGCCATCCCAGATCTACCTCAAGCTGTTAAGCTTTCTTCCAAGGAATCTTGCTCTGATACCAATTGTTGAAATGCACCAGACAACTGAGAGGGGGGTGAATTAGTTGTCTTCAAAACTTTGACCACTAATGAACATTAACACATCAAACACTTGTTCACTGTTATTTATATTTGATCATGAAAGCATGAAATGAGAAAATTAACATAGCAAAGCCATCAACACATGAGACACCAAGTTTTTACGTGGAAAACCCTAAAAGGGAAAAACCACGGTGGATGTTAGCCCATAGAAATATATAAGTTATAACAGTACTGAAAAACAAAGGCTCACTACCTAATATGCTCATTGCAAATGTTTAGGCTCATTGCCAAGGGATGGCTCACTGCCAAGGGCTGGCTCACTTCCAAGATTGGTGAAGTGATTTGATAGCATCTACTCCATGCGTGGGTTCAGTTCCATTGAAGCATAATATATCTCCTCTACTCTACTCTTTTACACCTTCGCACTTATCTCTTCATTTTCACATTTGGATACCTTTTTCGCAACCACATTACATGCTTTTATACAATTCATTAACCTTGGAATGTACATCAAGGTTGGCATTACATTCATCAACCATTGGAACAATCTCTAAGGTTGGCATTACAAACATACATAGAAATAGGTCTGGACCTAAACAAAACTAGCTAAGGGAAAAATGCATGAGGATCATGTTATGCCTTAGCTAGGACTCAAATGCAATCTTCCACACCATGACATGCTTTCACAATCTTCGATGCATCTCTTCAAGTAGTGAAAACAACCAAGTCAGCCAAGACTAGTGTTAACACTAAATTTACTAAGAATAGTCTTCATCTACGATCCAAATTTATCTTTGTAGACCAATCCAAAAGTAGGAACACAATTAGGAGACATCCACAAGCACATTGTAATCACCAAGAACATTTGCACAACCTTAAACCAATTTGTCAAGAGGATTCTTCAAAATGGAGCACTTAAACAACACTATTAGCCACTATCATAAAGAAAAGATTGCTTACGGACCACCAAATCATGAACCATTGGAGTTGAAGGCACTTGTTATCATTACAAACTTGAGTCTAGAACCACAGCTTGAAATACTTAACTATAGAGGAATGCGGAGCATAACACATTCTCCCTATCACCACCAAATATATAGAAAAAGTAGTTTTCACTCTGGTGATAACTTACTCAAATCTTCATACTAGATGCTCAAACTTGAGATATAGTATATTTAGACATGCCTCTAAATAACTTCCAATCCACAGACAAAGATATCCATTCTATAGGAACTGTGGAGCAATCTATTGGACTATTCTTCTATAGACAAAGATATTCTGCAACACATTGTTTCCACCAAAGAAGCAAATTTTCTCAATATCCTCAATATTAGGATCTCCAATACTTACATAGGCAAATACAAAGTATCTAACTCATTATAAGCAAGCATCAAAACAAGAGCACAATTGACACCAATGATAACATAGATATGTTGACATCAATGACAACACCGATTAGGCACATACTTGCAACAATTTTATGACTACACCCTTATTCTTCATTGCCTGGATGCATTGATTTAGCCATGTCCTGCTTCCTTTTATAATATCCTTAGAGATTGCATCAATGGAAGTGTCCTTAGATTATGACCAGTCAGGATCAGTCAATCTCTATTTGTATATTTTATTAAGCTCATAACTTGGATGCAACACCTTTTCATCATCATCCTTGTGTTATGGAGGTACTTCATGTGTACCCAAGGTCCTCATCTAGTTGAGGGTCAGCCTTTGATATTGCCTCCTCCAGACCTCACAATCATTAGCACAATCAACCCAATAATCTTCTATATGTGGTTCATGCTGGATCTTCTTGTTGATGTACTTATTCATTCTATTATAAGGATCCTAGATCCTCTTCAAATCAAAAGGTTACAAGTTTAGTACCTACAACTCGGTATCTGATGATTTTTCATTTGCAAGGGCATTGCATCTATACTGCCCTATATCAATAGGGAACCTAACATTCCTGTGCATATTCTAGTCTTGAAAAGCCTCATATGATTCTACGATCTGGAAAGAAAACTCCAATAGGATAACTTATCCATTGGGTATATAGGCAACATGTATCCAGAGTTCTTGTAAATTCTTCCACCCTGATGTGGGTGAAGGTTAGAATTGCATGAACTAACTACCATGTTGATCAATGGTGCTCTGAGCATCTGTCATTAGCCTTTTACCTTTGTCCCCCTCCATTGTCCTAACAAGCCACATGGAGAATGCATCATTTACTCTTTTGTAATTCAACAAGGACTGCTTCATTTCTAATTGTGGGTAATATCTTTAAATAGAGTTCTTCCCTAGCTTATTGCCCAATGTGCCCACCTTTTAAGGTCCATTGAATTGTACCCTCATTGCACATGAGTACACCACATACAAGGTTAGAAAACCCTTATTTTCTTCCAGCTGACCATCTACTTATGGATGGAGTCACTAATGGCTTGGGCCTAGTGGACCATGCCCATGCCCTCTTTCACAATTTTCACAAGTCCATACATAAATGGCTCAAAGTTGTCAACATTAGGGAGTCTAGCTACCCTACTCAATAAATTGATAATATCCCTAATCTACCTTGAAGTCACTACAGTATAGGGTCTTGGACATTTTGGATATGACCTTGGGCTTCTTGTCCTCTACTAGCCAAGAAGCAAAGATGGCTTTCCTACATACATCTTCATTGCTTTTGTATTTGCTGGCTAATTTATCCTTCTCAAATTGATGCATTGTGTCTTGCAGGGGGATGTTGAATGTACAAGTGATGCCCTTGGGAGAAAACTCCCTGTAGACTCTACCCTCATGGATTACCCTATGGCTAAGTGGATCATTCCTATGAATGCATTGCAACACAAGGTCCTAGGCCTCCATTGATATGGGGAACCCTATATCTATGTATAATCTACTTATCACAATGTTCTTGGCTAACGAGCTTGCATTAGTTGTTGTGATTCTCTGCTGAAACTCATTCATATAGACATACCCTAGATTGGTGTTGGAAATGATTTCAAACTTCGGCCATATCTCTAATGTGTGACCTACACCTTTGAATTCATCCTTCATCTCTTTCACACATTTAGTCATCCTACCTATTGACATTTATGAACGAACACACAATTACCCTAATTAAATTTACCTAGGGTTTATAGTTAAGTTACTTCTTAATCAAAATTGATGCTTGAGTTCATTTACCATTAAAAAGAGCATTTTATCATAGTAAGAATCTATTCATTCCTTTTACATTTGATTAAGTTTAACTAATTTAGTTGAAATCGACTGTAAATTTAGGTTAGGGTTTTAAATGTCAAGTGTACATGATTATCGAATACCCTTCAAACCTTTATGTAAGTGGAATGCACATCGTGGCAATGTCATGTTCACTTGTCGCTGTCAATTTACTTCCAATTCACCTTTTACTTGCAACTTCACCTCACACTTTCTCTGCTTTGTAAATTTGTCATGCAAATCAATTTTTTACTCACTTGATTGATTTGGTAATGAAATGAATTTTACTTTTAACAAGTAGAATTCACCAAGTCTAAATGCATATAATGCGATCTGCAGTAGGTAAGCATTAATGGTGATCGAAGGGAAGATATCTGGTGTATGCTTTAGTGTACTTTCCTTTTATGTTTAAATTCAAATTCTAATAGTCGTTCAAGTTGATCTTTACATAGGTGCAGTTAGGACTAACTTAGTTCCAATCAGATGTGAAACATTCAAAGTTAAATATCAAGTTCGGTTCAAAGTCTCTGCAAAGTGACATCATCATCGGGAGAGTTGTCATCATTTGCATACCATTAGGTAGGTGTTGGGCAAGTTGAACATCAGGTTATTACTTAACAATAATGGTATTGGATGCAAAACTGAGGAAGAAATGAACCAGAAATTTAAGTCTAAAAAAGGTGAAGTTCACTTGGAGCGTAAACTTCTGCAATTGTGGGGATTTCTATATGAACTGGAATCTTTCATTCTATGTAAGAACAGGTCCACTTGGCAGTGAATAGCTCATTAAATTGTTAATAATTATCTGGTTGCGGGATTATTCCAACCAATAGGACATTTGCAGGGATTTCTAACTAAACTGGAACGTTAAGTTTAAAGGTATCAGGTTCGATTGAAAGTCAAGTTCCTGCTATGTTAAATTGCATTTTAGATTGTCATCAGGTCTAGAGGTAATTTCTCTAAGTTATTTTAACTCTTAAGGATCCCCTTCTAACAATATTAGGTCAAGAGGACTGTCTCCGCAATTTTCAACTAGATGTGGAAAATTGTGGACATTTTTGGGTGAAGTTGAACAAAGTTCTGTTTGGGCTCAAAACTCCCACTAAGGGATAACTTTCTCATTTCAATGAATTTTTAGGAAATTCCCAAGGTAACCCAAGCTAAAATATAATGCTCTATCTATTTATGACCACACTTGGGATTATTAAGTGCCAGAAATTGTTTCTTCACGATAACTTCACATTTTGCCATTACCGCCAAAGCAAGCCCAAACAAGAAAACACAAGAAAAAAGAAAAAAGAAAGTGGGATCCTCATTCTTTTGGGAGAAAAATGGGGCATGTTGTGAGACTATACAACATTTTGTGCTCCCCCAGTCCCCTAGCTAACCCTCTTAGGCCTTGTGTCTTCACCCTTCACTCCTTGTCAACATTCTACTTTTGTCGCTTTCCAACCTTATCGAATTAGCCCCCTAGTGTCACAAGATGGGAAATACACTTTCCCTGAGCTCCTTTCTTCCATTTCAACATTTCAAAGGCCTCTAATTAGCCTCCCATATCATCCCCCTTCATCATTTTTTACACCCATTTCTTCCTTTTTGGGTTGCCCCCTATTATTTCCTGATCCTCGGGTGACCCATAGCCCCCCAGGTGGCAACCCCTAGTCTCTAGAGGTAACCTACCCTACTACAAGGGGTGACTAACTTTTCCTCTATCTTTTAGTCAATCTTCAGATTCAGATGTCATCCTTAGCCCATTCTGACCATTTCTACCCCTCAAAACCACCTGTAATACCCTATCCTTGTGGGTCACTCCCTGTCACTTCCTAATCCCCCTGAGTAACCCGTGGTCCCCCCAGGGAGTGACCCCTAATCCCTAGGGGTGACCCAATCATATTTTGAACGTGAATTCCTCTTTAGTTTAGGCCCAAATTAGCTCTATTTTGACTCCAATTTGTATGCAAATTTGACCCTACCTAACCCTAGTCTATTCTTATCCCATTCTTCACTCCCAATCATCCATAATTATCTCCCATTGAGCTATTCTTATCTCACCTTCTTCTCATGCTAACTCTCCTTCCTCCATGAGTGATAAGCTATCAAGTTTAGTTCATTGTCCAATCAACCTAGTTCTCTGATCAACCAAACATGTTAAGTCTTCAATCAAAGGATTTAACTTATTAATCAATCCCATCCCTTGTGAGCTCTTCAACACTATTAATACCCCCTCCCATAAACAATAAGGGAGGAAAACTCATTATTGCAACCATTTGAAAATCTTTTCTTTTTCTCCCCACTAGCATCTTGATGCTCATTGTAGGACTTGTGTGCCTTTTCTTTTATGTTTAGGATAGTTCGCTAATATTTCTAAAGCTTCCATAGCATTGATATGCTCTTAATTTTCTCCCAAGCCATAGCCATTGTGTTCAAATAGTGCTTTCATAGCACTCATATCGCTCCAAAGATCTCTCAATTTAATTTTAACTTTCAAAGCTCAAGTCATTACAATTTCTCCCTTCATCCCTGTCGCCAAGAGGAAGGCTTCATTGCTACAGAGGAGAAAGAGGTTTCCAAATACAAGGATTTCTAAGGATAGTACGAAGATCATACACTAAAGGATCTAGGTTTTTCATGTTTTTGTAGCTAATTAAATCACATTTTGCTCTTGGAAAAAGTAATCATTGTATTGATGTTTCCTTGATAGGATTTGTTTCAAGTTGATTAGATTAGCATTGATTAAATTAGTTTCATTTCAATTCATAGATTAGATTTCATTCGAGCATTTTCAATTCCTAGTTTAGATTCAAAATCATCTCAAAAAACATAAAAACATAGCTTAGATTGCATTTGGGAAAATTCATGTTAATTTGCATTCATATTTCAATTCCTAGTTAATTAATCATTTTATTATTCATTCATAAAAAGAACAAAAAAAACATTTTTCATTCATTTGGTTTGCATTCATCAAAATCTAAAAACATTAGGAAAAGAGAAAATAGAAAAGGAAACATACAAAACCCTCGATTTCATCACGAGGTTAATTTCAAAACATACCCAAAAACTCCTTGATATCATCACAAGGTCGAGGCATAGAAAAACTTTGGTCACATCACAAAGTTGAAGTTAAACAAAAGGTCAATCATTGGTCAACTTTCATCAACTCTCTCTTAGCCAAGCATACAAATGTGCCCAGGAATTAGAGGTGAGTGTGTTAAAGCTATCATTGAGGAAATAGAGTTGACACATCTAAGACCACAACACACCCTTAGGGTCATACAACAAGTGAACATCATGCAACAAGTCAAACATGCTAATGAAAAAAGGTCACAATGTTCTAGGCTCATCAATGAGAAAAACAATCTACCCACTAGACATTGGAACCTTAGGAATCCAAATAGGGAGATCGACAACTAGTGACCCTTCAGGTCATAGGGTTGTCTCCATTACAGAACAAACATTGACACAGACCAGGCCCCAAGACTGACCAACCACTCTTTGTGATGCTTTGCTTCCATGCGAACAAAATCACCCCTAGGTTATGCCTCCACTCGATTGGCTTTTGCCACAAGATAAAGAGTGACTTGGAGGTCACCATCAACAAGGAGAGGGTTCATGTGCTATATTGAGGTTGACTCATTCGCATTTGTGCTTGATTCAAATTTTGAGGAGTATAGTCTCCTAAATTTTAGATTTGATTGACAATTAGCTATAGTGCATTTTTGAACTAATTGTAGGTGGGTATGATAAAGAAGAGAATGCAACTAGAGCTTATGATCTGGTAACATTAAGCTCTAAGGTCCATCAATGTTCACGAATTTCCTAGTATGATTTTACATATTGTTTCATTATATAATGTAGTGAAATTAAGAAGTTTGTCTCTACCTTTAGGATTTAATTAATACTTCACAAGGCCTTATTATTTAATATTTGGTTTAGTAATATAGATTGAGAGCTATAAGAAAGAGCTAGAAGAGATGCAATACATGTCAAGGATGAATATGTTGTTTTACCTAACTTTTTCTCCATCAAACTTTTCCATGTAGATTATAAAATTGGACTAGATTATAAAAATGTGAGACTAAAGAATTATTTTGATAATATTATTGTTTCTTTAGGTTGTTTAATGGTGGTTATTAGATACACCTAAAAGGCCAAACAAAAACTATCATATATCATAGATGGATTTATATTATTAGTGATAAAAAATGATTTGAGTTAATAGAAAACAATAAAGGCTATTTTTCAATCTTTCATGAAGATTAGTTGCTTCTCAAGGTGTGCTTCTGTCTACTATGGAGTGACAAGGTTTGTGTTTAATTTCACTGAATTCTCTTAACTTGTTATGAATTAGCTGAATTGTAGTCATTTAGAGTGTTTTGTAAAGCTTTGAGATTTTAATCTAAATAACCAACTAATCTAATTTACACACAATGCCAAACCCAAATGTATAGCATACGTCATCAACTTGGAAAGTGGTAAGCTTAGATTGAAAGAGTTGTTGGGAATAGAAATTTGTATCTAGGAACATATAGTAAGTATACAATTTTAGAATACAACATAGTTTATCAAGTATATCATTTTAAATTATTGTTATGCAATAGTAGAGTATTTGAAATCACATGCACTTACGAAGAGGTAGCCAAGGCTTGTGATATTGCAAATATAAAATACAAATATTTAAATAATAGAACATATGAAATCACCTTCAAATAAACTACATATGTTTAAACACAAGGCAATTGTTTATGTTAAACTTGGTAGAGCTTCTTCAAGAATATATAAGAGTTTTTTCAATAGATGTAGATTTAAAAAAAAAAAAAAAAACTACCACATATATATTACTACCATCACCATTCTACACCACTTGCTAAAACATTAAATTTGAAATGGAATATACTATACCACATATGGAGACAAACAACTCTATTATTTGACTAACATAAATAAAATTCATCACCATTCTACACCACTTGGTAACATATTAAATTTGAAATGGAATGAATATACTATACCACATATCAAGACAAACAACTCTATTATTGGACTGACAAATTTTATTCCCTAAACTAGCTCAAATTTCTATTAGACCTTTTGCATAAGATATTCTACTTTCACTATAAGCTCTAATAAATGAATTTGCACCTTACACGTTTGAATATATTACAATTTGTTAGAGTACTATTAATTAAATGAATGCCTCATATTCTTTCTCTTTGCATACACTTACTTTGAAAGCATTAAACAATAGCAAAAACCAATATTAAACAAAATTATTATTTATGCAAAATATTCTAACATCAATAATACCATTTGCATTCAACAAAACAATGAAAACATGGTTAAATTAATTATTTATAGTTTTGAAGAAAAATAACAAAACTAACATGAAAGTATTTGGTTAAATTAAATAATTGTTGTTTTTATTAAATAATTCATGTATTACACTTATTTGTCCTCAACAAATGAGTTAGTAACCTATTTGCCCACATGATCTTCAAAAAAAACCCTAGAAAAATCAATCCTTTCTTTTTTTAAGCTACAGAGGAAGAAGGGGATTCTATTTAGTCAATAGGGGCACGTGAAAATCTAACACTTGGTAGATGATCACTAGATCATTTTAACAAAGCCACCATTCAAGCATTTAGATTCGTCAAATCTCCCCTCAATGTGCAAGATTACCATGCTAATATTTCGCATACTCTACATTTCACACCTAATTATGGAGTCTTCACTCTCCAACCGTCTTTTCTACTTTACTAACCATAGAGAAAATGATTGCCGCCATTAATGTGAAAATTCTATTGCAACTACTGATTATTAATCTCCTAACTTATATTGATTATTTGACTACCAAAAAATTAATTCATAGCAAATATTGAAAAATAATACAACCGCAACTTCACAAATAATCACAGAGATAGAAAAATAAAATATACAAACTGAACACAATATTTTTGGACAAATTGTCCCTAGAAAAACCCCGAAGGGAAAACCAGTACTGCATGTATACGCCTAAAAATGGCACTATTCATTCTAAATAAATATTCTTAATATTTATTCCCTTCTTATTTCTTCTATCAATTAAATAAATATTCTAAGTTTATTTGATTGGTTCATTATCCCATAATTAAATAAAATCAATTTATTTAATTAAATTCCCTAAATTCTTCTAATGTCTCACATAAATAATCCTACATTATTTAATTAATGATAAATTCCTCTATCCTAAGTCCTAATTCCATAAATCCACCTCACCAATCCACCTCACCTTTGCCACCTCACCATGTTGCACATGTAATTAAATATTTTAAATATTTAATTAGCTAATATTCCCTCACCCACATGTCTTATTTATCCTCTAGTCAAAATTAGTTAACTCATCAATCAAATCTGTTAACTAATTAGTCAATTGAGTTCATTGATCAATCAATTCTGTCAGCTCCTCAATCTACCCAGTTAACTGATCAATCAATTCAGTTAACTCCCCAATCAATTCACTTAACTGATTGGTCTATTTTGTTAACTCTTCAATCAATTTTGTTAACTCCCCTATTGCATGATGGAGCTTGGACACTTGTCCTCTTTTTATTCGTTGCACATTCCTCAACCATTCTCAACCATTGATCATCTTATTTCTTCTCAACCGTTGATCTTCATCCTTGGAAACTCATTCCTCCATTCTATTCATCCAGGCTATTCATATTGTTACTCTGTAGAAATTTACCAGCACGCCTTTGGCACCCCAATACAATTTGCTTGAGATTACCCAAAGCTTTGAAACTCCTCTTCATTGCACGTTTATCACCACAGCCATTCACTATCGACATTCTTGAAAACAACAAAGGAGTGCACTCTCTGAGGGCCTACTTTATACAAATAAGGACGATCTTGATAGGCAACAATAGAAGTTTCGTTTCAAGGAAGGTTTGCATTGTTTTATTCATTCCTTCATCTTATTCAATCTTCTTAGTTTCACTATTCTATTGAGTTATGGGTATTTGATGTTGTTTGTTGCATATTCATTGTTTAACCAAATTTCCCCTAACATTTTTGGCACCCACCGTGGGGCCCTTGCCCCTTTATTTAATCAAAATCTGAGTTGTTTTGAAGACAGGTTTCGTACAGGCATTGCACAGGCTAATTCGATGCATTTGAACAATTCCACGATGCTTATATCCTCTATTCCAATGCTTATGTCCTCTATTCCGGCACTTATAATCTTACGATGCTTTTAAACACTGTTTCGATGCATATGCCTATTTCCTCTGTGTATATGTTATTTTTGTGCATCTGTTCTTTCTTACGGTGCTTTTAAACTCTGTTCCTGTGCATATGTTATTCCTGTGCATCTATTCTGTCTTACAATGCTTTTAAACTCTGTTCCTACGCATATGTTATTCCTACGCATCTGTTCTTTCTTATTGCGCTTTTAATTACTATTACAACACATTTGTTTTTATTGCACTTCTATTGACTATTTCTGCACATTTAGTCACTGAAGTGGCACTTCTGTAGTGGGAGATGATTTTAGGGTTTTTCTAAGAAGATTTTGCTAATGCTGACATCTTTGCAGGTATTCTCTAGAGTTGTTTTGCAAGATAGATTTGGGTTTAGTTTCATATAGTTGCATTTTGATAGCTTACACTACACACTCTAAAAGGATAGTAAAATAGATACTCATGCAAAATATCACATAGCTTTTAATTAGGAAAGAAGTAACTGGATCATTGCTATCTAGCATTGCAACATTGCCATCTTTTCAAAGTTATTGCTATCTGGATTAAAACTGAACTCGTCATTACTTTCTGGGTTAAAACTGAACCATTGTATCTTGATTGACCAACATTTCAAAGTTAACTATTCGTGCCACGTGGATTAAAACTGAACTCATCATTGCTTTCTATGTTAAAACTAAACCATTGCTATCTTGATTGACCAACATTTCAAAGTTAACTATTCGTTGTACATGGATTAAAACTGAACTCATAATTGCTTTCTGGGTTAAATACTAAACCATTGCTATCTTACTAAATCACTTCAAAGTTCTATGCTTGCCCAAGTAGATTAGCCCATTTAGTTTTTCTACTTTTAACTAGGTTGGATTAATTAGTGTCTTCCCTGCTTATCGAATAACAACAGGCCTATGCTCTCCCCTTTACTGGGTGACCAAAATGCCAGACTTGTTATTCCATCTGTTTAACCTTTAAAAGGGGTCTGCCCTTGGATGTATGCCTATCCAAGTGGGAATGACCCTGAGTGGAAACAGGCTAGACGCCAAGCCCTACCAATTCACTTAAAATAAATGTGCTTCAGGTGAAAACCTCCTGCAACAAGTGCTGCTATGTTACATCGACGGCCAACCTCCCCCAAAACCCTCTAAGGTGCAACCCTTTGAGGCTGGGAGACTCCATAATGGAGAGTAGTACCGCCGCATGTGTAACCACATGAATGGTTGCCCGCATTAAACACCTCTTGTTCTAGTGGCCAAAAACCCTTGTAATCCATTTCTAGCCTAGGATTTTTGTACTTGCTTTTGTTCCTTTTAGTCTAAAAAAGAGTCAGAAAAATCACTAAAAAAGTTAAAAAATCATTAAAAAATTCTTTGTGTTTGCTATGTTTTCTTGCCATTAATTCAGAAAATCAAATCAAGAAGACCTTTTTTTGCAAACAAAGTACCAAAAACATCGAAAAAATTCCAAAAATTGCAAAAACACTGAAGAAAGCTAGAGCGGCGCATCCGTCCTCTATTCCTGCGCATCTGTGCCAACTTACGGCGCATTTGTTTAGACTTCCTGCACTTTTACTGTCTGTTGATGTGCATACACTTTTTACCAGAATAGTTCATATATCCTAACTTACTGCGCATTTGTTAATTTTTATTGCGCATATGTTTCAGTGCATACATGATAGTGAGCACTTGCACAATTTTTGACGGAAAGATTTTACCAGTTCTGAGCACCCATTTTAGCTTAGCCCCAAGATCAGAGATTAGGTTCTACCTTGTAGTCAGTTTTCATCCATTTCGTCCCAAAAGTCTCTCTTTCGTCAATCGTCCCATCCACCTTCTATCAGGTCTTTCTAATCCCAAAGTCAGAATATTCCATATTAGATCAGCGTAGGTCCTTTTCCATATCATTGTGAATTCAAGTAAACGTAGTAGGTCACAGAACTTTGCTAGTGGTTTGTTACACGACTAGTCCCTACACAGTAAGACAGGTATCGAGTACCCTTACTAGTGGCTACTGTCTTGTGCCAGCCGTCTTGTTTGAAATCATTGAGCGAGAGAATCCTTTATCCAAGTCTTGTCCTAGATATCCTATTCACAACAGTCTTCATCGGCACCTTGCCAAAATTTCTAGTCCCAGTCCACTCCATCCCACGTCACCTTGCATGGTTCTTACTATATCTCAATACAAAAAGTAACTCGAAATGGTCGGCTCATCCAACGACATCGTCACACCTCATGATAGTGACGAAGAAATCTCTTACGAAGACTATCAAGGAAGCATCTAAAATTGGAAATTCCAATGCCTAATAGAGAAAGTGCTCCATGAAGACCCTCAAAAGTATTTCTATCATCTTTCTAGTCTTGGAATTAAACTACCCGCAAATTTTGATATAAGCTCAATCATGAAAAACATGGAAAATGATCATGAAAAGGAAAAGAATGCCATAGACCCAAACGCAAATGATAAAGGAAAATGAACTGTGGATCAAAATACTCCTATGGAAGACATGAGGAAACAACTCAAGAATCTAATGCAGTAAATCTCAGATCTCAAGATAGGTACAAATGCCAAAAACTACTCCTTGGAAGATATTGCACCGTACCCGTTTGACAAAAGTTTGATCATGAAACCATTTCCCTATTGATTCAAAGTTCCTAAGTTTGACAAATACAAAGGGAAAGGGGACCCTAGAGACCATATTAGGGAATTCAACACAGCATGTTTGGAAGTAGCTCACAATGAGACTTAATGAGACTATTCCCTAGGTCTCTAGGTGGCCAAGCTATGGAGTGGTTCTCACGGCTTCCACCAGGCATCAAAACTTTTGATGAACTAGTCAACAAATTTATCATGCACTTCTCTTACAATATTGAACATGAAATATCTATAATAGATCTATGCAACACCAAACAAAAGAGTGGTGAGTCATTCGCCACCTTCCTACAACAATGGAGACAACTAGCAAGTAAGTGTTCTTATGATATACCTGAGAAGCAGCTATTGGAGATGTTTGTCCATAATCTCAATACCGATCTTAGCTATCAAATACAAATCCAATGCCCTACATCATTCTCAAAAGTCATTGAAATGGGCTTGTTCATCGAAAAGGCTATGATCACCAAGGGGGAAATCAAGTTATACAAGGACACACCTGCCTCCAACTACATGACAAACAAATCAAAGTTTTGGACCAAGAATAAGAATGTTGTCAACGCTGGGGTCATGGATGCCAAGGTGGCAGCTCACAAGAAACAACCCATATTCACTCTCAAAGGAGAAACAAACAATGTTGCACCCAACAAACCATTCTCTAGGGAACCAAGACCATGGTTCAGTTCAAATCCAAGGCAAAAGTTCACACCGCTAGGTGAGTCTCAAGAATCTGCATTAAGGAAGTTGTTGGCTAACAATGAAATTTCTCTACTGCCAACAAGTGATTATGAGCCTATAGTCAAACCTCCCTATTGGAAGGATATGGACTATTGTGAATATCATAGAGGAAGGGGGCATACAACCAAAAATTGTATCCATCTCAAAAATGTTATCCAAGATGTGCTTGATCAAAATCAAGGAGGAACCCAACAGCATACCTCCAATGAGACACATGTGGCTTATAGAGATCCACTTCTAAATCACAACAGGTCGTACAACAACAATAACAACAACAGCCATAACAACAACGACAATGCCAACAACAATCGCAACAGGCCAAATCAGAATAGTGGGAATAGTAACACCAACTATGCAAGTGTGCCATTTGACTATACCATAAATTGCATTTCTGAGCATGTCCCGCAAATCAATGTCATCACACCCAACCCACAATCAGGACCTAACAGAACTGGTTGTTGTATCATTACCTGCAATGGTAAAGTCATGCTCAATACCACCCCTCCAAGGTCATCACCTTCTCAATCCAACTTCCACCAGTATAATGTCATAGACCAATTACAGAAAACTCTGGCCCACATTTCTATCTTGGAGTTGTTGCGTCTATCTCCTTCCCATAAAGAGATCTTCAAAAAAGCCTTAGTGGAAACCACTATCCCCACTAACTTGGCCCAAGAGAAGTTTCAGACCATGGTAGGTAATCTGACCTCCTCAAGCTCCATATCATTTATTGAGCAAGATGACCTCTCTGTATCTCAACACCATAACACCCCTCTACATATTGTCACCTTCATCCACAAGCACCACATCAAGAGGGTCCTCATTGATGGGGGGGCCAGTTTAAATATTTGCACATTAAAGCTAGTCCTTGCATTGGGGCTCTCTGAATAGGTAGTTGATCCAAGGAAGAAGATTACTATCAAAGCATATGATGAAGAAGAGTGAACTACAAAGGGAACAGTAGTCCTACCCATACAAGTGGGACCGGTAATAAAAGATGTTGTGTGCCAAGTCCTTGATAGGGAGCTCGCTTATAATATCCTTCTAGGGAGACCATGGATTCATGCCATGAAAGCAGTACCCTCGACCTATCACCAATGCATAAAATTCCTGCACAATGGCAAGCAAGTCACCATCCAAGGTGAACCTAACCCCTTTCAGCATTGTAACTCCTTCCTTGCTAAACCTGATTACATCATACCAAACAATAGAGCTTATACGTCCCCTATCCTGCACCATGATCATACCACTGAAGCTTCCTCCTCAAGGCCCAAAGAGTAGAAAATTACCATAAAAGAAAGTGGAGTGGGAGAATACTCCATAGAGCACAGCCTCAATCTAGCCAAGATGCCTTTGTCTCCTCGATCTTTTGGCCAACCCAAACATTTTCCAAAGCCATCTACTCCTCCTATAGCTCCCGCAACTCCCTTTGTAAAATGGGGGACCTTATCTGATGAATTAGAGGAAAGAGATATCATACAGTGGCTTTATACTAAAGAAGAGAGCACATCACAAGAACCACCTAGGCTCCCAACAGAACTCTATGGGTGAGGTGAAACTATCCTACATAGAATGGGCTACGAAGGACAAGGCCCCATCAACCTCAGAAAAGAAGGAATCAAGAGCCTATTCAACCTTCTTCATCCTCATTGGCTAGAAATACAAATAGTCTAGGATACAAAGGCAAGGGCAAAGCTAAAGAAAATGCTTGTCTTGTGGAAATGACCCATACACTTCAAGAAGACAGTGACACAGACTCTAATGAATTTGAGTGGGATGAGCTAATAGAACATTCCTATGATGACAAGGAGGTCAATACCATCCAAACTTTTAGCCCCTACTATGAGGGACAAACGCTATCGAATAGACCACTAGAGTCTGATTCACCCATCTCTAAGATTATGGCTTTCGAGGAAGGTTCAAGTTCCATTGCAATAAACAA
Organism: Cunninghamia lanceolata; assembly: GCA_027924645.1. Lineage (NCBI taxonomy): Eukaryota > Viridiplantae > Streptophyta > Pinopsida > Cupressales > Cupressaceae > Cunninghamia > Cunninghamia lanceolata. The sequence continues at coordinate 2,052,312 of BSBN01001399.1, forward strand.
CTTGGAGGAAAGTACCATCCTGAACACCACCCCTACCTATACTCCTAGCGTATCCATTCACACTATCAATGAATTAGGTCTATCCTCTGATTCCCTCCCTCTTGTACATCCTAAGCTTATTGACTAGGATCTGCGAGGAACTCCTCAACTAGATATGTTCCAAAATGATGATGCTTATAGTGACTACATGGAACTTAGGGACCACCTACCCAAAGGAGATCATAAAGCTGGTTTCGCTATTGAACTTAATACCGTGGCTTACTTTAGAGAGAGTACCAAGCCTTCAAGTCACAAAAATATCAAGATAAAAGATAGATCTGACGGTGAAAACTATTTTATGGTAGTGTCAAATCTCAAAACAGTAAAAAGAAAGGACGCATCTGAAGGTGAAAAACTAACTGTGGCACCTGACGATGGAAGGCTTGACACTCTCCCCACAGACATGCACTAGGAGAAGTCCCAAATTGTTGTGGAACTGACAGAGCCTGTTAATATTGGTATAGAGGAATAGCCTAAGACCATTCACTTTGCTAAATTTCTTACACCACCAAAAAAGACCAGGTTTGTACCATTCTTCAAGAAAAAGAGAGGCAGTTTCACTTGGTCATATGAGGACATGCTAGGTCTAGACCCAAACTTGATTCTACATCATCTTCCATTAGATCCAGGAGTAAAACTAGTGAAGTAGAAGCTTAGAAAGATGCATCCACATATAGCACTATTGGTGAAAGAAGAACTCAAGAAATTACTGGATGTAGGGTTCATCAGAGCTATAGACTACTCGGAGTGGATATCCAACATTGTACCAATGTCCAAACCTGATGGCCACGTCAGACTATGCAATGATTTTAGAGATCTAAACAAAGCATGCCACAAGGATGACTTTCCATTGCCAAATATAGATATCATAGTCAACTTAACTGCAGGGCATACCATGTCTCTCATGGATGGATTCTTGGGTTATAATCAGATTAGAATAGCACCAGAAGGCCAACACAAGACAACTTTTACATGTCCATGGGGCACTTTCTGCTGGAATGTCATGCCATTTGGGCTAAAAAATGCAGGAGCCACATATCAACATGCTATGACGACTATATTCCATGATATGATGCATGTAACAATGGAGGACTATGTCGATGATATCCAAGCAAAGTTGCTAACAAGAGAATCAAACCTGGATGTGTTAGAGAAAGTCTTCCAAAGATTAAACCAATTCAAAGTCAAGTTGAACCCAAAGAAATGTGTGTTCAGAGTCACTACAGGCAAGCTACTAGGCTTCATCGTGTAGGCAAATGGAATAGAGGTGGACCTCGCCAAGGTCAAGGCTATTATGGACATGCCACCACCTAAAACTCTTACTCAACTAAGATTGCTACAGGGCAAGCTACAAGCAATCCGCAGAATCATATCCTAGCTAGCAGACAAGTGCCAACCATTCAGTCATCTCCTGCACAAGAACATTCCATTCAAATGGGATGAAAGGTGTGAAGAGGCATTCAACAAGTTAAAAGAATATCTTATGAATCCACCCATTCTCATGCCTCCTATTCAAGGGAAACCACTGATACTCTACATATCTGCTACACCTACGGCTCTTGGGGCTATTCTGGCACAACAAGATTATGAGAATAAAGAAGAGCCATCTACTACATCAGCCGAACATTAGTGGGCTATGAATTGCAATACTCACAGATAGAAAGATCATGTCTTGCAGTAGTTTTTGCTTCACAAAAAATCTGGCATTATATGCTTGCACATCCAGTTAAACTCATTGCAAAAATAGATCCACTGAAGTACCTACTAAGCAAAGAAGCTCTCACAGGTCACCTAGCTAAATGGGTAATGCTCTTAAGCGAATAGGACATTAAGTATGTAGATAGGAAAACTATCAAGGGATAGATCATTGCTGATCAACTGGCGGATGCACCATTACAAGACACCACACTGATGCAATTTGAGTTTCCAGATGAATCCCTTTTTAACATATCAACATATTCCTAGAAACTCTACTTCGATGGGTCCTACACAAATCATGGATCGGGGGCAGGAATCTTGTTTGTGACTCCTCAGGGCGACACAATTCCAAAGTCTTACCGTTTGTTATTCCCATGCACCAATAACATAGCAAAGTATGAAGCCTTAGTAATTGGTCTCAAGATGGTAACTAAGTGGAAAATCTAAGAGCTACATGTCTACGGTGATTCTCAACTTATCATCAATCAAGTCAATGATGATTACCAAACCAAAGATGAAAAGATTGTCCCATACAAGCAGATGGTCGACGACTTCAAAGAACACTTTGTAATCATCTCTTTTGAACAAATACCTAGGATCGAGAACAAAGTAGCAGATGCCATGGTAACCATTGCCTCTCTCCTTGAGATACTTGAAAATGAGATATGGTACGAGTTCTTAGTGAAAACTATCTGGCAACCAGCTTATGATCTTCCTAAGACCCATTTCATATGCCTTCTAGTTGGATCTGATTCACCTTGTATGGTAAGATTTACACTTACCTCAAGGACAATATCCTCCCACCTGACCTATCTTCTAACCAACAATGAACTTTTATACGCCAAACCTCTCGCTACACCATCATTGCCGATACCCTATACCAACATGGCCTAGATGGTACTTTATTCTGTTGTTTAGAATGAAATGAATCTATAACCACTTTGTAAGATGTACATGAAGGGATTTGCAGAATACACTCTAGCGGTCCTTCCTTAGCCAAGAAACTCATGCGCTTGGGTTATTACTGGCCAAACATGGAAATGGATTCATATCAATTTGTTAAGAAGTGCAAGCAGTGCTAAATACATGGGAACCTGATACATGCACCAGCTCAAGAGTTGAGACCTTTAACGACACCTTGGCCCTTTTGCCAATGGGGACTTGACCTTGGGGGAAAGATCCATCCAGCCTCATCCAACGGCCACAAATTCATCATAACTGCCACTAAATACTTTAGAAAGTGGATTGAAGCCATTCCCCTCACCACCGTCACAGATAAGCAAATCTCCTCATTCATCCTGAATTACCTCATCTGCAGATACGAAATTCCTTCATCCATTATCATGGATAACGGAAGACCATTCAAAAACCAGGATGTCCAAGAACTCTGTGAATGTTTCAAAATCCAACACTATTTCTCCACTCCATACTACCCCCAAGGTAACGGTCAAGCTGAAGCATCCAACAAGACCATCTTGAAACTCCTCAAGAAGACAGTCAACGATGCTGGCCGTGATTGGCATATCCAACTCAATCCTACTTTGTGCGCCTACAGAACTAGTATACACACTCCCACAGGTCCACCTTATGCCCTTGTCTATGGCTCAGAAGCTATCCTCCTCATTGAGGTTGAATTACCATCTCTCAGGGTGTCATTAAAAGGTCTCATATCAAATGAAGAATACAGAGTCTCCAGGTTACAAGAACTAGAGTTGCTGGAAGAGAGGTGACAGAAAGCCTTTGATCATCTCAAAGCATATCAACAGATGATGTTAAGAAGCTATAATCACAGAGTTCACCCAAGAATCTTCAAAGTTGGAGATCTCATTCTTAAGGAGAATCCTTGCAACCAACAAGACAGAGGAAAGAAAGGCAAGTTCGAACCCAATTGGCTTGGGCCTTATGTAATTGTAGCAGCATATGGATCAGAGGCATATCAGTTGGCAATGTCTAAGGGTGAGCTATTCGATGACCTAATCAACAGCATGCATCTTTGCCAGTTCTATACCTAGGAGAACCCCAAATGAAAGGGGGGCATAAAATACAAAAAAATCTAATACACCAGAAAAATACAAAAAAAAATAAAAAATAAAAAAAGTACAAAAAAATCATCCTTTGGTGAAAACCTAGCAATCAGGCGCCTTGGATAGGTATCATGATGAAAACCTACCAAATAGGCATCATGTATACTTTCTAGCTTTCATGCAAATAAAAGTAAGTGGTGAAAACCTTGTAAACAGGCGTTACTTGTGATAAACTGCCTCATCCATCTTTGGGAAACCAATCACCTTGAGTCCATTTCTCCTTGTGTCCAATTCAACCCATATCTATCCCATAATAAACTCCTGACAGTTACCTATCATGGCTTGATACTCTATCTCTTTGTTGGCCTTGTCAACCAAGGTTTTGTCCCATACCGTATCCATCGCGTAAGCCTAGCATAGTGTCTCTCGTCAGTTTTGCATAGTCCAAATCCATGAACTACGTTGCCTTTGTGTCGTCACATAGGCAAGGCCATATTCCTATGTGCCCCTAAGGGTCCCACGGTTCCATCCATCCCATTTCTTGTCATCTTTTTTGTCGTCTTTCTTCTAGTCCATCCATGGTCCATTAGGGTTTACCCCGAACTACGTTGCCTCTGTGTCGTCACGTAGGCAAGGCCATTTAGCAATGAGCCCCTGAGGCACTAGGTCAATCCCTTAAGGTCCATCTCCCCAATAAAGATTGTGGAATCTTTCACCAGGCAAGCAAGTGCAAGCAAAACCTGCTCTTTTCAAGCAAAAATCCTAACACAAGACATTAACCTATCCAAGGCAAAGCAAACAAACACCTAAGGCATTCTAACTGATTCTACCTAAATTATGGCAATAAAAACACATCTAAATGCAAGAATGTTTTGTGGATTGGAATCATGGTTAAGCTATAGAGTCTTGATTTTTGTTATCATGTCTTTCTATGCTACTCAAGGATGCCAAAAGCTAGAGATGCTATGATGGGGGCATGATTATTTTCTTTGTTTGCTATTTATGGATTAAACTTTGGTAATATGACACCTTGTCTAAGGACATGATTGGCAAAAGATCATCGAGGACATCAAAGGTCTAACATAAATGGGGGCAATCCTTGTCTGTTGATACGCAAGAAGTACTCAGGTCATCTTGGTTCAATTATACCTCGATGCTTGTATTAACTTGCTAAATCAAAATCCATATAAGCAGTACTCAGGTCATCTCAGTTCAATTATACCTAGATGCTTGTATTAACTTACAACATTTTAGAAAAAGTACCAAAAAAATGCCCAATGATGAAATAAAGCACTTCAAAATACTTGCATCGTCAAGATGTCGAAAGCAAAGCATTCATTATACATCCATACATCCATATCCCATGCAATAAAAGATCCACAACATGCAGAGTATCAATGTTTACAAAAGCTTTTGAGTCCTTCTATCGAGTCTTTCTTCTATCAATCAGATTTCTATCTATCATCATATATTTCATCCTTGTCCAGTCAGTCTGAGCAATGATCCAAACGCAAGGTCCATCCTTAATCCATACCGATCAAGTCAAGTCAATCTTGTCAAATCATCTAATCATAATCAGTGGTCTTGATCCTTGTCTGGTTATAAATCAACTCAATCAATTATAATCAATCACTTGTCTTATATAGGATGTTGCATTGTCAAAATCAGACCAATACATGCGTCTTACATGACATGTTTCATTTCCTGAAACTAGACATTATCCTTTGTGTTGCTCTAGGGATATATCATTCCCCACCATGACAACACTGTCGTATATCGTTATCAATTAATCAGTTGGTTTACAGCTTGACAGGGGCAATACCTTGTTTGTTCTTGTATCATTTGTGCATACTTTCTCACTTGCTTGTGTGTGTTATCATTTTCTCTTGCATCGCATATCATTCGGCTCTTTCTTCACCCATTTTCTTTAAACCTAACCTTCTTCATCGTGAGATTGTCCATCTCACACCTTCTACCTTCTCCCCGTCCAATCTCCCGAGGGGGCATCCTGTCATCAAACTTGTACCAGGGGCAAACTGGGGCATGTATCATTATCAAACTATTTATTCTTTGAACCAATGCCATAAACTGCATTGCATCAAAGAGGGGCAAAATGTATATGCCTAAAAACGACATGATTCATTCTAAATAAATATTCTTAATATTTATTCCCTTCTTATTTCTTCTATCAATTAAATAAATATTCTAAGTTTATTTGATTGGTTCATTATCCCATAATTAAATAAAATCAATTTATTTAATTAAATTCCCTAAATTCTTCTAATGTCTCACATAATTAAATAATCCTACATTATTTAATTAATCATAAATTCCTCTATCCTAAGTCCTAATTCCATAAATCCACCTCACCAATCCACCTCATCTTTCCACCTCACCTTTGCCACCTCACCATGTTGCACATGTAATTAAATACTTTAAATATTTAATTAGCTAATATTCCCTCACCCACATGTCTTATTTATTCTCCAGTCAAAATTAGTTAACTCATCAATCAAATCTGTTAACTAATTAGTCAATTGAGTTCACTAATCAATCAATTCTGTCAGCTCCTCAATCTACCTAGTTAACTGATCAATCAATTCAGTTAACTCCCCAATCAATTCACTTAATTGATTGGTCTATTTTGTTAACTCTTCAATCAATTTTGTTAACTCCCCTGTTACATGATGGAGCTTGGACACTTGTCCTCTTTTTATTCGTTGCACATTCCTCAACCATTCTCAACCATTGATCTTCATCCTCCCAAGTCTATAAATGGAACCTCATTCCTCCATTCTATTCATCCAGGCTATTCATATTGTTACTCTGTAGAAATTCACTAGCACGCCTTTGGCACCCCAGTACAATTTGCTTGAGATTACCCAAAGCTTTGAAGCTCCTCTTCATTGCACGTTTATCACCATAGCCATTCACTATCGACATTCTTGAAAACAACAAAGGAGTGCACTCTCTAAGGGCCCACTTCATACAAATAAGGATGATCTTGATAGGCAACAATAGAAGTTTCATTTCAAGGAAGGGTTGCATTGTTTTATTCATTCCTTCATCTTATTAAATCTTCTTAGTTTCACTATTCTATTGAGTTATGGGTATTTGATGTTGTTTGTTACATATTCATTGTTTAACCAAATTTCCCCTAACACTACAGATGAAGACTTTTATTAAACTTCAACAAATCAAGAGATACATAAACTGCTTGCCTCTTACTGGCAGAGCTCCGGCAATATTCTCCTCCAGAAATTCTTCTCCCAATTTCTCCTGCAGAAATTCCACTGCTGCTGTCTCCAACGCTATCATTGTGCCCTTGCTCTCATTGCAAATCAATTTGCTATTACTGCAAATTTATTCATTTGCTATCACTGCAAATGTTTTTCAGATCTGTGTTCTCCAAATGCCCATTGATCCTCTTTTATAATCTTCTCATTGAAAACCAATGGCCATGATTTAATCTCAATCAATGGCTAAGATTAACTCTAACAAACCCTAATATCTAGAAGTCTCTCGAGAAATTAATTTTCTAGGTATGGAGATAATTATTCCAGTTGTGTTTCTAGCCTCGTAATCACCACCTGAGACTAGAACACCTGTCCGAGCTACATTAAAATTAACACTCCCTCTTAGCGAGGAAGGTGTTCTGCATAACACCCAACTTATCTATGAAGAAGATGAATTTCCCCTTCCCCAATTCCTTTGTCAAAATGTCTGCTACCTGCTGATTTGTAGGTCTATACTGTAGCTGAACAATCATCCACTGTACACAATCCCTGATGAAATGATGCCTGATGTCTATATGCTTAGACCTATCATGAAACACTGGATTCTCAGATAATCTGATGCAACTCTGATTATCATAGTGTATCACCATAGTCTCAACCCTCTGACCAAACAAGGCTACCAACAACTTTCGAAGCCATATAGCCTCACATGTTGCCATGCTAGCTGCTATGTATTCTACTTCTGCAAAACTTAGAGCCATAGACTTTTGCTTCCTGCTGTACCAAGAGACAACTTCTAATCCCAAACTAAAGTAGCAACCTAAAGTGCTTTTCTTGTCCACTGTACTACCTGCCCAATCTACATCAGTATAGCCTATCAACTTGATACCATCACCTCGAGCATATCTGATCCCATACTTGATTGTACCACACAAATACCACAACACATGCTTTGCCGCTGTCCAATGCACTCTCTTGGCTCAACCATGAACTGACTAAGAGAGTTTACTACAAAGGATATATCTGGCCTAGTGTTGACCAAATACATGAGAGATCCAATCAACTTTCTATATATGGTGGGGTCTACATCCTTTTCCTTGGATGAGTCTACCTTCTTCCAATTCATGATCATAGGTGTAGACATGGCTCTGCAATCTTGCATCTCAAACCTCTTCAAGATTTCAATGCAATATTTCCCTTGTCCAAGGAAAATCTCTCCATCTATTTGCCACACTTCCATGCCTAGAAAGTAGTGCATAAGCCCCAAATCCTTCATCTCAAACTCTGCTGCACAGTCCTGTTGTGTGGTTACACAACACGCCCCATTTTGACTTGGCAAAACAGGGACCCAACTTTTGTTTTGGCTTGTGTTGTCTGTTTCTGGCGGTTTGGTAAAAATAAGTCAGGTGCATCATCATGATGAAGGTCAGGATGAGGTAGGTCATCATCATGAGGTTAGTTTGTCAAAGTTCATATTTTGTTTCTATGACTTCATGGTTAGAATGAGTTTGAAATTCCATGCAGGTTTGCCTTTTACATCACCCGAAAATTCGTCCATATGAAGGAGTTATGCACAGTCAAAGTTTTGGTCAAACCTGATAATTGTTGTATAATGAACATCATCATCATGATATTTGAAAAGCCCCCCGATAATATCCTGAGGTCGAAACATCTGGACGTCAAGTTTAAGTCGTAGTAATCTTTTCCCGTCGAGCGGTCTTTTGTGTCGCCAAAGGTCATCATCATGATCTTACTCTATCACCTGATAAAAAAATCATGCAGTCCCGAAACATCCGGACGTCAATCTTAAGTCATAGTGAGCTTTTCCCGTCAAGCGACCCTGGAAGCATCATCATCATCATGATATTCTAACATCATCAGCATCATGATATTCCAACATTGCGAGCATCATGATATTTAAAATCACCCGATGTGATAATATCATGCTGATGATCATCGTCACCTTGCTTAAGAAATATGCCATCTGCATAATTATCGCGCGCACGTCAAAGTCCTTATGCATGATCATCATCATCATGATCTTTCATGGCAGGATCACATTTCCTAATATCCTCCTGATCTCCTTTTTGCGTGATCATGATGATCACCTTATCTTTCGAAGCGGAGGGTAATATTTCATTCCTTAGTCTTGTTGACATCATCATCATGATCTTTCTCTACCCGACAGTTCGTAATATCCTCCTGCCGAGAAGTATAAACTTTTGCGAATATGATGATGACGATGACGTCACCATCACCTTTCTCCTTCGGCATGATATTTTCCAGGGTATGATCCTGTTCGCCAATATGATGATGACGATGACGTCATGTTCGAAGATTAACGAAGGCCCAGATATCCTGATCATCATCATCAGGACTTTCAGCAGGATCATATTTTAAATCACCCAGTGCGGATATGATGATGATGATGTTCATCATCCTGATCTTTTAAGGAGGATCACCTTGGCCGAAAAGGGGGTCATACTGCATTCATGACCCGATCATCTTCCTTAGAGGTGACCCGATATTCCATTTATCTCCTGCTCTTAACGAAGCATGGCGGTGACGTCATCCCTTTGCATTTTAACGAAGCCTGATGATGACGATGATGTCATCATGATATTCCTCAGCGGCAGGATCATTTTCCAAGTCCTCCTGTTTGTCTTCATCATGATGATGATGACGATGTCTTTCTTTCCCGAATGTGCAAAAACAAAACATCCTGATGTGCTTTTCCTCAGAACATTCGGAGGCGTGGAGCATCATATTTCACAATATCCTGCGGCCGGACAGAGGGCATGTAGAGTTGGTCATCCTCATGATGTTTGGCGTCGGTATAACTGTTGCCGTTGGCCTAAGGAGGTCATGATGATGTTGCTGAGGCTGAGCCTTGTCATGATGATGCTGCCGAGGTTGAACATTGAAGTCATGATGCTGCTGAAGCTGAGCATTACAAAGTTGCGCATGGAGGCAACATGAGCCAGAAATGAGGAGGATATTGTCAAATATGTTGTTCGCCAGCTGGAGACCGAATCAAGTTGAAGATGCTGGAATATTATGTGCCAGCTGTACATTTGCTAACTGGCGAAGCATGTGCTTTTCATCTGGACCGCTAATTGCTATGAGAAGATCCTGATCCTTGGATCATTGTAACCGTCTCTGGCATTTGCTCTATATAAAGGCCAGAGCTTGTCATTAAAGAGAAGGAGGAATACATTAGAATACACAGACGCATCTGGCGCAAAAGTCAATTACTGTAGAATAAGTTAGGAGATCGGATTACTGAGACTAATGAGGATAGAATTGTTGAAATGTCAAGGTTCTTTCTTCAGATCACTGTAAATGTACCTGTTCTTGAGCATACTGAATGAATATGAAGTTCCAGATTACATCCTGATTGTAAATTTTTACATAATCTTCTGTTGATTTCTGGATATGTACTGGTGAATGCTGTGTTCAACTGGAAGCGCTTTCATTTCATTACATGTTGTTGTCAACTTTCCTTTGAAGCTTTGCACTAGATCATGCGGATTTGTGGAATGTCCTGGTGAAGTATGATTTCTAGTTTTCCTTCTTTTCATTGCAAGTATGGGAGCTTGTAGGTGGATCAGTGATCTAAGTCCAGTAGTTTTGGGAATCTCATTCTCTACCCCTTTTCCTTTTTCAATTTCATTAATTCATCACCATAACTGCAAATCATGATAAATAACAAGCAGAAACAGTGAAATATGCTGAAATCTCGTAGGTAACTGAAGATCCTTAGCATATTTGGTTAAATGCATGTAGTACTGAAAATATCATGCAAAGAATCATAAATAATGGTAGAAATCATGCAAATATCAGCCTGTATGCACATTATTTGACTAAATTTACAGTGCAGAGGTAGAATTGTTGGAGACTTATGCAGAGCGAACATCCAGAGCAGGATATTTGAAGATGATGATGATGAACAGTGCAGAAACACGTAAGGCCCCTGAATGGAAAACAGCAACACACATCAACCACTGAGTAACGTCAGTAGATTAAGACCTAATCAACGGAGACTTGGGATCATGAATTCTTTGAATTCATCGTATCTTTCAAGATGAGTAAAGGTTGTTGTGTAACTTTTATTCTATGTTTGCGAATGACTAACATCATGACCAACATAAATTGGCGCTAGAAGGAGGGCCGAACAGAGAATTTCTGGATTTCATCAATAGAAGGAGGGCAGAACTGGAAAAGACACCATTGCTTCAGTCATCATCCATTTTATGCAGGCTCCTCGCTTCTAACGCAACATAAATTGGCGCTAGAAGGAGGGCAGAAAATAGATCCTGTTCCTGAACAAAGAATTTTTGGATTTTCTGCAAATATTGCATAAATATTTCAGCATTTCAGTTAAATGTCTGCAAATATCTCTTACCTGAGATGTTTTGGTTGCACCTTTGTAAAGATCTAACCTAAAGCATTAAATATTTGTTTGACTTTCTGGACTTTCAAAGTTTTAATCTGAGATATGACAGATCTCCTTAAAATTGCAAAATACTAAAGAAATTTGAAGAATAGAGTCTCATTTTGATGGATGTATATGAAAATAATGGTCAAATTAACATTCCTTTATTTCAGGAAACTTTGAGTAGGCAGCTTTACCCTCACAATTTGTCTAACTTTGGTTTATCTACCTGTTGCAGGATACACCAGACTGTAGAACACAGTGAAATTAATTGTTTAACTTTCCTCACAAGGTTGGATTTATATTTGAAAGGACTAATATTCTTTCTGGATGTGTTCAGAGCTGAAACTTGCCAAGAAAATGAAGAGATCTGCCAGGGAAATGAAGAAATTCTGGAGCAACAAGCAGATGCAGCACCAGAAGTTATTAATTATCCAGACACTGAAGTGGATCATTCTGAAGATTTTCAATTATACTTGTCTAGAAATATACAGTGTAGTCAAATATTAGGTTTGCCCATTGATGATGTCTTGATTGAAAGCTGGTGCAGATTACATGATGAAGAGCATTCAGAGAGAGATTGCTACCCTTGCTTGGTCATGTTGAAAAAGATTCTAAAAAATACAATAGCTGAGTCAGTTCCAGAAGGTAATGAAGAGGAAACATCTTTCCTGGATTCATTTTATGGTGATATTGATAGGAGTTCTCTACTTCCTAATACAAGTAAGGACCAGTCAGTATGCAGGTATGAATCTTGTGAAAATTTTAGAGAAGAAATCACTTATCAGGATAATATTTTTTATTCTGATCCTAATACTTTTGATAAAGAAGATGAAACATCTTTCCTGGAGTCATTCTATGGTAAAGAGAAGTGTAAACAGATAGTAGAGCAATTTAAATGCACTCCTGATGATGAAGTTCCTATGATGGTAACTCAGGGAGTTATAGAGAAGAAAATAAATGCTGATTTATTACTTGACTTCTTTGAATTAAATGATCAAATGCAAGAATGTTGCAGGTTAAAGGAACCAGATCCTCTGATAGATAGAAAATGTGAATTATTCAATGAACAATTCCTGAAAGAAGAAGATGTAGAAGACTTTAGAGTTGTTGTGCATAATCAGATGTCACTCCAGAAATATTTTGAAAATGAAACAGGGGAGTGTCCTCACCAAGTGAAAGTTGTTTCTCCTTTACAGTCAAATGATTTAGAAATAATAAATTTCTGTATATCAGGTTGTGATAATAAAGATACTTATTTAGACACTGATGTGCAGGAAATTGAAGAAAATATTGAGAAGTTTCCTGAACTGGAGGATAAACTGAACATCCAGAATGAAGGGATAAGGCTGGATAAAGATGAAGAATTAACACATCAAAGGTCATACATCCTTCAATTCGAAGAGGGACCAGGCACTGAGCCAAGCAGTGAAAATATAATGACAAATGGAAGACCAACTGCCAATGAAGAAGCATGTCCAGCAAAGCCAGAAATACACCAGGTTGTATTTCTCCTTTCCACAGTAAATGATGTTGAATACCATTTTGATTATGGAAATTCAGGAGATAAGACATGCATATGGATTAATCATGAACATGATGAGCTTCCTCAGTTGCTGATCATCAAGAGTTGTTCTGTTGAATACAGCGAATTCAGAATATCAGAATATTCTTCAGAATATAAAGATAAACTTGCTAGGTTGAGAACCATAACTAATACCCTGATGCTCCTGCACAATCAAAAGAAGTATGCAAATTCAGGTGTCCTTAGGTCTTTTTCTGGTTTTTGTTTGCCTGGTAGTGGTTTGTATATAATTTTGTAGATTAGTTGTTTGTACAGTCTGCTTGTTTTGCTTTCTTGTTCTGTTCCTGTTGTTTCCTTTTTTTGGGTTGGTTGTTTGTATAGTGTTGTTTCTGTTTTGTGTTGTTTTGGTTGAGTTTTGTTTTGGTAAGTCAGGATGATGCACTTCATCACCTAAGAAAATAACTAAATTGTTAGGATTCAAGTGATGAGATCAGATTTAGGTATAGATTGTAATTCATTCTGATAAATACTCATGATCAGGTTTTATGATGTCTTTTCATCAGGGTACCTTTTCTTGTCCAAAGTGAATCAAACACAATGAAACACCTAACAGCCTTGGGCTTGTTGAAGATATGAGTATAGGTGTTAAGTGAAAAATCTAAAGGGACTCCCTTGCTACCAATACAATCTCCAACCTAAAGCTGCAAGTGGCTACACCTTGTACAAATGAGCTGACATGATGATATCAAATATAAGTATATAAATAGAAAATATATAAACAATAAACTTAGGCCATCTAAGTAACTCTACTGGGGCTATGGACGCCTGCTGGCAGTGGAGCCCTACTTAGGGAGATTGTATAGATAACCTTGCCGGGGCTATAGACGCCTGCTGGCAGCAAGGCTCTATCCAGGTTGGCTATGAGGGATGATCTCCAACTATGTAGTTTAACACCAGTTACTTATGTTTTCAACTTACTTTCAAGATGAGGATAATTAATCATATGCACACACATGATCCTTTGTTAGCACTGTTACCTTGATGAGACTTTATCATTCAAAGATCATGATGATTTTATTTAGAAGGAATTAGAATATTATAGATGAATAGGATCATATCATTTGAATTATTTGAATTTTGTTGTTTTCTTTGGTGGCAAGTTGTTGTGTGGTTACACAACACGCCCCATTTTGACTTGGCAAAACAGGGACCCAACTTTTGTTTTGGCTTGTGTTGTCTGTTTCTGGCGGTTTGGTAAAAATAAGTCAGGTGCATCATCATGATGAAGGTCAGGATGAGGTAGGTCATCATCATGAGGTTAGTTTGTCAAAGTTCATATTTTGTTTCTATGACTTCATGGTTAGAATGAGTTTGAAATTCCATGCAGGTTTGCCTTTTACATCACCCGAAAATTCGTCCATATGAAGGAGTTATGCACAGTCAAAGTTTTGGTCAAACCTGATAATTGCTGTATAATGAACATCATCATCATGATATTTGAAAAGCCCCCCGATAATATCCTGAGGTCGAAACATCCGGACGTCAAGTTTAAGTCGTAGTAATCTTTTCCCGTCGAGCGGTCTTTTGTGTCGCCAAAGGTCATCATCATGATCTTACTCTATCACCTGATAAAAAAATCATGCAGTCCCGAAACATCCGGACGTCAATCTTAAGTCATAGTGAGCTTTTCCCGTCAAGCGACCCTGGAAGCATCATCATCATCATGATATTCTAACATCATCAGCATCATGATATTCCAACATTGCGAGCATCATGATATTTAAAATCACCCGATGTGATAATATCATGCTGATGATCATCGTCACCTTGCTTAAGAAATATGCCATCTGCATAATTATCGCGCGCACGTCAAAGTCCTTATGCGTGATCATCATCATCATGATCTTTCATGGCAGGATCACATTTCCTAATATCCTCCTGATCTCCTTTTTGCGTGATCATGATGATCACCTTATCTTTCGAAGCGGAGGGTAATATTTCATTCCTTAGTCTTGTTGACATCATCATCATGATCTTTCTCTACCCGACAGTTCGTAATATCCTCCTGCCGAGAAGTATAAACTTTTGCGAATATGATGATGACGATGACGTCACCATCACCTTTCTCCTTCGGCATGATATTTTCCAGGGTATGATCCTGTTCGCCAATATGATGATGACGATGACGTCATGTTCGAAGATTAACGAAGGCCCGGATATCCTGATCATCATCATCAGGACTTTCAGCAGGATCATATTTTAAATCACCCAGTGCGGATATGATGATGATGATGTTCATCATCCTGATCTTTTAAGGAGGATCACCTTGGCCGAAAAGGGGGTCATACTGCATTCATGACCCGATCATCTTCCTTAGAGGTGACCCGATATTCCATTTATCTCCTGCTCTTAACGAAGCATGGCGGTGACGTCATCCCTTTGCATTTTAACGAAGCCTGATGATGACGATGACGTCATCATGATATTCCTCAGCGGCAGGATCATTTTCCAAGTCCTCTTGTTTGTCTTCATCATGATGATGATGACGATGTCTTTCTTTCCCGAATGTGCAAAAACAAAACATCCTGATGTGCTTTTCCTCAGAACATTCGGAGGCGTGGAGCATCATATTTCACAATATCCTGCGGCCGGACAGAGGGCATGTAGAGTTGGTCATCCTCATGATGTTTGGCGTCGGTATAACTGTTGCCGTTGGCCTAAGGAGGTCATGATGATGTTGCTGAGGCTGAGCCTTGTCATGATGATGCTGCCGAGGTTGAACATTGAAGTCATGATGCTGCTGAAGCTGAGCATTACAAAGTTGCGCATGGAGGCAACATGAGCCAGAAATGAGGAGGATATTGTCAAATATGTTGTTCGCCAGCTGGAGACCGAATCAAGTTGAAGATGCTGGAATATTATGTGCCAGCTGTACATTTGCTAACTGGCGAAGCATGTGCTTTTCATCTGGACCGCTAATTGCTATGAGAAGATCCTGATCCTTGGATCATTGTAACCGTCTCTGGCATTTGCTCTATATAAAGGCCAGAGCTTGTCATTAAAGAGAAGGAGGAATACATTAGAATACACAGACGCATCTGGCGCAAAAGTCAATTACTGTAGAATAAGTTAGGAGATCGGATTACTGAGACTAATGAGGATAGAATTGTTGAAATGTCAAGGTTCTTTCTTCAGATCACTGTAAATGTACCTGTTCTTGAGCATACTGAATGAATATGAAGTTCCAGATTACATCCTGATTGTAAATTTTTACGTAATCTTCTGTTGATTTCTGGATATGTACTGGTGAATGCTGTGTTCAACTGGAAGCGCTTTCATTTCATTACATGTTGTTGTCAACTTTCCTTTGAAGCTTTGCACTAGATCATGCGGATTTGTGGAATGTCCTGGTGAAGTATGATTTCTAGTTTTCCTTCTTTTCATTGCAAGTATGGGAGCTTGTAGGTGGATCAGTGATCTAAGTCCAGTAGTTTTGGGAATCTCATTCTCTACCCCTTTTCCTTTTTCAATTTCATTAATTCATCACCATAACTGCAAATCATGATAAATAACAAGCAGAAACAGTGAAATATGCTGAAATCTCGTAGGTAACTGAAGATCCTTAGCATATTTGGTTAAATGCATGTAGTACTGAAAATATCATGCAAAGAATCATAAATAATGGTAGAAATCATGCAAATATCAGCCTGTATGCACATTATTTGACTAAATTTACAGTGCAGAGGTAGAATTGTTGGAGACTTATGCAGAGCGAACATCCAGAGCAGGATATTTGAAGATGATGATGATGAACAGTGCAGAAACACGTAAGGCCCCTGAATGGAAAACAGCAACACACATCAACCACTGAGTAACGTCAGTAGATTAAGACCTAATCAACGGAGACTTGGGATCATGAATTCTTTGAATTCATCGTATCTTTCAAGATGAGTAAAGGTTGTTGTGTAACTTTTATTCTATGTTTGCGAATGACTAACATCATGACCAACAAGTCCTTCATGCACTCCTCTATAAGCCCTAGTGAACCTGTTAAAAACAAGTCGTCCACATATAGAACAAGAATGAGAGCTTCACCTCCAACCACCAAGTAGTAGAGGTTAGCATCTGCCTCACTCTTCACAAAGCCTATTCCCTGCAAGTATCTATCAATGTGTTCATACCATGCCCTTGGAGCTTGCTTGAGTCCATACAAAGCTCTCTTCAATCTGCACACATGGGTTTCACTACTATGTGCTACAAAGCCCTCCGGTTGTTTTATGTATACCTCATCTACCAATTTACCATTAAGAAATGTTGTCTTAACATCCATTTGATAGATCTACCATCCCATATGTGCTGCAAGTGAGATTACGGCTCGTATAGAAGTATACCTGGCCACTAGAGCAAATGTCTCATCATAGTCTATTCCCTCCTTTTGAAAGAACCCCTTGGCCACGAACCTTGCCTTGTATTTCTCAATGCTACCATCTGCATCATGCTTAATCTTATAGATCGAGCATGTTCCAACCGCTGCCTTATCTGTTGGTCTAGGCACAACCTCCTACGTATTGTTCTGCACTATTGAGGTATATTCCTCAACCATCACATCTTGCCACACTTGTTGCTATGCAACCTCCTGATAGCTGGAAGGCTCGCTATCTACCAACTAACTAACCAATGCCACATAGTCATTATACCTGGCTAGTTGTTTCCACTGTCTACTACTCATTCTAGGAGCTCCCACAAACTCCTGAGTATCCCTATGTGTCTATTGAACCTCACGGTTCCTCCTGTCAACTATGGAGGATGAAATATCAAATCCATATCTTCTTGATGCATCTCTTGGATTTGCTGTATCTGTTGCTCCATACTCTACAAACTCTCAACACCTGAGCTTGTGCTTGTACTAGTAACTATACTCATGCTTCACTGCCCCTGTTCTGGTTGAACAATCCTTGGAGCTTCTGTTGGTTGCTCATTCTGATCATCTACTGGCAAATCTCTGGACCTCCTATATGCCTTGTCCTCCATGAAATTGACATCATGCCTAAATATAATCCTCTTGGTTCCTGGAATAAATATCTGATATGCCTTTGAGGTCTTGCTGTACCCCACAAAGTACCCTCTCTTTGCAGTTTGATCTAACTTGGAACGTGTAGGCCCTGGAATGTGACAAAATGCTAAACTCCCAAATATCCTGAAGTGACTGACATCTGGCTTCTTCCCTGAGAATGCCTCCTCTGGTGTCATCTTGCCCAATACCTTATGTGGAACCCTGTTCTGTATGTATACTATTGTATTGCATGCCTCTGCCCATAAGTAACGTGGCATATCTTGGTCATACAACATAGCCCTTGCTGCCTCTAATATAGAATGATTCTTCCTCTCAGCAACCCCATTCTTCTGTGGGTTGTAAGGAATGGTCCACTCTCTCTTGATTTCTTCCCTGGTATAGAACTCCTGGAACTTCTTCCCTTTGTACTCACCTCCATTGTCTGACTGAAGAACCTTTACCTTCATGCCTGTCAAATTCTCCACAAGAGCTTTGAACTCTTGAAAGTGACTGAAGACCTCATCCTTTGTCTTTAAGAAGTATATCCAAGTCTTCCTGGAGAAATCATCAATAAAAGTAACAAAGTAATCGTATCCTTTGAGAGACTTCGTTGACATTGGTCCACATATATCTAAATGTACTAGATCAAGAACCCCCTTGGATCTGGTGTCACTCCTTGGAAAAGCTACTTTCACAAACTTCCCCAACACACATCCCTTACATACATCATCATGCTCTATGTTCACCTCTGGAACACCTATCACTATCTCACGAAGCAATTTAAGTGCTCCATGATGTATATGGCCCATCCTCCTATGCCATAACTCTCCTAGATCTCTAGGATTACTACTGCTCACTAGTGCCTTAGGAGTATCAAACTGCAACCTATAAAGTTGGCCGCTTCTAACTCTAATAGCTATGGGTGATTTCCAATCTTTATGCTTGATTAAAACATGCGCCCCTCTAAAGAGTACATTGTAGCCTTTATCCTGAAGGACAGATACATAAATTAGATTCATGCCCAAGCCTGGCACATGCAACACATCATGAATGGAAATAGGATTACCATTCTCCCTCTAAAATAGAACAGTCCCTCTCCCAACTAGATTGCACTTGGACTTGTTCCCTATCTGAATCTGGAATCTGATGTCCTCCTCCTTGTAGCTAGAGAAGTACTCCCTAACTCCTGTCATATGAAATGACACCCCACTATCTATATACCAAACACCTTGTGAGCTTGAGCTAGTTAGGCAAGCTATGAGTGCAAACTCATCCTCCATTCTACTAGAAAGCTCATCTACACTTGCTGAAGCTATTGTCTGCTTCTTGCCTTTCTTTTCATTTTTCTTCCTTTGTGGGTAATTGCTGACATAGTGGCCGAACTCGTGATAGCCATAGCATTTGATCTTAGAAAAGTCCTTCTTCTCACTTTTTGGATTGATCCTATGCCAGACCCCTTCTTCGCTTTCCCTTTTCCTGCTAGGGCAATGTTTTCCTGTTCCACCTCACTATTCTGACTATTACTGCTGGTTCCACTAACAAGACTTAGTCTAAGCTCCTCCTGAGTGAAGTCACTCCATAGTCAATCCCAACTTGGTAAGGTGTCCCATCCATTAATAACTTGAACAAAGACATCCCACTGCTTAGTAAACCCATTCAGGGCTATTCATACTAGCTCATCATCATTTGGTTTGTCTCCAACAGCTGCCAACTCATCCTTGACAAGTCTAAGTCTGGTGAGGTAACTTATGACATCTTCTCCCTTATTCATCTAGGTATTTCTCAACTTTTCTCTAAGAATCAACTTTCAGTTAGTGGTAGCATTCTGGTACAGATTCAAAATGGTGTCCCACATCGTCTTCGCTGTATCGAACTCTGCAATATGCGGAACAATATGATCCTTAACACCATCAAGAATCAGCCTCCTCACCTTGGCATCTTTCTTCTTGTATGCTAAGAGCTATGTTGCATTTGTAGGTACAGGTACAACAGTGGTCACATATTCCTTGATACCATTCTCTTCCAGCAATAAATAAATTATGGCTTTCTAGACACCAAAATTTGATGCTCCATCCAATCTGTCATGATCTCTTAAACCTGCTAAGGCCATCTCAAAATAAAATAATAATAATAATTTTGAAGAGGTCAAACTGGATTTTATAAACCCTAGATTTTTTATTTTTTATTTTTTTCTTTCTTCCTGTGCCTGTACTGAGCTTTTTCTACCCTCAGATCTACTCTGATACCATCTGAAAATTCTATTGCAGCTACTGATTATTAATCTCCTATCTTATATTGATTATTTGACTACCAAAAAATTAATTCATAGCAAATATTGAAAAATAATACAGCCGCAACTTCACAAATAATCACGGAGATAGAAAAATAAAATATGCAAATTGAACACAATATTTTTGGACAAACTGTCCTTGGAAAAACCCTGAAGGGAAAACCAGTACTATAGATGAAGAATTTTATTAAACTTCAACAAATCAAGAGATACATAAACTGCTTGCCTCTTACTGGCAGAGCTCCGGCAATATTCTCCTCCAGAAATTCTTCTCCCAATTTCTCCTGTAGAAATTCCACTGTTGTTGTTTCCAACACTGTCACTGCGCCCTTGCTCTCACTGCAAATCAATT
Source organism: Cunninghamia lanceolata (assembly GCA_027924645.1). Taxonomy (NCBI): domain Eukaryota; kingdom Viridiplantae; phylum Streptophyta; class Pinopsida; order Cupressales; family Cupressaceae; genus Cunninghamia; species Cunninghamia lanceolata. The sequence goes on from BSBN01001399.1 coordinate 2,072,964, forward strand.
TGCAATTACTGCAAATTTATTTATTTGCTATCGCTGCAAATATTTTTCAGATCTGTGTTCTCCAAATGCCCATTGATCCTCTTTTATAATCCTCTCATTGAAAACCAATGGCCATGATTTAATCTCAATCAATGGCTAAGATTAATTAGACTCTAACAAACCCTAATATCTAGAAGTCTCTCGAGAAATCAATTTTCTAGGTATGGAGATAATTATACCAGTTGTGTTTCTAGCCTCGTAATCACCACCTAAGACTAGAACACTTGTCCGAGCTACATTAAAATTAACAATGTCTTGTTTACAAGCCCAAAATTGCAACAATTCAGGGCTTAACAGGACTAGGGGCTTCGCATGTCTTTGCCCAAAATCAGGTTATGGAACTAAAAAAGTTACACTTACACTTAATCTTTCATAAGCCCACAACTGGATGAAAACAAAAATCTATCCCATCAGAAGATGTAGCTTCATGCCAAATTGCATCTCCTGTGCCCACATTTATGCCCTCCTAACACCTTAACTACTTAGTGGTTTTCTTATTCAATGGGTAAGAAATTTGTGTTGTTTCACCAACAAACATAATCAAGTAGCATGGGTGATTTGGGATTGTTAACAGAGATGTAGGTATTCATCTTTTCTATGGAATTCTAATTCTGTGACATCTCTTCAAAAAAAACCTAGAAAAATCAATCCTTACTTTTTTCAAGCTGCAAAGGAAGAGGGGGATTTCAATAAGACTACTCTTCGGATCTGATCTGTGGGCAAAATGATGATTAGAAGTTGTTCCTCTTCCTTTTTGGGTCATGTTGGTTCTATTTCAGAGCCTCACATGGGAATGGAATTGAGTAATTGTGGCAATCTTAAGCAGCCAATTTGTAGAGTTGCTAGTTTTAAGAAGTGTTGGAGCCACAAAGGTGAGGAGCCCTTTGCAGGGGAGATTTCTGCTACATTTACAAGAGCTCTTTCAGAAAGTAATTTGGTGCCCCTTTTCATCAGGATTGAGAAATGGCGTTCTTGTAGAGTAATGTGCTCTAGAAAAAAATGGGCTTTTATTAAATGCAGTAGATAGCATGGTTGAATTGAATACGAAGGATGTCTTGAATGAGGAGAGGGTGGAGAGTTCTCTAAATCTTGAAAACCACTTTGAGAATTTGGTCTGTACCAGGCAAGATTGATCAGAGAGTGTGGGTTTGCTTAGTGAAGGAGAATATAAAAGACCAGTAACCCATAAAATAAATCGTGTGCATCATGTAGAAGATGAGAGTCCGTCAGTGTGTGAAAGGATGCCTAAGAATCTGATGGATGGATACTCCAGTTTAGAAATTGGGGCAAAAGAAATGGCTCTAGTTTGTACTGAGAGAGGTTGCAGACCTGCCCATGTATGTGAAATGAAGAGCATAACCCAAGGCATTGACAATGGAGATGCCGGCGTCCGAGTTGCTTGTACTGGAGGTGAAGGAAGCAGTTCTTCAATAGATTCCATCAACACGGATGTGTATTACCAGAAGATGCTGGAAGCAAATCCTAGGAATCCCCTTCTGTTGAGAAACTATGCCAAATTTTTACATGAGGTAAACATTAATTCCATGCTTTGTGAGCTTGTGAAGAGGCTATGTTTTGGTGGGGATTGCTGTTGTTTTTATGTTTCAAATACCAGAGGATTAAAGTGTGCAGGAAACTGGCCATAGAATATGGGCACATACAACTTCATCTATGTACCTATATTTATCACTGACGAGATGTTGTAAATACAAACACCCAAATCTAATTCAATCTATTGACTGTTAATACTCAAACAATAGTTCAAAGCTCAGTTGTGAAGGATCAGGGTTCCACCTAATTGTAGAAGAACTGCCTCAACCTTGCCAACTTTTAAAAAAGAAAACAACTAATAATCTTATATTGCTTAATACCCATTTCGGTTTCTACCACCCCTATCACAGTTTAGTCCTCTGAATAGTCATTATTGTGTTAAAGTATTGGTCATTAATACTAGTGTTGGTGTGTTCTTAAGAGTATTCAATATGCTCCCTTGTTAAAATGGGGTTTGATTTTTCTTAATTGGGATCATCAGGTGCAATAGGACATGGAGAGAGCAGAGAAATGCTATGGAAGGGCCATTGTGGCAAGCCCTGGACATGGAGAGATCCTGTCACTTTATGCCAAATTCATATGGGAAACCCACAATGATGCTGCTCGAGCAGAAGCTTACTTTGAAAGAGCAGTGAAAGTAGCCTCTGGTAAGCAACGCATAACCCTTCTTTATTATTCTCTATTCAAAATGGATTGTAAGTCCTTGCTTTTATGTTAATGTGATATAAATACCACTCTCTCATGCCCTGTTGTTCATTCTTTGCTTTGAGCACCAAAACCTGAAATTCTAACAATAGATAACTTTCTTTTAGCACCAAAACTAGAAAATCAATTTCGTTATTGACCATATAGTGTTGGTCTTGTAGCTATGTTCTTGGATCTTATGATAATTTCCTATGGGATTCAGACAAATATGAGGAGTAGACTGACTTTCCCGTAGAGCACAATAAGACAAATCCCACCTATTTCAGTTCTATAGATGCTACTATTGCCTGAAGTTGCAGCAATGATGTGCAGATTATAGTATTTCTCTTGAACATATAGGCTACCACATGAAATATTCTCCATTGAGAAAATGTACAAATTGGAATCTTGCACAAAGTATATAAGAGAGTCAAGACTACTGTTAAACATAGAGATTTTTAGTTTTTCTAATTTCACAGGTGCAGGGAACCACCCAATTTTCATGGCTAAACCTAGCTAGCAGTATTCATAAATGAGAACTAATGAGCACTCCTAAAAAATGAATAGGAGAGCAAAAGATTTGACTCCTAAAATCTCCAAAACCTCTTCAATTGGAGATCTTAGACATCTAGGCTCTATATTAGGATGCAGTTAATAAAGTTAATAAACATTCTAAGATACAAGTAGGGGGGCATGGATTTATTATCATAAAGTTGATTTGATGGCCAACAACAATGATACACAGAGATGCTCCTCTTTAGTTACTACTACAATATAAATTCTTCTCAAGAAGCAACAGAGATTAGTTTTGCCTACGCTTCAAGGATGTTGTAAGCACTGGTGGGCACGCATTTGACATGTGGAGCATGTAGGGTTCTTTCAAAATTTTCTCTATTCTACTTTAACTCTATGTAAGCTTGTAACTAACGTTCTGATCAGTGTCATAAAACTTGAAGTTTGCTCATGAGACTTGTTCGATTTACAGGTAGAAACTACCAGTATTGTCCTAGCTCAGCTTTGGTTGTTTTATCATCTGAAATAAAATAGAAGGAAATATGGGGCCACAAGCTCAGATCATCTGAAATCCATGGGGTATAATGAAATTGAAGACAAAGTTTCTTATAATCTTGGATTACAATTGACCAAGATTCTTCTAAGAAATGCCAATGTAAGCCATGCAGTTTGACTTTAATGTCATTTCAACCTAAGTTTTTCAGAGTGAAATATTTACCTATTTCTATTTCTCATATAATATGGAATACACATATCCTTTCTTCCCATATTTGCTTGGGGTTGCATCCAGAGTATCACACTCCTGAGCTTATGTGAGCTACTCCTCTTTTGTACTGGAATATGAAGCCCCTAAAGTCCACCCCAAAAGTCTTAAAGAGTAATCTGGAACACAAATATTTAATAGCTCCATTGATTGGCACATTAGAATGTGTGATACATTCTCTCCAAATTACGTACAACACAAATTATAAATGGATTAATGGGTATGGAGGGTATTATCTACTATAGTAAAAGTGTACCTTAGTGTTAGAAAAAAGGAGGTGGGTTTGAGTATGACAAATGATTGTTATTTGACATATGAAATTGGATCCACGATGAACAAATTGAGACAATTGTGTCCTATGAATTTTGAGATTGTGTGCAACTTGCAGCCTTGGTCCATGAAGTTGCAACTTTGACTCAAATGGTGTAGTTTTGAGCTTTTCTTGTGGGATTGGATTTGTTGTCTTTAAATCTTTTGTACCTACAAACATGTTTTGTGTACATCTATAACTTGCAATGAATGACTTGGTGGTGTTGAGTAGCATCATTGGAACTTGTTAGGCTAGGCCATATGATGATGCAAGGGCTAATGTGTTTAATGTGAAAATTTGAATGATGATTGATGATTGATTCTTTTGATAGATAGATTAAAGGGGTTGTCCTAATGATGGATGGATCCAATGTACTTTCCCTAATGACATAACCTCATGGGTAATGTCCTTTTATACTTCTCCTTAGGTGCATAATTTGAAAGTATTGGCACGAGAGTGAATGTATAATGACTAGGTGGAACTGATCAACTCGAACCTAGTGGAAATTATGAATTTTGATCAAGTAGATCAATTCGGCAATAACGATGCTAACTTGGGTTATAATTGCACCTACGATTTTGAACCTAATAGAGGAATTGATAATTTGGAATCTTAGAATTGTCTAAAAAGGGGTTAGGTTTTGTCTTTGATGGTCAGTTTGACTCTAAGATCAATGGAAATACCAAATTAGTCAAAATTAAGTGCTAGAGAAAAATACTTAGAACACATGTAAATTAGTGTAAAATGAAGGGTAAATTTGCATGGTATGCACTCTCCCTTACATTTTGCCCCCATTTTGGTGTGCATGTGAATCTACATAAGCAAGCATATCAAAATAACAACAAAAGATAAGCACAAGTCCAAAATAATTGGATCAATAATTTATAGTCACTTGTGAATTGTACATAAACTTTGAAAGTGATTGTGCCCCCTCCCTCGCCCCTCCCATGCCCCCATGATTTGTGTTCTATGAAGGTGTGCACACAAATCAAGGAAATAAAAATTTGATAAAACTAAGCATGATAACATGATAATTGTTGGTTGGAAAGTAAGCATAAGCATGATAAGAAGCATGAACATGATAAGTGGAGCATGAAAAAGTTGAGATAAAATTAGAAATGAAAACCTATGAAACTAACCAATGTACGACCAATGTGTAAAAGATGCCCCCACTTGTATGCCCCCCAATGTGAACAATTTTGATTGCATCTACCTTGCAAAACAATCAAAAACCTTAACATTGTGTGACAAGATCAAGTAAAATGTGATTAGAGCACACTGACACAAGCCTGACATAATCCTACATAAAAAACTTCAATCCCTTGGGCTAGTGCACAAACTTCTACAACATCCTATGCTAGTGCACATACTCCCACAACATTTTGTGCCAGTGCATAGGCTCCCACAATGTTGTGTGCTACTATGCAAGCACTCACGACACCTCACACCTTCACACATGCTCTTGCAACCATTCATGTGCCACCTGGGAATCATTTGCACACATGGCACTTCTATAACATTTCATTTGCAAACTAGGGACTAAAACATCAATTATCAACAACCTAACTAGCAATAGTTGGAAGGACAAACAACATTGGCTATGGGACATGAATCGTTCTATAACATCATGTAACTATATTGGACATATAGTCATTCAATTCTTGATATTGGGGATCTGATAACTTATAATAGTCTAGGAAAACCAATTTGATGTGTTTACCCCTTTCTAGTCATGAGAATATTAATTTTGAGCCTTGTCTATAACATCCATTATAACCTATCCAATTTTGCATTGAATACAAGTAACACATTATTACTAAAAAGTCTTCTGTGCATTTGAATGTGAATTGGATAAATATGTCTTTGGTTTTCCTTTTGCATAGTCTATTATCTTATCTTTCACTAAGGTAGGATTGTTCTAGACAAGTCATAATATCTATACCACTAGTATTAGATTAGTGTTTTGCATATGCCTATACATATGCATGCATAGCAAGAAAAAGAAAGTTGTTTGCTTGGTTCAAATTTTGAATATTTGGATGCATGTTGCAATAAGAGCAAGTTGGGCAATGAATGTGCACCCAATATTGCAATAGATGCTCAAAAGACAATTCAAGCAACTCTTGAGGCATAGTGCCAAGAAGGCTTTGGGCAATTTTTCAAACTTATGTGGCAACTTAGATCAATGCCACATGCACTGAACTTCATATTTTCATGTAACATTAGATCCCTTTCAAAGTATACGTCAATTTGGATATCCCAACATTGGATAACTAGATTGAACAACTTGAATCATACTTCTTGGACGACAACTTTAATGTTGAGAGAATATTTCCTTTACGAGGTTGAATATGTTTATTTCAATGTCCCACTAGTGACAAACACTCAAGTATGCAATGCAAAAGGGATTTGAATCTAATTCAGACTTGAAATTCCTTTGTCAATGCCTTGCAAGAGGAATACACCCCCTCAAACACTATGAGGATGAGTACATGAAGTTCCATTAGTTCCAATAGAATAAGGAGCAACCAATTGAAGAATACACCTATGCATTCAATGTCTATTTTGCATGCTTGAATGAGAACATACTAGAGCAATGTAAAGTGCTCGAATACATTAGAAAATTATCTCCTTGTGTTTGCAAGAAAATGTAGTTCCTAACTTTAGACATGTTGGGTCAAGTATTAGATCCATGCATCTAATATTGAAGCAAAAGCTAAACTCAAGAAAAAGATTTTCTTGTGCAAGAGCAAGCTCACATAGGAATTTACTTCCAAGCTCTCTATGTAGAAGCATCCTTGTGCATAAGAAACCATATAACTCCAAATCCCTTGTATTAAATGCAAAAGCATCAACATCATTTGCACTAAGGAGAGGGGAAAGAAGCAACAAGTGTTAGTGTGAACATGGTATATTACCTAACTAATTTCACATTAGGTCCTATTCACATTTGCATAGTTAAGTTCACTTAGGCCTTTTCTAGTTGTGTCTCATGCCATTGGATTAAGACACTTGTCATGTTCTTAAATTGTCCTAGAGTTTCATCCTTGCCTATATAAGCAAGGGCTCTTTATTCATCTTATATATGTATTATACCATTTGATAATATAACATTCTTTTATTGCTTCTCTTGTGTGGAAGGTTTTCTGGTATTACAAAATGTTACTATTCCTTTGAGTTCTTTTTATGACTTTTACATAGTATGAGAGCTCTGAATTTGCAAGCTCCTTTTATTTGAGGGATTTTTGTCAAGTATTTTTATACGGTGCATCCTAAAGCCAAGCAAACCTCATTGTTAAGTCCAGAAGGCCCAAAAACCTATGAATTGACTATAAACTTGATATGGTTTGGGTATAGTGTTGTACATAAGTTTTTTAAAGAGACCTATTGGTGATCATACATAATTTCATATAGTTGTACAATCGTCATATCATTGTATGACCTCCATACTGTAGCTGCATAATTCTGCATGTCCACCTTCGTCAAATCTACTCTAATGGCATGACCTTTGTGCCTATTGGTACTGTGTTACTCAAAATGTGACTTGTGGACGAGTCAGCCTTGATTCACACATGAACCCTCTCCTTGGCATGGGTAACCTCCAAGTCACTCCTGCTCTCGTGGCAAAAGCTAGTCGAGTGGAGGTGAGACCCATGGGTGGTTCTGTTCTTGCAAGAGAAAAACATCACAAAGAATGGTTATCTTATTCTACGGCCTTGTGTAGTTTGCTAGTTGTTGAACCCTTTCTATGGTTGTGGTTGTTGAGATAATAGTATGATTCGAAGGGTCACTTGTGGTGCATCTCCTGTTTGGGTTTCTTAGATTCCAATGCCTATTGGGTAAGCTATTCTATTTGTTGATGAACCTAGCATGTTGTACTCTTTCCTTGTGGGCGTGAAGTATTTGTTGTATTTGATTGTCTTTTTGCACAACCCTAAGGATATGTTGTTTCTCTTGGTTAAGTTGTGGTCTAGGGTTGATTTCTTCTAATTCTTCAAGAATCTCTCTAACTCACTCCCCTCTAATTCATGGGCACATTCATATGCTTAGGGGTGAAGTAGAGTGTTGACCAAAATTAACCTAGAGTTAATCTAGGGTTTTATTTGTGATGTTGTATGTGGGATTTAACTTGTGACAAAACCAATGGTTTACTCTTGTATGTGAACATTTAACAATACCTTGTGACAAAACCAAGGATTTAATTGCTCTAAGTTTTCCTAGTTTTTTTTGGGTGTTTTTGGATGTATGCAACTATATGAATGCAAGAAATTTTTTTGTTCTTTTCTCATTAAGTAAAGATCATCTAATTACTACAAGGGGAAATATGAATGCAAGTCTATATGAGTTTTTTTTATGCAAGTTAATCTATGTTTTTGTGTTTCTCTGAAATTGTTTTGAATCCTAATCTAAGGAAAGCAAATGATGGTCTAATCTAATGAAAGAATCTAATCTATTGAAAGTAATTAATCACTAATCTATTGCAAAGAAATGAAGTTATGATAACAATTCCTATCAAGAGTAAAGAAATAAATTACTTCCCTCAAGAGCAATTTTGTGATCTAGTCACTACAAAACGTATTGAAAGAACCTGGAATAAGGTTGACGGATGAGTCTTTGCACTACCCTCAAGAATCCTTTGTATTCGGCAACCTCTTTGTCCTCTTGTGGCAGCAGGGTCCTCCTCTTGGTAGCAAGTGTGAAGAGAGAAAAATGATGATATTAATCAAGCTCAAAATGAGCTATGAGCACTATGTGAGCGTGCCAATTGGGCATAATGGCATTGAATTGACTAAATGAGAGCATAAACATGCTTTGAGAAGCTTCAGAAATTTTGATAATCTATGCTAAGAAAAATGAAAAGGAACATGCATCTTGTGTGAGCATCAAGGATGCTAATGGAGAGCAAACAACAAGCTTATGAATGGGTGCAACTATAAAATTTGCATCCCCTAATGCTTAGAGGAAGGAGCTATTTATAAGATGGAATGGCTCATGATAGGTGGGAATGATTGGGGAGTTAACTCTCTTGATTGGAGAGTTAATAGGTTTGATTGAATAGAACACTGGGCTAATTGGGGAGTGATGAAGCTATGAAATCTTATCAAAGGCTGAGAAAATGGAGTTAGCATGAGTTGAAGAGATGATAAGAATAGATCAAAAGAGATAATTATGCATGATTGGAGGTGATGGATGGGCTAAGAATAGTTCTATCTATGTTAGGGTTGAAATTGAAAGGAAGCAAGGTACACGAAATAACTTCCTACATCAAACTAATGAGGGGAGAGATGCAAATTTTTAAATCCTTTACAGTTACAAATATGTGATACACATTAATAGAGAGATTAACCAAACATCAAATACAAGAACAATGCCAAAGACACAAGATATACATGGGCAAAACCTTTTCAGGTGAAAAACCCCACACTCCAAAACTTGCACAATGTATTATCAAATCCAATGTAGATTACAATACACTTGCAATCCAAGTTCTTTCAAGAGTTCTCAAGATGTCAATTCTGGAGCAATTCCGGTAGCATAACAGTACCTACAAATGAACCATACATCCACTACTCCAAGCACCTGTATTTATTGAGTTTCAAGGCCAACATGGGAAGCTTCTTGAGGTGGGTGTCCAACTTGGCCTCATGGTAAATTTCCAACACCTTAGGACACTTGTTCAACATGCAAGCAACCTCCTTACATCCATCATAACCTGTAAGTTTGACCTTCCCAAGATGGAGCACTCCAATGAAGAATATACTATGACAAATGCTCTTACACATCTTACAGCTATCATAGAATCCGTCATACATGACATCACTTATAGTTGTAAGAGAAGCTATCATAACTGACTAATAATAGCATATTTCCTCTTACAACATGTCATAGTCAAACTTGGGCACCCAAAGATGTCTTCCTCACATGCAAAGATGCTTTATGACATTTGTCTTCACCTGTCATAGGAATCTCTATATCTAGCTCTTACATGTCATAGAATCTGCCATACATCATAACCTCTTACACAAGCCACAAGATGCCGACACATGGCATATTAGTGCCAAATCAAATGGGACACCTACATTCTTATGAGTTGACTTCTCCATCCAAATCACATTACAAGTGGAATGACATCTCACCATTGCACCTCACACTAAATGACAAAACCAAATGTGTAAACTTAATTACAATATAGGCAAATAAATAAATATGTAATCAAATATTAAATTCTAGGAATTGCAAGGTTGAGAAACCTTAACTCCCAACATTCTCCCACTTGTTGAACACCTTGCAAGAGCCAATAGAATGACAGGATTTAACTGCTAGGGGCCAAAAGTCCCATAGACTCCGAACACCATCTGAACTTCTCTGTGCTCACAAGTTTTGTCAAGGAATCTGCAACATTCGCCAAAGTGTCAACTTTCTCCATGTTTACCTTCCCATCCTCTACTATGTCACGAACAAAATGGTACTAGACATCAATATTCTTAGTCCTCACATGGAAAGTAGGATTCTTTGCCAAACATATGGCACTCTAGCTGTCACAAGAAGTGGTAATCTTCCCTGCATCAAACCTAATGTCAAAACACAATCTCTTAAGACAAATGGCTTCCTTACAAGCATGAGTAGCTACTTCTCTCCTGGACAAAGTGACCACAAGTTGCTGCTTACTCATCCAACTAATAGCACCATCGAACATAGTGAACACATAAGCACTAGTGGATCTCTTGCTGTCAATGTCACATGCCCAATCAGAATCCACATATCCAGGAATACTCATAGAATGTTGAGATCCAGTAGGATAACCATGATAACATAGGGAATACATGGAAGTGCCCCGTAAATATCTAAACACTCTCTTCATTGCATCCTAATGTACCTGTCTAGGATTAGCCATAAATTGACTAAAGACTCCCAGTGCTTGGGAAATGTCTGGTCTTGTACAAACCATAACATACAGCAAACTGCCAACTACACTAGCATAAGGAATCTTCTCATAACCTCCATCTTAGAAGGAGACTTTGGACAATCTGCAACAGATAACTTTGTCTCCATCATAATAGGAACAGTCAAAGGTCTATAATCTACCCTGAATCTCTCCAACATAGTGTTAACATACTTACTCTGGCCTAACCAAAGCTTTTTGTTTGCTCCATCTCTTCTAATCTCTATCCCTAGAATGTACCTAGCTACCCCTAGATTTTTCATCTCAAACTGTGCTGACAACTGAGACTTCAAATCCAAAATCAAACTTTTACCATTCCCAATTAGTAACATATCATCAACATACAATGCAATAATGAGAATACGATCATTGTCAAACTTGTAATAAACACAATGATCTAATTTCAATCTCAAAAATCCAATACTCAACACAAAGGCATCAAACTTCTGGTACCACATCCTAGGAGTCTGTTTTAGACCATACAGAGACTTTTTCAACTTGCAAACTAGATTTTCTTTACCTTTCACCACACAGTGCTCTGGCTGTGACATATAGATTTCCTCCTCCAAGTCACCATGAAGGAATGTTGTCTTCACATCCATCTATTCCACTTCTAGATTATATGCTCCAACAAGAGATAACAGGAACCAAATAGATGTCAGCTTCACAATGGGAGAGAAAATATCACCATAGTCAATTCCCTCCACCTAAGAATACCCCTTCGCAACCAATCTAGCCTTATATTTCTCAACACTGCCATCTGCATCAAATTTCTTTTTGAACACCCATTTGCATCCAACAGGTTTTCATCCTTCAGGCAAAGGCACCAAGTCCTAAGTATTGTTCTTTTCCAAAGAAGCCATCTCCTCTTCCATGGCCTCCTTCTAGGAACCTACATCTTTCATACCCATAGCCTCTTTCACAGTTCTAGGCTCATCAGTGTTAGAAATCAAGGCAAAAATACAACTAGAATCAAGAAATGAATAACCAAACCTCTCATGTTGACTCCTAATCCATGTAGACCTCCTCACAAGTTGAGGTGGAGGTTCTTCTCCTTCTTCTGAACTTTTAGAGCTACTAGAGCTCTCCTCATCATCAGGTCCAACAAATGTCTTCGGTTCAACTTTCTCAGGGGTGGAAGGAAGTTGAACCACATCTTCTTTCTTCTCTTATTTCACTGGCTATAGAACAATAGAAGAAGGATTGAGCTCTTTGAAGATTACACTTCTGCTATATAGAACTCTCTCGGCCACTGGATCCCAAAGCTTGTACCCTTTCACATCGATACCATAACTGATGAAGATACATTTTACTACCTTTTTCTCCAACTTAGACCTCTTCTCCTTAGGCACATGTGCATATGCCTCACAACTAAATACTTGAATGTGTCTTAATGAAGGCTTCTTATCAAACCACACCTTCGTAGGTGTCTTGTCAACGAGCACTAATGTAGGAGACCTGTTAACCAAGTAACAAGCGGTAGCAATAGCTTCAACCCAAAACTTTTGTTCAATGCCAGTTCCACATAGAATACTCCTAGTCATCTCCATCAATGTTCTATTCATCCTCTCTACAATGCCATTCTGCTAAGGGGTATATGGAGTTGTCTTGTGCCTCTCAATGCCTTGTTCTTTACAAAACTTGTCAAAATATGTTGATCAAAACTCACCGACATTGTCAGTTCTCAAACACTTAATCTTTCTATCCTTTTGATTCTCTACAAGAGCTTTGAACTTTTTGAATCTTGCAAAGATTGCAGAATTAATTCTAAGGAAATACACCCATGTCCTTCTATAGTCATCAATAAATGAAACAAAATATACAGATTTCAAAATCAAAAGAACATTAACATGACCAAATACATCAGAATGAATCAAATCCAACATCTCATAAGATTTGTGAGAACTAGAATAAAACTGAACACAGTTTTGTTTTCCATATATGCAATGTTCGTAGAAATTGAACTCAAGGTTACAATCATTCATACCCTCAATGAGGTTTTTATTTTTCAGGGTCCTCAAACCCTTTTCACCAATGTGGCCAAGCCTTTGGTGCCATAACATTGTCTTCTCTACTGGAAGTTTTATCTCCATAGAATGAGCACCCTTGGGTACCCAGAAAGCATGACCATCGGAAGTTGATACAACAGTTTTCTTGGATACTGGTTCCAATGGCGAGGATGAAGACTTTGAAGCTCTCTTCTTTGGAACAGAGGCACTATTGCACTAAACCACACATGTATCAAGCTGAAACAGAGTGCCAATCCAAACATGCTTAGCTAGCACCATAGCTCCTCTAGTCATCTTGCATCCTCCATTCGATAAAACAACCTGCACACCCACATCATTCAACTTACAGAAATAAGGTTTTGTGCCAAACTAGGGACATGCAGGACACCATTGATCCCCTTCACTCATCCATCAGGGACTTGAATCAAGACTCTTCCATGGCCAACAATCTTCACGTTAGAGTCATCACCCAAGTACACCATCCCACCATCGAACTCTTCATTCTTTGAAAACCAATCTTTGTGTGAGGTCATGTGAAAAGATGCACCAAAGTCAATTAGCCACACATTCTCAGATGCATGTGTTTCCAAGGTAGAGACAAATGCTTCTCCATCTTCTTGAGAGGACTTGTCAGAATTTGAATCATAGTTCTTCTTCTTTTTCTTCTTCTCCTCCTTGCATTCCTTGTGGAAATGACCAGCTTTGTCACAATTCCAACATAGAGCCTTGGACTTTCCAGGAGACTTAGATCTCCCATAGGATTTGGATCTTCCTTGTCTTCTTTCTTCTTGTCATTTTTCTTTCCCTTCTCTTTAGGTCTACCATGAACCGCAAGAGCCTCTTTAGTGTGCTCAGAAGACTTTCTTCGCATCTCTTTAGACAACAATGAAGAAACCACTTCATCCTTCTTGAAGGTGGTAGTGGTACTCCCAATGGCTATGACAAGGTGGTCCCATGAATTTGGTAAGGAACATAGTAATTCCATGCAACAATCCTCCTCCATCTTTACCCCAACAAAGGTCAATTGGGAAACAAGCATATTGAATGCATTTAGATGATTTGTGACAAATCCTCCATCTTCCATCCTTAGAGAATACAATTTCTTTAGTAGGAGAAGCTTATTCACCAGGGATTTGTCCTGATGAACATCTCCAAGTTTCTTCCAAAGGTTTTTTGCAGTCTTCTCTTCATGGATATTCAGGGGCACTGAATCAGCCAAACAGAGCCTTATCAGACCCTTAGCCTTCCGATCCATTAGATCCTAATCTTCTTGTTTCATGCTCGATGGTTTGGTATTAGATATTGTGAGCCATAGATCTCTATCCACCAACATGTCTTCTATCTTGAGTTTCCACAACTAAAAGTTGCCTCCATTAAATTTCTAAATTTCAAATCTCCTAGATGTGCTTGCCATCTTCTTCTTGCAACAAGATCACAAAATACTCTACACAAGCTCCCACTCAATCAAAGATATAATGAGGGTGGAATCCACTCAAAACACATACAACAACAATTTATAGATTTCAAATAGACAAGAATAAGATCTCAAGAAGTATTAGTTAAACAATCTGCAAACCGATTTAGAATCCCTTCATTAAACTTGCCTGTAAAGCCTACAAATCTGAATACAATTTCTAGGGTTATATGCCTGCTTATTACAACAATATGGATTGCCATACAATAGAAATATCTAACCTACAGAGCCTTCTGATATCTATCTGACTTCATGATTTGCATGAACAGAACTTGCCAATCACTTCCTCTGACCACTGTCCCAGAACTATCCCAAGATAGGCTTTAAATACATGTCGGAACAAGTTAGTGTAATTTCCCCAATGTTGGCTTGCTTTGAAATGTGTATCTCCCATTTGGACGCCAAAATGAACCCAATTGCCCTTTTTCCCACCCACGAAAGAATTTTAAAATTTTAAAATTTGATAGCACAACTTCCGGGAACCATAACTTTTGATCTGGGTGTCCGATTGACAAACTGTTTGAAGCATTGGAAAGCTCATGAAGTGAACTACAATGTTGAAAATTTGTAAATGGATTCACTTAAACTTTTTGATGTGTTGTGGGAAGTTTAAGTACCTCAAATCTAATTTCGAAACATTTCTGGGGACCTCACAAAATTGAAACTTTAATATCTTGAAATCCAGACATGATCTTGAGCTGAAATTTGCCAAGAATGCTTATTTGACTATTCCAAAGCTTTGGGGAAAATTTTGAGCTCAACTGCTTCTTTGATATAGGGTTACTAAAAAAAGTAAGTTCTGGTATTCTTAGCCCTGTTGGAAACTTTGAAGGTTCTGAATCATTATTCAAGCAAATGGGTATCTGAAAACACAAAAATTGAAAAGAATAGAAAACAAATCATCATTTTTTTTGGGTGATGCACGATTGCCCTTACACCAATTGATGCTCCTACATCAGACACCAAGTGTAATTTGAGAAGTGACATTGTCACATCTCAGGTATTTGAGGAAAACCCAAATGGTCAACCTCTTCCTTAGACAACCAGGAAGAATCTTCAACAACCATTCCTTTCCACTTCACCAAATATTCTTCATATTACATGTTCTGAGTACTCCTTCCCACATGGTCCTATCCAAGATCTCTTCTATCTCCTTCTTTGAAGTAGATGCTAGAATATCCCACTGTTCTTTGGTTCGTCCATCCTTTGTTCCACTGTCATGATATTTTGTTAAATCAATAATGTTGAACATAGTGGAAATGTTGATCCCACTTGGCAACTCTACCTCAAATGCATTTTCTGAATCATGCTTCTTCAAGATTTTACATAGTCCAAATTTCTTCATTTTCAATTTATTATAGGTTGCAACTAGAAACCTCTCTTTTCTCAAGTGAACCATGACTTCATCTCCTACCTAAAATTCCTTATATGTCCTCTTCTGATCTACCTTAGCCTTGTACTAAATATTCATCTTATTAATGTGCTTTCTCACCTCTTCATGCAAATTCTTCAAGTATTTTGCAAAGTCTTTAGCTTCGGCACTTATCTTTTCTCCCTTGTCCATATTTCTTAACTCTGAAGCATTTCTTGGACTACTCCCATATACAATCTAGAATGGTGATTTATCTATACTCCTATTGACAAAATTGTTGTAATAAAAATCTTCCTGTGGTAAAATCAAATCCCATCCCTTGGGCTTATCTCCTACTAAGCATCGTAGCAGGTTACCCAAATTCCTATTCACAACTTCTGTCTATCCATTATTCTGTGGATGGTGTGCAGAACTGAACTTCAAAACTGTCTTCAACTTCTTCCACAATATCCTCTAGAAATAACCAACAAACTTGGTATCTCGATCTAAAACTACACTCTTAGGTAGACTATGTAGTCTCATGACCTCTTTGAAAAATAAATCTGCAAAATGAACAAAATTACAAGGAATAAAATGTGCCATTTTCGAGAATCTGTCCACCACCACAAAAATGGAATCATGTCCTCTCTATGTCCTTAGTAAACCAAGAACAAAATCCATACTCATATCATCCCATGGCCTCTCTGGTATAGGTAATGGTTGATACAGCCCTATATTTTGATTTGTTCCTTTTTCCATCTGACACACTCTACAACTCTGCACACATTTCCTCACATCTTGTTGCAACTGTGGCCAATAATAATGTTCACTAACAATAGCAATGGTCTTATCTTGACCAAAGTGTCTAGCTAATCCCTCACTATGTTTCTCCTTAATCAGGTTGACTCTCATGGAACTCCTCAGAATGCACAACTATCTTTCTTTGAACAAAATACCATCTTGGATTATATAATCCAACCATCTTGTCCCATCCAAGGTAACAAGCTCCAAACAAGCCTTCCAAGCCTCTGCAAAGTTTGGATCTTCAGGGTACAAATTCTTGAGTTCATTGAACCCAATAACCTCTATCTTCATCTCTGTCAACAAAACTTGCCTTCTGCTCAAGGCATTTGCAACTCTGTTGGACTTCCCACTCTTGTGCTTCAAAACAAAAGTATAACTCTGCAAAAATTCAACCCATTCCAAGTGCCTTTGATTTAACTTTCCTTGACTATTAAGATATTGCAAAGCCTGATGATCAATATATAAAACAAACTCTTTCGGCAACAAATAATGTCTCCATTTATTCAAAGCCTGAACTATCGCATAAAACTCCTGATCATATACAAAATACTTTTTCTTGGCATCATTAAGATTCTTATTGAAATAGGCAATGGGCTTACCTTCTTGACTCAAAACAACTCCTATAGCACTGCCACTCGCATCACAATCTACCTAAAATACCTTGTTGAAATCTTTAAGTGCCAAAATAGGTTGCTCTGTGACTTTCTACTTCAATGTATCAAAACTCTTGGCTACTCCTCTAGTCCATTTAAACTCTTTTCTATCCCCTCTCATTGTCTTTGTTAGGGGTGCACAAATGTTCTTGAAATTCTTGATAAATTTCTATGAAAACTTGTCAAACCATGAAAATATCATACCTCTGTAGTACTCCTTGGAGTAGGGCATTCAATGATAGTACTCACCTTCTCTAGGTCCATTTTAAGACCCTCAACTGAGATAACAAATCCTAGGTACAACAACTCCTTCACAAAACTATATTTCTTCATATTAATCAACAACTTTTCTTCCCTCCGCTTCTCAAAAAATTTTCAAACATGCATCAGGTGCTCCTCCAAAGTCTTACTAAAAATCAAAATATCATCTAAATAAACAATGACAAATCTACCCAAAAACTCTTTTAGTACCTCATTCATGAGCCGTATAAATGTACTTAGTGCATTGGTTAGCCTAAATGGCATGACTAACCATTTGTATAGGCCCTCCTTAGTCTTGAAGGTTGTCTTCCATTCATCTCCTTCTCTAATTCAGATCTGGTGATATCCACTCTTTAGATCAATCTTCATAAAGTACTTGGCTCCACTCAAGTAATCCATAATATCATCCATTTTGGTAATGGAAATCTGTACTTGATTGTAATTTTGTTGATGTCTTAGGAATCTGTACACATTCTCCACTTCTCTTCTTTCTTCAGTGCTAGCATTGCAGGTACTACACATGGACTTAGGCTCTCTCTTATCAGTCCTTTCCTTAATAGCTCATGAACTTGTCTGTTTAGCTCTTCATTCTTTACAGGAGTCATTCTATGGGTTGCCTCATTTGGCAAACTAGCTCTTGGTATCAAATCCATTTGGTGACTTATCTTCCTCACCGGTGGTAAACCTTCTGGTACATTATCAAAGAAAATGTCCTAAAATTCTTCCAACAGATCTGAGACTTCTGCTGGTACATCTTCACATTTCTCCTAGCTGATCTTAGGAATGAACGCAAAGCAATGATACTCATGCCTTATACCCTCCAAAAATTTCCTACCATCTACCAAGCAAATTCTAGCAGTACTACATACCTTTTCTTCTACGTCCTTCAAGGGCTTTAACTTATGACAAACTCCATCCTTTGTTAGGGAATAGGTATTAGCACGGCCATCATGGACAATACACCTATCATACTGCCACAACCTTCCCAATAGCATATGACATGCATCCATCGGTATGATTTCACATAGCACCTCATCATGGTAGTCTCCAATTTTGAACTTGACTAAACACTTCTCATTGACCAAAGCTCTATGGTCCTTCTGCAACCATGCAATCCGATATGGATGTGGATGTCTTCTTTTTGTCAACTTCAACTTGTTAACTATCTCCTCTAAAACAAGATTATCAGTGCTTCCACTATCAATAATAATATCACAACACTTACCTTCACACTTGCACCTTGTGCGGAATAAACTCTTCCTCTGATCTGGTTCTTTCTCCTCATTCAACAAGGTTCTTTTGACAACTAGGGTTTCTCCCATTTCAACATCTTTAGAATGCTCAGACTGTGCATCTTCATCTACATGTTCAACTCATGCATTACCTTTAGGTCTTCTATTTGTCCTTCCTTGATGTTGCAGACACTTGTATGCTCGATGTCCTTCTCCACATTGGAAACATGTTCCTATGAAACCTCCTCTTCTAAGTCCTTGCCCAGGTCGGCCTCTACCTCTTCCTCTTTGTTCACCATTATTTTGGTCATGAGGGCGGTAGGTATTATTTCCTATCTAATTTTGAGTGGTGCTAGCTTCTTCACTTTTCTTTTGATCTTCATTTTTCCCTCCATAGGATCTTCCACCAGTCCTTCTACCTTGACCTCTTCCTCTTTGCTTGCTTTAAAATCTTTTATTCATCTTCTCTTCGACCTTCAGGGAAAAATGGTACGCATCTTCTATGGTGGTCATTCTGACCAGGTTCAGCTCCTCTTGAATACTTGGCCTCAACCCATTAATGTAACGAGCTACCTTCTCCTTGTTACCTTATAAAATTCTTCTATATACTCCTTGATAGACTTGTTACCTTGTTTTAATCCTTGCAGCTTCTTCAACAACTCCAACTCATAGTCCATAGGAATGAATTGCTTCTTTAGTTTGTCCTCCATCTGATCCCATCTAGTAATCTTTCCTTTTCCTCTTCTATTTCTCTCCAACTGGACCTCCTTCCACCAAATACTACATTGTTGAATGCATAAGACAACTGAGAGGGTAGGGGTGAACCAGTTGTCTCATAAACTTCAAACCCTCATAAACATTCAGATCCACATTAGCTTAATTAACCCTTAAACTTGTTATGATGATTAAGCATGAAAAGAAAATAGTAGAAGCTGAATCATAACAACACCAAACACAAGACAACACCATATTTTACATGGAAAACCCAAAATAGAAAAACCATGGTGAGGATTAGCTCACAATATAAAGTAATAGAAACATTGAATTACAAAAGGCTCACTGCCAGAGGGCTCACTGCCAAGGATGAACTGATATAATTGCATCTAACCTATGCATGGAGTATAGTTCCAATGAAGCTCAATATTCACCACAACAGAAACATCACCTTTGCAGTAACACTGAAAATAGTAGATACCTTCTGCTGACTACATCTAGTACCCTAACACATGAAAGTTACCACTACACTGATCAAATTCACATCATAGACATCATATTCCTCATGCATCTCTCTAGTCGCGAATCCTTGACACTTATTTATACCATCATCAACCTTGAAAACATTCTCCAAGGTTGGCAACACATCTCAACCCATAAAATTCAAATTAGGTCTAGACCAAAACATTCCCATGAAGAAAAGGATTGAATGTGGACCACATCACACCTTAGCACAAACCTAAATCCATACATACATGCTTCATCACACTTTCACAATGACCGAATCACAACAACAATTAGTGTAAACAACCAAGTTTACCAAACTTGTGTTAAGACTATGAACTTTTAAGTGCACACTTTGTCAAGACCAAAAGATGACTTGCGGACCACGCTCCAAGCTTGAACATGATCTGGAAACATCCACAAGCACCTGAAAACCAACAAAATCCTTTGCAACATTTTTCACCTAAAGAAAGTTCACACTGAAGCACTTAGATTACTCTGTCATCAACTACAACTTAATAAATGAACTTGCGGAGCACCAAACCACAAACCACTTGAATTGAAGAAATATATAGACCTTATAAGCATAAATCTAGAACTGCAAAGCCAAAAACAAATCTGCAGAGAAATACAGAGCAAAATAGTTTCTCCCAGACACCTCTGTACAACCCAGAAACACAATCCACACACTGGTGAACACAACTTTCTCTGCACAACAAACTAGAGCACAAAATCTGGAACATAGCATCTCTGAACACCTCTGAACAACATATTCAAACCGTAAAAGCTAATCTTCAATGAAGAAGAAATGTGAAGCAAAACTAGAACACTACTCTGTTAAGCCGGTCAGTCTCTTCAACACACTGTTTCCTTTATTAATCAAATTTTCTCAAAAGCACTTGGAAACGAAACAACAGAAGTATATTCTCAACATATTTAGTACTTCTATAATCACCTTCAGCAATAGCTTATATCCTCATCTCTGCACAACATTATCTCTGATCTCTACTCAACATAAACTACTGATACTCTTGCATCATTTATTAAATCATACTCTTGACATAGTTGACACCAATGACAACATAATCTTGTTGACATCAATGGCAACACCGATTAGCACATACTTGCAATAGGCATGGCCCTTCAACTTCATTTTTGTGAACTTGATCCATTCTAGATCTTCCACATCTTCATACTCGAAATATTCTTCGATATCATTAATCCAATCAATAAGGTCTTCCAAATTCAAATCTCCAGAATAAGTAGAAACTTTGATCCTAGGCCTCTTTCTGATCTTTGAAATGGCCCTCAACAACCTAACTTTCGCAAGATCTCCTACACCATCCTGTTCTTTCTCAGAGAACTCTTCTTCTTTAGCTTCATCTTCACTTTCTTCTCGTATTCTTGGCTCAAACCCTCTTTGCAGCTCCTCTTGCAGTGCATTGATCTACCTTTGTAGGGCTCTAAAACCCTCTTCTATCAAATAATTTCTCCCACCATGGTTTCTTTGTGGAGGCATTTTGATCTCTACAACAAACCCACAACCTTAGGTCCTGGTGCAAACTGCCTCACGGTTGACGATCTATCTACACACTCAGGAACCCTTGCTCTGACACCACTTGATGAGGGTGGACTCCACCCAAAACACATACAACAACAATTTATAGATTTCAAATAGACAAGAATAAGATCTCAAGAAAGATTAGTTAAACAATATGCAAATCAATTCAGAATCCCTTCATTAAACTTGTTGCATGTAAAGGCTACAAATCTGAAATACAATTTCTAGGGCTATATACTTGCTTATTACAGCAATGTGGACTATCTTACAATAGAAATATCTAACCTATAGATTATTCTAATAGCTATCTTACTTCCTGATTCACATGAACATGACTTGCCAATCACTTCCTCCGACCACTGCCCCGGAACTAGCCCAAGATAGGATTTAAATACACATCGGAACTAGTTAGTGTAATTTCCCCAATGTCGGCTTGCTTTGAAATGTGTATCTCCCATTTGGGCACCAAAATGAACCTAGCTGCCCTTTTTCCCGCCTACGAAAGAATTTTCAAATTTTAAAATTTGATAACACAACTTCTGGGAACCATAATTTTTGATCCAGGTGTCCGATTGATGAACTGTTTGAAGCGTTGGAAAGCTCATGAAGTAAACTATGACACTACAAATTCACAAATGGATTTCCATAAACTTTTCAGGGTGTTATGGGAAGTTTAAGTACATCAAATCTGATTTTGAAACTTTTCCGAGGACCTCAAAAAATTAAAACTTTAATATCTTGAAATCTAGACATGATCTTGAGCTAAAATTTACCAAGAATTCTTATTTGACTATTCCAAAGCATTGGGGAAAATTTTGGGCTTAACTGCTTCTATGATATAGGGTTACTAAAAATAGTAAGTTTTGCTATTCTTAGCCCTGTTGGAAACTTTGAAGGTTCTGAATCATTATTCAAGCAAATGGATATTTAAAAACACAAAAATTGAAAAGAACAGAAAAAAATCCTCATTTTTTTGCATGATGCAAGATCACCCTTACACCACTCGATGCTCTTGCATCAAGACCAATACAAAAAACCCTCTACCCAACAACCAGGACCAAAACTAGACATGCTCTGATACCAACTAAAAGGAAGCAAGGTACATAGAATAGCTTCCTATATCGAACTAATGAGGGGAGAGTTATGCAAAATTTTAGATCCTTTACAATTACAAATATGTGACACACATTAATAGAGAGATTAACCAAACATCAAATGCAAGAACAATGCCAAAGACACAAGATATACGTGGGAAAAACCCTTTTAGGTGAAAAACCCCGCACTCCAAAACCTACACAATGTATTATCAAATCCAATGTAGATTACAATACACTTGCAATGTAAGTTCTTTTAGGAGTTCTCAAGATGTCAATTATGGAGCAATTCTGGCAGCATAACAGTACCTGCAAATGAACCATACATCCACTACTCCAAGCCCCTATATTTATTGAGTTTCAAGGCCAACATGGGAAGCTTCTAGAGATGGGTGTCCAACTTGGCCTCATGGTCAATTTCTAATGCCTTAGGACACTTGTTCAACATGCAAGAAACCTCCTTACATCTGTCATAACCTATAAGTTTGACCTTTCCAAGATGGAGTGCTCCAATGAAGAATATGTTAGATTTAGGGTAGACAACTAAGAGGGGGGGTGAATCAGTTGTACAAAAACTTCCTTCCAATTAAACACTTAACTTCACTTTGTAATTTAGCATCATAATGATAAATCAATCATGGAAACATAATGCAATGAATTAAGAGCAGAAACACATTAACACATGAGACACCAAGATTTTGACGTGGAAAACCCGGTTAAGAGAAAAACCACAGGGTGATTAGCCCAAGATTGTATTCTCTGTTAGAAGAATAGAAAGAACAAATGGCACATGCTTATTAGGGCTCACTACCCAAGCACACTGCTCACAAGAGGCCCACTACCTACAAGAGACACACTATCTACAAAGAAATAAGTATCACATACTTTGAATTGGAGAATAGCATCTTCACCATGCTTGAATCAGTTCCATTTAAGCCCAATACTTCTGCTCTGCCTTTTGCTCTCCTCCTTGCTACCACACACTCATCTCCACAAAGACACCTGCAAAAATGACTTTGTAATCCCTTATTTATACAAGACATCAACTTAGGAATGATCATCTATGTTAGCAAACATCAACAAGAACATCTGCAGGATGTGTAACTCATCCGGTCAGCCAATCTCAAGAAGAACACCATCATCCGGAAGTTATTCTTCAATTGCAAGATCCAACTTCAATGTGGACCACCAACATGAACTGGACATGATACAAAGACCTCCAAAAGCTTGCCTGAGTCACCAAGAACATCCACACTTTATCTGCTTACTAAAATTCTTCTCCCCCTCATCCAGAACCTCAAGAACATAGTCTGTCATTACTGTCATAAAGGAATAAATGCTTGTGGACCTTCAAACCATGAACTAATCAAGTTGATACTTCTCAAAGACTTCCTCAACACTCCCTGAAATCTGTAGAACAAGATACTATATTTCTGGATCTCACCGAACCTATCTGTCAGAACCAGTTTTACTTGAGCGGCCACAACTTCCTATCTTCATATGGACCTCTAAAATCTCTACTGGACCACCTTAAGACACATATCTACAAACCCTTTAAACCACATCCTCTAATCCTCATCCTATCTTAGATTTTTACCTTACTGTCATCACTGTTCTTCACTGTTCCTGATTGAGACTAATTTTCTCAATATCCTCAGCACACAACTCATCCAATCCTTATCATTAATGCAACATGAGTATGTTGACATCAATGACAACACCGATTAGGCCCATACTTGCAACAATCTCCCCCTTTGTCATTGATGGCAACATATGATGTGAAAAACTATTTTAACCATCAAGACAAGAACTTCTCTTCACTGTCACAACTCCCCCTATCAACAACAACTATTCACATGTCTTCTCTCCCTCTACTGCTCCCCCTTTGATCAGCAACCACTTGTTTTTCACATGTCTTCTCTCCCCCTTTGACATCAATGGCAAAGGGCACATACTTGCAATTCACCACTTTAGAATCATACCTACTGCTCCCCCTGAGTAGCAGCTCCCCATCATCAATCCAGATCACAAGATATGACTGTGATATCCACCAGACTGATGCACAACAATACACCTTAGTTTATCACCAGAGGGGCAATAAACCCTAACTTCTCCCTGAGATACTCAAAAGAGTCCTTAGGTAGAGGTTTAGCAAAGATGTCTGCAATCTGATCCTTGGAAGGCACAAACTCCAATCTGACTTCATTCTTGTTCACTTGCTCTCTTAAAAAGTGAAACTTGATGGATATGAGTTTAGTCTTTGAATGCAACACCGGATTCTTAGATATATTTATTGCACTTGAATTATCACAGAAGATTGTGATAGGTTCCTCATACTCCACTTTGATAGCTCTTAGCATCTACTTCATCCACAAAACTTGAGTACAACTACTTGCTGCTGCAATAAATTCTGCTTTAGTTATGGATAGAGATATTGCCTCTTGCTTCTTGCTTACCCAAGAAACCAATCTCTTCCCTAAAAAGAATGCTCCACCACTGGTACTCTTCTAGTCATCCACATCTCCTGCCCAATCCGCATCTGTATATGCATGAAGAGAGAAATCATGATCTCTAGGATACCACAGACCATACTCAACTGTCCCTTTTAGATATCTAAAAATCCTCTTGATTGCCATGACATGAGATTCTCTAGGATCATCCTGGAATCTAGCAACAAGACCAATAGCTTGCATAATGTCTGGTCTAGTTTAAGTGAGATACAATAGTCCTCCAATCATTGACCTATACTTTGTCTGATCAGCCTTAAGAGAGTCATCATCTTTGCTCAACTTACATCTAGTTGTCATGGGAGCATTCATTGTTTTTGAGTCTTCCATCCCAAATTTCTTCAACAATTCTTTCACATATTTGGTCTGAGAAATGAAGATTCCTTTCTTTGTTTGAGTGATTTGCAGACCCAAGAAGAAATTCATTTTACCAAGCATGGACATCTCAAACTCACTTTTCATTTGATTTGCAAAGGTTTTACACATATTATCTCTTCCTCCAAAAATGATATCATCAACAAACACTTCAACAATCAAGATGTTATCATGATCAATTTTGAAATATAAATTACTGTTAGTAGTACCTTTGTTGAAACCAATTATTCATACCAGGCTCTTGGGGCTTGCTTCAGTCCATACAGTGCTTTCTTCAACTTGCAGACCATATCACCATGATCAGGCAATTGAAATCCATCCGGTTGCTCTATGTACACTTCTTCTTCCAAATCACCATTCAGGAAGGAAGACTTGACATCCATCTGATATACCTTAAAATCCTTGAAGGCAGCAAAGGCAAGAAATAATCTGACTGCTTCAATTCTTGCCACTGGAGCAAAAGTTTCTTCAAAATCAACTCCTTCTATTTGAGAGTAACCCTTGTAAACCAATCTAGCTTTATTTCTGATTACTTCACCAACTTCATTCATTTTGTTCTGGAAGACCCATTTTGTTCCAATCACATTCTTGTTTCTAGGTCTAGGAACAAGATCCCAAGTGTGATTTTTCTCAACTTACATCAACTCTTCCTCCATTGCTTTAGTCCAGTTTTCATCATTGCAAGCTTCATTCACTGTCTTAGGTTTGATCTTTGAAATCAGACAATACTCTTCTGAGTCTTGAGAAATTTTCCTTCTTGTTTGTACTCCTTTGCTTTTATCACCTATGATCTGATCTTCAGAGTGGTTCAGTCTTACATACTTGGGAACTTTGGGAAATTCTTGCACTTCTGATTCTTGATCAGGCTCATTGAAACTCGTCTCTTCTTCCTGATTTACCGGATTAGTTTGGATCTGACTTATAGAGGAGGCTTGGACTCCTTGAATCAGAACACCATTCTGATCATCTTCATCATATTCATAAAACCTTGAGGGTTTTTCAATTCCCTCATCAACCTTCACATTTGTACTTTCTATCATCTTTCTCAGTCTCTTGTTATAACACCGATATGCTTTTCTTTGAGTAGAGTAACCCAAGAATATTCCTTCATCACTTCTAGCATCAAACTTTCCTAGATCTTCATCTCTTTTAATGTAACATTTGCTACGAAAAACTCTGAAATACCTCACAGTAGGAGTGATGCCAAACCAAAGTTCATAAGGAGTCTTACCGGTATTGCTTCTGATTTGAACTCGATTGAGAATATAGACTGCAGTGCTGACAGCTTCTCTCCAATAGATCTGAGGAACATTTACTTCCATCATCGTGGTCCTAGATGCTTTTTGGATGGTCCGGTTCTTTCTCTCAACTACTCCATTCTGCTGTGGAGTCCTAGGAGCAGACAACTGTCTCTTAATTCCATGTTTCTCATAGAAATCTATGAACTCACCGGATGTGAATTCTCCACCTCTATTAGATCTCAGACATTTCAATTTTAATCTGGTTTCATTCTCTACCATAGCCTTGAATATTTTAAATTTCTCAAGAGCTTCTAATTCTTTCAAAAAGGTTACCCACATCATCCGGGAATAGTCATCAATTAGTAACATGAAGTATCTAACTCCTTGCACACTCCTGATTCTTGCCAGACCACAAAGATCAGTATGAACTAAGTCCAATAATCCAGAGGAAGATTGTTCCTTGCTTTTGAATGAGACTCTACTTTGTTTTCCCAATTGACATTCCTTGCACAAACTATTTGTAGGCTTCACCAATTTTGGAAGATCTCTTATAGCCTGAGTATTGCTTATCTTGATGATATTATCAAAATTCACCTGACACATTCTCCTATGCCATAACCAACTCTGATCAACTTGAACAAATAAACAACTTTTACCAGTACCAACTAAATGGAAGATGTTACCTTTTGTTTGGGTACCGGATGCAATCTCTATTCTGGAACTCTCAAAGATCTTGCATTTCCCATTCTTGAATCTAAGATCATAACCTTTGTCCACCAACTATCCAATACTAAGAAGATTGTGCTTTAATCCTTCAACATACAGTACATTACTGGTTTTGTTCCTTCCATCAAAAGAAATAGTTCCTCTACCTCTGATTCTACCAACAGAATTATCACCAAATTTTACCACTCCTCCTTCATACCTTTCTAAATCTATGAACTTACTTTTGTCACATGTCATATGGTTAGAGCATCCACTGTCAATGACCCAATCATCCTTTTCTTCAACTTGCGCAACTAGAGCTCTTTCTACAACTTTATGATTGACAGATTTAGAGGGCATTAGATCTTCTTCCTTGATGGCAATGAACACCCAGTCACTTTTGGATTTGTCTCCTATCTTTGATTCATCATCTATTACTCCTTCATTATCATCTTCCTCGTGAACATAGTAATAGTTCTTTTGGAACCTTGATCTATTAGGATTTGGCCTTGAAAATCTTTTTAGACACTTTGAGGCAAAATGACCAATCTTATTGTAGTTAAAACACTTAAAAGGCAATTTTCCTTCATACTTACTGGATCCTCTTGGCAATCTTTTTGCAATAAGGGCTTCAAGTTAAGCAGTTTCTGTTTCCTCTTCTTCTAGGTCTTTTCTTGCTTTTTCATACCATGAGATTTTTCTTGAAGAGTTCTCTCCTAGATCAAACATTTGTTTACCTTTCGTAGAGGCACTGGCTTTGAATGTAGATTCAGTCTTAGAAGGGGCATCTCCAAACTTGGCCATTTCAAATGCAACCAATTTACCAACCAATTGATCTCTTGTGACAGTTGTATGGGCTCTAAATTCTTCAATGGCAGCAACCTTGATTTTGTAAGAAGCAGTAAGGGATTTGAGAATTTTGCCAACAATTTCATTTTCATCCAAGACTCCACCAGCATTTCTAATTCCACAAACAAGCTCATTTACTCTTGGCATAAAAGTAGTGATATTTTCATCTTCTCTCATCTTCAGATTTTTGAATTTTCCTTTCAAACTTTGTAACCTTGCACATTTAACATACTTGTCTCCTTCATGTAGAAGTTCTAGTTTTTCCCAAATCTCAAAAGTAGTTGGTAGGTCAATAACATTTGAAAGCTCTAAATCAGATAATGCGCTTAGAAGAGCTTCTATAGTCTGTGGATTGTTTTTAGCATTTGTGATTCCATTTGGGGTTTTTGGACCACCATGTGGAGGTGTATACTTTGTTGTAACCATGGTCCAGTATGCCATTCTCATACATTGCAAGTGACATTTCATGCGACCTTTCCAAAGATTAAAATTGGCTCCATCAAACTTTAAACTATCCTTCTTGTAAGACATCATTCTAGATCTCCTCAAGCGGTTAAGCTCCTTTTAGAGGAACTTGGCTCTGATACCAATTATTAGATTTAGGGCAGACAACTGAGAGGGGGGGTGAATCAGTTGTACAAAAACTTCCTTCCAATTATACACTTAACTTCACTTTGTAATTTAGCAGCATAATGATAAATCAATCATGGAAACATAATGTAATGAATCAAGAGCAAAAACACATTAACACATAAGACACAAAGATTTTGATGTGGAAAACCTGGTTAAGGGAAAAACCATGAGGTGATTAACCCAAGATTGTATTCTCTGTTAGAAGACTAGAAAGAACAAATGACACATGCTAATTAGGGCTCACTGCCTGAGCACACTGCTCACAATAGGTCCATTGCCTACAAGAGACACACTGTCTACAAAGAAATAAGTATCACATACTTTGAACTTGAGAATAGCATCTTCACCATGCTTGAATCAATTCCATTTAAGCCCAATACTTCTGGTCTACCTTTCACTCTCCTCCTTGCTACCACACACTCATCTCCATAAAGACACTTCTGAAAATGACTTCGCAATCCCTTATTTATACAAGACATCAACTTAGGAATGATCATCTAAGTCGGCAAACATCAACAAGAACATTCGTAGGATGTGTAACTCATCTGGTCGGCCAATCTCAAGAAGAACACCATCATCCAGAAGTTATTCTTCAATTGCAAGCTCCAACTTCAATGCGGACCACCAATACAAACTGGACATGATACAAAGACCTCCAAAAGCTTGCCTAAGTCACCAAGAACATCCACACTTTATCTTCTTATTGAAATCCTTCTCCCCTTCATCCAGAACCTCAATAACATAGTTTGTCATTATTGTCATAAAGGAATAGATGCTTGCAGACCTTCAAACCATGAACTAATCGATTTGATACTTCTCAAAG
Organism: Cunninghamia lanceolata; assembly: GCA_027924645.1. Classification (NCBI taxonomy): domain Eukaryota; kingdom Viridiplantae; phylum Streptophyta; class Pinopsida; order Cupressales; family Cupressaceae; genus Cunninghamia; species Cunninghamia lanceolata. The sequence goes on from BSBN01001399.1 coordinate 2,102,557, forward strand.
ACTTCCTCAACACTCCCTCAAATCCGTAGAACAAGATACTGCATTTCTGGATCTCATCGGACCTATCTGTATTACTCTGTCACCGCTGAACATCTGTCGGAACTGGTTTTACTTGAGCAGCCACAAATTCTTTGTATCTTCATGCAGACCTCTGAAATCTCTACTGGACCACCTTAAGACACATATCTACAAACCCTTTAAACCTCATCCTCTGATCCTCATCCTATCTTCAATTTTTACCTTATTGTCGTCACTGTTCTTCATTGTTCCTGATTGAGACTAATTTTCTCAATATCCTCAGCACACGGCTCATCCAATCCTTATCATTAATGCAATAGGAGTATGTTGACATCAATGACAACACTGATTAGGCCCATACTTGTAACTCAATATACTATGACAGATGCTCTTACACATCTTATAGCTGTCATAGAATCCGTCATACATGACAACACTTACATCTGTAAGAGAATCTATCATAACTGACTAATAATAGCATATTCCTCTTACAACATGTCATAGTCAAACTTGGCTGCCCAAAGATGCCTTCCTCACATGCAAAGATGCTTTATGACACTTGTCTTCACCTGTCATAGGAATCTCTATATCTGACTCTTACATGGCATAGAATTTGCCATATGTCACAACCTCTTGCACAAGCCACAAGATGCCAACACTTGACATATTAGTGCCACCTCTAATTGGTCACATGTACATTCTTATAAGTTGACTTGTCCATCCAAGTCACATTACAAGTGGAATGACATCTCACCATGCCACCTCACACTAAATGACAAAACAAGATGTGCAAACTTAATTACAATATAGGCAAATAAATAAATATGCAATCAAATATTAAATGCTAGGAATTGTAAGGTTGAGACACATTAATTCCCAATAGAAATTACATGCAAATTGGAGAAAAATAGAGCTTTTTGGGGCTTAGATTAAAGGGAAACATGCGTTGGAAAACATGACAGGGTCACCCATGGGTCACCCCTTTTACCAGTAGGGTCGCCCAAGGGTCACCGGTGAGAGACCCATGGGCGAACCAAAAAATAAAGCTTTTGGGTGAAAACTAAGGATTGGAGAATGATCTTGGAAGGTTAAAGATGTAATATTCCTCCTAAAACAAGTTAAATAGATGAATTAAAGAGGATCCCCCCTTTTACCATTAGGGTCACCTGGGGGAGATCTAGAAATAATAGGGGGGATCCAGAAAAGTTCAAACTTAAATCAATTCTAAAATATGGGTTTGATTTAGGAGATCATTTAGAGGCCTCTAAAGGGTGGACACACATGAAACGGGTGTAGGGAAGGTGAAATTACTATGCTATGATGAAAATTAGCTATGTAGGCAAGGTTAGGAATGTAAAAGAAGAAATGTTGACAAAGGGGAAAGCAAAGAAAAGTCAGAATTAAGAAAAATTGATGAAGCAAGAAATTGACATCCACATGTCATCAAGCAGAGCACTATTGAGAGGACATTTTATTTCACGCTTCCATGTATGTGATTAGGATTACAACTTATCATAGGGTCCCCGTGAAACCGTGTACATTTTTAGTGCTTACATGTATGACTCTATTTTTTAATTATTTTTTAGTTTTTTTTAAAAATGAAAAACATAATTATAGAGTAAAATATTATGCAATGCTAAGATCAATCCTACATCAACATTGGATCCTCCCAGCGGCTCCTAATCTTTGGTCATTCCCAACCCCCAGGGGCTAGACTTGTTGTTGCCTCTGAGCAGTGCAACATCAATTATCCCCTCTACTCCATCGATGGAGCCACCATGCCATCATTATTTCTCAAATTCTGGAAGTCATCATCAAGAGTACCACCTCCTTCTTCACCCCAAGGGTCAAAACAACCAGTTTTTGTTGATAAGTAGTTTCTTGTTGGATATATATGCAGTTTTAGTTAATTGGAGGGTTGTTTTTAGTTTGTAGGGTGGTTTTCAGGGAGAATAATGCACTACAACAAATCCCTATGATTAGCTCCCTTTTTTGCTCCATTTTTTGCTTCCACCCAATGTTTTAATGTATTTTTCTCCAATTTTTTGAAAAAAGTCAGTGCTATTTATAGGGATGGCGCTATTTTTGGCATTTTTTTCACCAATCAAAACACGTAGGTGCTAATTTAGGCAAAAATTATTGCTTAATTTAGCACTGACAGTAGCACCACCTTTAGCATCACCTTTAGCGTCGAGTTTAGTGCTGACTGTAGTGCCAACTTTAACGCCTATCTATATTAGATAAATGTCACATGGTGGAGGATGGTGTCAGGATGAGTGATGATTGTTGTGGCAATGTTATGGTCAAATGTGTTATGAAAATGAGGTGGCATGGGTAGTGGGATATCAATGTTGGGAAAGGGGTTAGGGAGGATGTAATGGAGGAAGGGATTTGTGTCATGGTATGATATCTATATATGGATATATATAGATGGAGAGAGAGAGAGAGAGTAATTTGTGCCTAGTTATGATGGATGATTATAGAAATTATAATGAGTGTGATATGAACTTGCTATTGGTGATTTAAGCTTTAGTCTAGTATAAAGAAACTAATTTATGCCTAGTTATGATTTCAATGAATTTTAATTGATGTGCAATTTAATCAATTACATCTCTCTATAATTACAAGTCCTTGCTATTCCATCCACCTTGTCTAGCATAATCTGTGAATTTGTTGTTATGATCTCCTCCAAAAGATATGTTGTGGCAAATGAACCATTTAAGCACTCATGCTAACAAGCATTAGCCTATCATAAAAGAGTGATTGTAAAGCACTATACTAATTCATGATCTTTAGGTTGAGCTTATGAGCTAAATTACATGTATTTTGCATATGCACCTAAGACAAGTCAAGGTTTGAACAACTTACACAAATTTGCACCGAAAATTGAAGACTCTTGATATGAGTTATAGTATACAAAGATGCAAATTTCATGTGAAAAGTTTATTTAAAAATAAAGGAATAAAAACTTTTGTTATCGACATCTTTAATTTCGAAGTGGGTATCATACATGAGAAGATACAGTACAAAAACTAGAAAATGAACACAATTGGTGTCGATGTTCTATGCATATGATATTGATTAGTGATTTCATAGATACTTTTCTCCTCAAGCATGAGTGTTGAAATTGGTTCTGATTCACAAGAAGGGATATTACTTCAAGCAACTCTAGATTCTAATGCTAAATTTGAATGGCAAATGCATAATTGAATACAATAGGATAACACTTTGGCAAAGAATTATAACAATATCCTAAAACAACTCTTTGATCTAAACACTTCAATCAATACTTTCTTCTCCAGGTCATCCATCTCAAATCAAAGGAGCCACTAATGCATAGAGTTAAAATATTGTTGTCAATTGTCATTTGAGAATTAATTACTTTCTACACAATTAATGAAAATAACTTTTGCAATGAAATGTACAATTATATATATGCTCACATAATGACTCTTCCAAAGTCACTAAGTTTTGATTTAATAGCTACTAGAATCATGATAAAATCTACCATGACTTGTTAATTACAATTGTATTTCCCCTTCTGATACCCATGACTACATCTATTCCTGTACATTTTGTTCCATGATCTAGAAGTAAAAAATTAATTGCATACCAATAACAACATCCTTGCAAAAATATAGATCATCATCATTAAGGCTAGCTGGCATGTCATCAATGTATACGAATCTCATCAGTAGTTCAAATTTCTCAGCTGCTAGTATTATCTTCAATGTTGCTCTTTTCTGCCTGGTATGGTTTAAAGGGTGGTTTGGATCATTCCGTCCAAACCTTAATAACCCAGTTGGATCTTGGGTATTAGTATGTGTTTCATCAACATCTTCTACCTATCAACAAACACAAGCATTATTTAATGTTTGGCAACAATTGCTCTAAATTCAAAATGTATCAATTTCAAAGAAATATAATCAAATATGGCTTAAAAAATAAAAATATAAATTGTATGAACATATATACATCAATTGAATAATGGAACATTATTTTATAGACTACCTTTTTTATACAATAATTTAAAGAAAACACAATTTTGACAACATAGTTTAAAACATCAGTCCACACTCATTATTCTTTGGTTTTTTGCCCTTAAGAACATCCTTAGGGAGACCTTGTTCTTCCCTTTTCTTTCGCGCAGGAGTGCATTTTAAGAAGGGGTAATCAATCAATAACTCATCCCCAATGGTAAGGTCCATAATAGCCTCAACCATTATGAATCTATCAACCTCTCTTTCCATATCTCCATCTTTATCATTTATAACCTCAACAAATTGATAATTCAGTCTTACATTAGGGTCCCTTCCCTTACTACTATTTATAAATCCTGCAATATTTTTGTGTGTGTATGCACGTCCATCTATATACATAAGATGACCTCTATTCATTTTTTTTCCACTTTCTAATTGGAGACGATGTGTATACATATTCGAATTTAGACCATATGCTGACATGCTAGGCTTATATTCTGCTAGCCTTCTCCATTCACCACTATAATATGATGGACCATAATATGGCATTAATCTCCTAGTGGTTTGTTCTAAATTGTTTCTATGTTTAGATCCCACATGTACATTTTGGATGACAAAGAGGCCTAGATTCACTCCATGAATATTGGAGGGTCGTATCATGTAGCTGTATCCCCAAAATTGAAACATCTCGTACACTCTAGGTAGTTGTTGATCACTAGGCCAAGCGCAATATAGTCGACGATCAAATGTCTCTTTGTAAATTGATCTCAAAGTCAGGGGCAAGTCATCATCTCCATCACATTCATTCTCATAGGGTATGTAGTCCACCTTCCCCTTATCTTTAAGAAAATTATGCATCTTTAAACCGGTTCTTGTTCTTCTACTTGTTTTCATCAATTCCTCATCTTCGGATCTGGTATATTGGCACATATTTTTGTTAGATGTATCATCTGATGAATGATCATTGCCCTCTAGGCTGGAAGTCGGTGATCTAGGAAACTTTAAACCAAGAACGTTATCCTGCAAGTATCCATTAAGAAAAAAATTAGTTATTTAAATAATATAAAACAATGTTTAAACAAAGTATACATGTTATTTATATCAAATTGGAAAATTCCTTACCACAAATCCTATTGGATTTGAATTGATTGTAGGAGGCATACTACCGACTAGAAGCTCATCATATATGTAATTTCTTTGTACAATCGCTCGTTTGAATTGTTTCTTTCCACGACAAACAGAACATCCACAAATAATAATTTTCTCAAAGTATTCATCCCATGTACTATAGTCCTGACCAACCTCTTGTTCAGTGCAATCATTTGTTGTGTCTGCAGGATCCATTGTCATATCCTCTTCCACCCACTATCAACTACATGATTTAACAGTTTTAGGTCCACATCCACGTACATGTTCTTTTCTTTTGCTAGTTGAATGCTCAGGCTCTGTATTTGCTCCAATCTCCATCTAAAATAATCAACAACATTCATTAATTTATATCAAGATTGGATAATACATTATAAATTTCAATAATACTATGAGAAAAGATGGATGTATCACAAAATTCCATCAGATCATTTTTTCCTAAGTTAAGTCAAAATTTGAGTACCTGATGTCCCGCTTCATCCGTTGTGTCCTCATTTGATATGACACGATCTATTGCCATGACCTCGTCTAGCCCCTATAATACACAACATAGTAAATAATGTTTAGTACACCAATTATATCATTTCAACGAATCTGCTATCCAACACAAAACCTCACTTTAGTCATATATGTGACATATTCATATCATGTTTTGACCATCCTAATTTTTAAAATTTTCCCTTGATCATAGAATCACATTTAATCACCATTCCTATGCATTTTCAACCAATAAGTTTGACCTCAGAGGCCTCATGGAAAAAAAATGACTTTATCTCCTCTTTGTTGTAGCATTTGTGAATTCATAAACACCTTCCTCCTTTGGTTGAGATTGCTTTCTCTTCTTACCTCTATTGTATCTGTAGATTCTGTTGTCATATCTATTTCCACCCACTTTCCTCTCTGTGATTTAGTAGTTCTACGCTGTCTACGTCCTCTCTCCATGGCCTCCTCTGGGTCCTATAATACACAACAATGACAATAGTCACATAATAGCTGTGCACCAAGAGGTTAAAGGAACCTATCAAGATAACCACACATGAACAACAAATGTGTCCTAACAGATTATATAAATTTCCTATATGTTTACATTTATCCTCTAACCTTTCTACATCAGCCCTCAATTGTGCAGATCTCCTAGTTGTTATATGCAAATGATTTGTATCCTTGCATTTGACTCTTCCCTTCGAAATCTTTTTTTAAAAAAAAATTATTGTAATTCAGTAATTAAAAATAAATAAAAAAGCAACAAAATTTTTCCAAAAAATAAACAAACAAAGGAGGAGATTCGACTGAATGGGATTTGGCTGAATACTATTAGATAAAATCCCATTCGATCGAATCTGTCTATGTGGCATCCTATTAGATAGCCAAGTCACCATTTTCTCATACTTTCTCAAACTTCCAACTTCTGCTCAATATTTTTGCAATCAAAATTATTAAAAAGAAAAAGAAAAATACCCTTTTGTAGAGCTCAAAGTGCTGAATGTGGAAATATATATTTTTATATTTTGAGTAATTTTAGGATATAAATATTTGAAAATAATGCAAGTAGGTTGTTCAAGTTCAAAAAGAAGCTAATTTGAAACTGAAAAAAATAGTAAAACATCATTTTAAAATTTGGCAAATATATGATGCCCTAGAGGAGACAATCCTCTTCAAAAGGGTATAATTTTTTTTTTGAAAATGAAAAAAAAATTAAACAATAGTTGATGTCAACTGAAAACTATCAAAATCGGGTAAGTTTGACTTTAAAACATTATTACGAGAAAAATAAAGATCAAAAATTATTATTTTTTTCCATGCCCTAGATAATGAAGTCACCTATTTGGGGAAAAAAAATCAGGGGAAAATACATTTTTTTTTTCTATTTGTTTATTGACGTCAATTGAATGTCACTTTTTCTTCAGATTTTCAGCATTTCAAAATCTGCTCTTAAATTGTTAAAAAAAAATCAAAACAATTTTTTAAAAAATCTAAAAAATTAGACTCATAAACTTCAACAAGAGATCTACATTTTCTTAGTTTACATCATTTTGAAATTCAAAACATAAAGACCACTTTTATGTGGTCAAAATTGAGATTTTTTTTTATGTTCGCTGATTCCTTTATAAAGTGTGACACAGGTTTGTGCTTTTACCCATTCCTATTGGCAAATACAGTGAACTAATTTGAATCCTTGTATAACCAATTTGTAGGTACAATGAATTGATTTGAGTTTTTGTATTCACAATTAAAAAATCACAGTGAGATGGTTTGAATCCTTGAGTTTTAAGTAAAATGAAATGGGTGAGACGAGTGCCTTGTTGGGTTTAAATGGAGTCAAATGAAAATATGAGATAAGTGGATTATATTTGGTAGTAATTCTAACTGTTTGGCACACTAATATTGGTTAATAACTTGTATAACTATGCAAGGAAATAATTGACAGACTCTTCTTAATAATCCAACTGACACAACTAGGTTACTTGTAATTTATCAAAAGGATCTTTAATCCCTACTTGAAGGAACCAATTGAATAAATCAAACAAGAACAGTAGATGATATCAACTTGGAAAAAAAATGCCAACCCTAATTATGTGGTTCTTCTTACTGATCCAATTAATACTCCTAGATTACTGTGATCTAAAAATAGTGTTGGTAAGATTTTTGGGATATCTTCAATAGGGCTCTCGGTATCACTAAAAGTAACATAGGGGAGAGGACCCAATTGCTGAGCATGTTCCAATAGCTGTGATAGTGTTTGTGGACTTAAGGCTCAATATTTTTGAAACTTTAGCACTGGTAGTTGTAACTTTAAGGTTGTTATTGTTGACTATAAGTACCTATAATTGAATGAAATGTGCCCTTTAGATTTAAAAACAACCAATTATGTGATGCCACATTAGCACACCAACAAAACATGACTTAATGAACAACTATTGGTCCACCTTTGTTTCGGGAACTATTAGACACCTTAACAAAAAGCATGTTGAACAACTATTGGTCCACCTTTGGTCAAGAGCATTGCCCTTAGACCTCACTCTAGTTTTAAAAAGAAAAAAATAAAAAACATTTTGAACCATGCTAGATGGAAAAACAACATTTTTTTTTTTAATTTTTGACTTTTTTCCAATTAAATCCCAAATATTTGAATTACATTTATTCTTCTAGTTTGCTAAGTCAATATTTATCCTAAGTAATGCTCCTATGGCCCTAGTAGAGATACAAACACATGGCTCCACAAAGAGATAGCAATTTTCGACTAAATGATACAAACTTCTTTCTACCATAATTCATGATTCCATATTATAATTTTTGTTTTTGATGCCATGGATATCATAATTGATAAATTTTATATTCCTAAAACACTTTGACAATATTTATATATCTAAAAAATCATACAAACTTCTTTCTACCATAATTCGTGATTCCATATTATAATTTTTGTTTTTGATGCCATGGATATTATAATTGATAAGTTTTATATTCCTAAAACACTTTGACAATATTCATATATCTAAAAATGTTGTTTCTTTTATACTTGATCTTAGTAGCTTCTATTAGATTAGTTTATTGTGTCTTTAAAATTTATTTAATAAAGGATGCATGCAACCGATTTTAAATCCTTAAAAATTTCTATATTTAATTGCCTAGTCTTCACTGAGTTTTGACCGAATCTGAGCATAGAATCTGAGGTCAAAAAGAATCCAAACTAGTTGGATCAAACCATCATAAATTTTTATATGGCAGGCAGCTGTGACAAGAGTCAATACTAGAACCTATAGTAGAGGAAACCATCATAAATTTTTATATGGCATGCAGCTGTGATAAATCAATTTAAATAATAAGGAAGCACTAAAATGGAGACAACCAAATAATTGAATAACTTTAACAAATAATTTATACCAATATGGTGCCACAGAATCAGAGATTTTCCATTAACTTCTTCAAAATTATACTTGCAACATGGTCTTTGAGTTCATAAATATTATGGAACTTTTTCTACTATCTACCACTACTAGCTCCTCTCTTCCCCCTATATCTTTTTATCGGGTCTTGGTCTCTCTTTTTATAGGAGAGGTGAACAAGCTTTAGACCCGTTACAACAGAAAAGACATAACTGTTAAGAAAATACTTTTAAACTTAACAAAATGTTTTTAATTAGAAAAGACCAATCCGTTATTCACCGAATAGAAACCCATGACCATTCAAGGCTTGAGCAAGGCATTATATTTTCTGATGTGGTATCTCCTCTTCACATTCAATCCTCTTTAGAACCTAAATATGTTCATAACTATTCATAACTATCAAGAAAATACTTTTAAACTTAACAAAATGTTTTTACTTGGAAAACACCAATCTGTTAATCTACGAATAGAAGCCCATGACCATTCAAGGCCTGAGCAAGGCTTTCTATTTTTCCATAAGGTGCTTTATTTGTCTACTAGCAAATTTACTCCCTCTGAAGATTTCATGGTAGCATCAGTCGTATAAATTGCTCTGCATAGGAACATATTAATTTTAGATAAATGTTCAATATACTCCTATTTTGCATATGTGTCAACATTAAGGGCTATTCCTTTCATGTCGTGCTCCATGTTCATCATTTTCTCAAGATACTTGTGAATATTCTACATGATCATATCTTTATTATTGATTTCTTGTAAAGCAGTATTTAGAACTATGGATACATCTTCCTTCCACTCTTCATATTTTTGTGGTTCTCTAGTATCATCATGAATTGAGGGAGCGATATCAAAATAATTCAACTCCTTATTTAATTTATTATGATAATTTTCATGCATCTTGACCAACTTATCATACATCTACAATCCTTCTTCTGTTAAAAGTTTTTTGTTTGAAAGTTCCTCTTTCCTTTCCATCATCCTCTCCTGCAATCTTTTGTTTTCTATAATGGCTGAATATGTTTGTTGGAATGATTTCCAATAGGTATCTGCATATTCCCATATCTATTTGAACCTTTCTTTTATTATTTCAGAGGCCATGGTGTATTTAAGGGTCTTTACTTCCCTAAAAAGCTTCTCACATTTTTTCTAGGATTTAGAATGGCATTCTTTCCAATAGATTACATCTGTTAATGCCTCTATCATTTCTTTGTCTTTCTGGATCCATGGGGAATGTACCTCAGATGTAGAAGAAAAAGCTCTTTCCTTGTGGTATATTAATTCTTTCTTCAGCTTGTCATTTTCCTTGATTAATTTCTCAATCTGGGCCTTACCGAACTTTGCTACATTAACATTTAGTTTAGCAGTTTCCAAGGGATCTGTGTCTCCTATCCTTTTGACCAAGAGGTGACCAAACATTTGATTTGGGTCACTAGTTATTATTGGTCTCTTATCTTGGGGATAAAAAGACCAAATCAATAAAGTGGCTTCATCTGCATTATACCCCGACCATGAGTATACTTTGTCACTTGTTTCCTCTGTCAAACTCAATGTTTTATCTTCCCTCCTCCTAAACATGTCAAATACAATGACAGAGCTCATATCCCAACCTGGCACAAGCAATACCTTGGCTTCTTGGAGTAGTTGTCTTCCTCTTTCTAGAGTAATAGACTCCATTTCTCTATCAATTTCTTTTTTCAATTCCTCCAAGGCGGCAGTTTCTTGCTCAAGGGTAGTATCTTTCATTTTTTGCCTCATTTTATTTCCTTGATATTCATATACAAAAGATTTAAATTTAGGAATCTTAATAAATTCATCATCAAAGACAAACTTCTAAGCAGCCATAACTCTGATGTCATTAGACAGATCCCCATAAGTCTCACATTTTACATGGTTCAATTCTACAGGAGGCTCATAATGTGGAACAACAGGAGCACTTATTGGTTGCATTTGTTCAATCTCATCATCACTCACTTCTTCTATATCTGTATCTATAGAAAATGATACTTCAGGGGTTGGCTATGAAGGTATGTGAGTCAGAGGCTGCGCCTCTTGAGCTTGTGTCCCAGAGTATTGTATGTAAGTTGTATCAAAAGTAATTAAAGGCACACCCTCAATTATCTCATCTACATGAGCAATAAGCTGCTCAACTCTTGATAGTGGGTCTTCAATTTCAGAAAAGGCTCTTGAGTATGAAGGAACATTCTTGCATTTCCAATCCTCTGCAAGTAGAATTTTATTAAATATAGCCTTCTATCTTCAAGAGAGGCTTCATCTTGATTTCTAATTATATCTACTTCTAAAAAAAGATGTTCATAACTAGGTAGACCTTGTGAGACCCTGGATCTGTGAATAAAACCCTTTGTATCAAAACCTTTTCTTTCATCTCCTATTGGGAGACCATACTATGCTAGTTTGGCATTGACTTCTTCATAACCCTCATTCATGACTATTGTGAATTCCCCAAAGTAGAAAGTACTGGGCATGAATGATTGTTTGTTGTTCCTCTTTAGATGAAAACCATCAAATTTAGCCAATTGTCTCACAATTTCTAACTATGATATTCTGTCTAGGACAACCCTAGGTAACAGATAAGGGGAACCCTCAAATCCATAGACTTGTATCATGGTGTAGTTTGAAAAGGCATACCAATCTCCCCAGTTATGACCCACCTTAGTCTTTGGATCATTTTGCTTTGGCCTAGGAAACCTTTGTATCCTAGGAGAGAGGCTATAGTCATGAGAATGTCCCAATAGTTGCATTAGAGGCTTCACAAAATATTCTTCAAAGAAAAAATAAGGAGATATGTGAAAATGACAATCCCACAGTGAAGTCCACATTTGCACTAGTTTTGGGTCCCCATTGTCAAACGGGTCCTAAATTTTCATCTTTGAACTCCACCATCCTCTACCATGCCCTTCATGCAAAAGCAAATGCATTAACAAAGAGTAGTGTTTGAAATTAATCTTATCACTATTATGTTTCATTTTCTCCAATCCATGTTTCAGAGCATTAGCTATGTAACTTGCATAATCAAAAGGCCTTGCTCCCTTTGTTTGAATATCTGCAGCTAACACCATAGGTGCAATTGACATTTGTGGGGGAACCTTGAGACCTAAGACTTGACCAACAACATAATAAGTGTAACGAAAGTACTCCTCAAATAATTCTTTAGAAAATGGAGGGTTCTCAGCATTGGAAAATTTCCTCATCTGACCCTTGTCATCTTTTAGCCTATGTAAAGCTAACTTGCCTCTCTTATAACTGGTGTCCATATGCCTATACTCCAACAATAGGTCTCTGACTGTAATGGGCTTGTTAAAGCCACATTCCAATTGAAAAACATTCACAATGAAATCCTTGGAAAGCACCAGTATATTGTCACCAGTGGTGATCTAATAGTTCTTGTTTTCAGGTCATATTTGCTAGCTAAGGTTTTAATCAAATCCACATTGATAAAGACATTAGACACTATTAGCCTTGCTAAATTTAATCTCCAAGGGTTGTAGACAAGATCATACCTATATTGTTTCTTGAAATGATACAGAAACAATTGATACCCTCGAAGAGGGGTCCAAACATCTCCTAACTCTTTATAGTCGTCTATCAATTTATCTATGGAGGGATTAGTTTGGGCACTTCTTTTTGGTCTCAGCCCAGACCCTGGGCATTGGTCAATTAAATATTGATTCAGTGATCTTTTCTCGACCTTCTTCTTTTTGGCTTTATGTTTCTCTGGATTATTTTCCATAATGCAGACTCCAAAGCTTCTACACAGTATAAATTTATAGTCAGGACCGATATACTTGAAATATATTTCTAGTTGGCCTTTTTCTACTCCTTGCTCTGTGAGAGGTCAAAATTCCTTTCTCCTTTCTTTAGCCAAATCTTACAAGGGTGGAATAACTTATTTCAATCTCTGCTCATAAATGCACCTTGAGATGTGTATCTTGTCATCGAGCTAATTTATTAATTGCAAATATTCGACCGATGTCTTGGAATGTCACATCAATCTTGTCTGACAATCATTGCTGTATTGCTGAGACTTTATTTTATATTCCACCAAAGTCCATCCCTTCCATCGATAAATTTCCTTTTCTTAGTCCATCAGCGAGGTTCCATATGAAGTTGCCCCAATGTGCCCTAGTCTGGCTGATGTTCTTCATATCCTCAATGTTTTATAGTTATTTTGGGCTATTGGTGGAACTTCATCCTTAGTTCCACTGATCCTTACATGCTACAATGATGCTTTTGTCTTTGTTGGTTTTATCGGTATGTCAAGGGAACTCGTATATAAGTTCTGCTAAAGTTGACATGTTCTGGCGATATAACCTTCTTCAGCCAAATCTTATAGGAGTGGAATAACTTATTTCAATCTCAGCTCATAAATGCACCATCGATGTGTATCTTGCCAGTTTATTAATTGCAAATATTCGAGTGATATCTTGGAATGTCACATCAATCTTGTCTAACAATCATTGCCGTATTGCTGAGGCTTTGTTTTATTTCCACCGAAGTCCATCCCTTCCATCGATAAATTTCCCTTTCTTGGTCCATCGACGAGGTTCCATATGAAGTTGCCCTGATGTGCCCTAGTTCGGCCGATGTTCTTCATATCCTTAATGTTTTATAGTTATTTTGGGCTATTGGTGGAACTTCATCCTTAGTTCCACCAATCTTTACATGCTACAACGATGCTTTTGTCTTTGTTGGTTTTATCGGCATGTTGGGGGAACTCGTATATAAGTTCTGCCAAAGTTGACATGTTTCAGCGATATAACCTTCTTCAGCCAAATCTTACAGGAGTGGAATAACTTATTTCAATATCAGCTCATAAATGCACCATCGATGTGTATCTTGCTAGTTTATTAATTGCAAATATTCGAGTGATGTCTTGGAATGTCACATCAATCTTGTCTAACAATCATTGCCATATCACTGAGGCTTTGTTTTATATTCCACCGAAGTCCATCCCTTCCATCGATAAATTTCCTTTTCTCGGTCCATTGGCGAGGTTCCATATGAAGTTGCCCCGATGTGCCTTAGTCCGGCTGATGTTCTTCATATCCTCAATGTTTTATAGTTATTTCGAGCTATCGGTGGAACTTCATCCTTAGTTCCACCGATCCTTACATGCTACAACAATGCTTTTATCTTTCTTGGTTTTATCGGCATGTCAAGGGAACTCGTATATAAGTTCTATCGAAGTTGACATGTTCCGGTGATAAGCTAACTCCTGTCGAGTTCATCAGGTCATCAGTGAGGGTGTGATATGTATTCCACCAAAATCCACATGTTATGGCAATATAACCTTCTACCAACTTTATCAACCTATTAGTGGAACCATGATGTGGTTTCCACAGATGTCTACATGTTATCCCGATAAGCTCATTTTATTCCATTTTGTTGGTCTATTGGTGGGATGACCTCAAAGGTTACCTCAATAGATTGTTGTTTTGCCGATATAGTGATACTATATCTTTATCAGGCCATCGGTATAGCAAAGTGAAAGGTTCCAACGATGGGGTCACATTGGGCCGATATGTTCTTAGGAAAGGCAAAGGGTACAATTCATGGAATGGATATGCAAGACTTAAGTTAATTATGGATTTTGTAACACAATTGATTACTATTATGAGATTAAGGGTATAATGTTCTGATCTTGGTTGAAAAGGGGATTAGGGTTTAAGGTATAGTTTTTAGGGTTGAGGGTTGAAGGTTGTGTTATGCTGCAATGAAAGGGTATAGTCCCATTATAGAATGATGTCCTCGCGCATGGACCATGTTGAGTTCCCTCATTGATGTTGGTAAGGGATACATGGAAGAAAAATGGATTATGATGTGGAATCTAGAGGGGAGAAAAGTGGATTATGATGTGGATTATGTCGAACTTATGCCAAAGCATGGACCATAGGGATGGTATGTGGAGGGTATGTAGGATAGTGGATGAATGATGGTAGATTTTTTGTGGAATGGAAGGGAACCAAAACCAATGGTTGCACACATCCCCATAAACATTGAAGCTTGTGATGTGGAGGTGGTGTAGGGTACAATGGAGATGTTTTCTTAGGAGATGGATGATGAAGGGATTTAGGAACCCACATAGACTTAGGCATTTTATTACTTTTGTTTTGCTTGTGGGATGGAATGTTTTGACACTTTTGAGCCAAATGGGAATTTGAGATGGGAGTAGATGGTTGGGATTTTTTAGAGGTAGATGCCTCATTTAACTTGATTTCTTGTTGCTTAGGTACCCATACCATTTTGGTTTTGGACTTTGCTTGTGGAGGTATGGCCTTGGATAACTTTTTGGATTGATTTTTCTTTGACTCTTTGTTTTTATGTCCTGAGGCATGAGAAACCTTAGGATGTTTGGCTTTATCAGTAAAGGCAACTAATTTTGCATTTCTGGATCCCTTGATGATGGTGGAATGAGTGGAAGCTTTAAGTTTAGCTTTAAGATTAGGGTTGAGGGTTGAGGGTTGAGGGATTAGGGTTTAAGGTATAGTGTTGAGGGTTGAGGGTTTAGGGTTTAGGGATTACAATTTAGAGTTGAGGGATTAGGGTTTAAGGTATAGTACTGTTTAGGGATGAGGGTTTAGGGATATGGTTTAGAATTTAAGGTTCAAGTGTTGAGGGTTGAGGCTTTAGGGATAGGGTTTAATGTTTAGCGATAAGGGATTAGGGTTTAGGGTTGAGGGATTAGGGTTTAGTGCTAAGGGATTAGAGTTGAATGTATAGTGTTTAGGATTGAGGGTTTATGGTTTAGTGTTGAGGGATTAGAGTTTAAGGTATAATGTTTAGGGTTGAGGGTTTAAGGATAGGGTTTAGGGTTTAAGGTTTAAGGGTTGAGGCTTCAGGCTTTAGGGATAGCATTTACAATTGAGGGATTAGGGTTTAGGGTGGAGGAATTAGGGTTTAAGGTATAGTTTTTAGGGTTGAAGGTTGCGTTACACTGCAATGAAAGGTTATTGTCCCATTATAGAACGATGCCCTCGTGCATGGACCATGTCAAGTGCCCCCATTGATGTTGGTAAGGGATACATGGAAGGAAAATGGATTAGGCAGATAGTGGATTATGACGTGGATTCTAGAGGGGAGCAAAGTGGATTATGACATGGATATGTAGGGAAAATAGTGGATTATGATGTGGATTATGTCAGACTTATGCCAAAGCATGGACCATAGGGATGGCATGTGGAGGGTATGTAGGATTGTGGATGAATGATGGTAGATTTATTGCGGAATGGAAGGGAACCATAACCAATGGTTGCACACCTCCCCATAAATGTTGAAGCTTGTGATGCAAAGGTGGTGTAGGGTGCAATGGAGATATTTGCTTAGGAGATGGATGATGAAGGGCTTTAGGAACCCACATAGACTTAGGCATTTTATTACTTTTGTTTTGCTTGTGGGATGGGATGTTTTGACACTTTTGAGCCGAATGGGAATTTGAGATGGGAGTAGATGGTTGGGATTTTTTAGAGGTAGATGCCTCATTTAACTTGATTTCTTGTTGCTTAGGTACCCATACCATTTTGGGTTTGGACTTTGCTTGTGGAGGTATGGCCTTAGATAACTTTTTAGATTGATTTTTCTGACTCTTTACTTTTATGTCCTGAGGTATGAGGACCCTTAGGATGTTTGGCTTTATCAGTAGAGGCATCTAATTTTGCATTTCTGGATCCCTTGAGGATGGTGGAATGACTGGAAGCTTTAAGTTTAGCTTTAAGATTAGGGTTGAGGGTTGAGGGTTTAGGGATTAGAGTTTAAGGTATAGTGTTGAGGGTTGAGGGTTTAGGGTTTAAGGTTTAGGGTTGAGGGTTTAGGGATTACAGTTTAGAGTTGAGGGATTAGGGTTTAAGGTATAGTACTATTTAGGGTTGAGGGTTTAGGGATAGGGTTTAGGATTTAAGGTTTAAGTGTTGAGGGTTGAGGCTTTAGGGAGAAGGTTTAAGGTGTAACGATAAGGGATTAGGGTTTAGGGTTGAGGGATTAGGGTTTAGTGCTAAGGGATTAGAGTTTAAGGTATAGTGTTTAGGGTTGAGGGTTGAGAGTTAAGTGTTGAGGGATTAGAGTTTAAGGTATAGTGTTTAGGGTTGAGGGTTTAGGGATAGGGTTTAGGGTTTAATGTTTATGGGTTGAGGCTTCAGGCTTTAGAGATAGCATTTATGGTTGAGGGATTTGGGTTTAGGGTGGAGGGATTAGGGTTTAAGGTATAGTTTTTAGGGTTGAGGGTTGAAGGTTGCGTTACGCTACAATGAAAGGTTATAGTCCCATTACAGGGCTTGCGCATGGACCATGTCGAGTGCCCTCATCAATGTTGGTAAGGGATACATGGAAGGAAAATGGATTAGGCAGATAGTGGATTATGATGTGGATTATTTCAGACTTATGCCAAAGCATGGACCATAGGGATGGTATGTGGAGGGTATGTAGGATAGTGGATTAATGATGGTAGATTTATTGTAGAATGGAAGGGAACCATAACCAATGGTTGCACACATCCCCATAAACGTTGAAGTTTGTGATGCGGAGGTGGTGTAGGGTGCAATGGAGATGTTTGCTTAGGAGATGGATGCTGAAGGGCTTTAGGAACCCACATAGACTCAGGCATTTTATTACTTTTGTTTTTCTTATGGGATGGAATATTTTGACACTTTTGAGTTGAATGGGAATTTGAGATGGGAGTAGATGGTTGGGATTTTTTAAAGGTAGATGCCTCATTTAACTTGATTTCTTGTTGCTTAGGTATCCATACCATTTTGGTTTTAGACTTTGCTTATGGAGGTATGGCCTTGGATTGATTTTTCTTTGACTCTTTGTTTTTATGTCCTGAGGCATGAGGACCCTTAGGATGTTTGGCTTTATCAGTAGAGGCATCTAATTTTGCATTTCTGGATCCCTTGAGGATGGTCGAATGAGTGGAAGCTTTAAGATTAGGGTTGAGGGTTGAGGGTTGAGGGTTGAGGGATTAGGGTTTAAGGTATAGTGTTGAGGGTTGAGGGTTTAGGGTTTAGGGATTATGGTTTAGAGTTGAGGGATTAGGGTTTAAGTCATAGTACTATTTAGGGTTGAGGGTTTAGGATTTAAGGTTCAAGTGTTGAGGGTTGAGGCCTTAGGGATAGGGTTTAAGGTTTAGCGATAAGGGATTAGGGTTTAGGGTTGAGAGATTAGGGTTTAGTGCTGAGGGATTAGAGTTTAAGGTATAGTGTTTAGGGTTGAGGGTTTAGGGTTTAGTGTTGAAGGATTAGAGTTTAAGGTATAGTGTTTAGGGTTGAGGGTTTAGGGATAGGGTTTAGGGTTTAAGGTTTAAGGGTTGAGGCTTCAGGCTTTAGGGATACCATTTACAGTTGAGGGATTCGGGTTTAGGGTGGAGGGATTAGGGTTTAAGGTATAGTTTTTAGGGTTGAGGGTTGAATGTTGTGTTACATTGCAATGAAAGTTTATAGTCCCATTACAGAACGATGTCCTCGCGCATGGACCATGTCGAGTGCCCTTATCGATGTTGGTAAGGGATACATGGAAGGCAAATGGATTAGGCAGATAGTGGATTATGACATGGATTCTAGAGGGGAGAAAAATGGATTGTGATGTGGATTATGATGTGGATTATGTTAGACTTATGCCAAAGCATAGACCATAGGGATGGTATGTGGAGGGTATGTAGGATAGTGGATGAATGATGGTAGATTTATTGTGGAATGGAAGGGAACCATAACCAATGGTTGCACACATCCCCATAAACGTTGAAGCTTGTGATGTAGAGGTGGTGTAGAGTGCAATGGAGATGTTTTCTTAGGAGATGGATGATGATGGCACTAAATTAGGAGCACTTCATGCCAGTTTTGGCGTCCTAAAGAGAATACATTTAGGGCTAAAGTTGGCACAAAAGTTAGCATTAGAGATGCCGACTTTAGCACCGAATAATGAATCCAAAAAAAAATTAAAATCCGCACCAGCGTTAAAACATAGCACAAAAAAAAAACATAAATAAGTTAATAGATTTAATCCCACAACACAGTGTACTCTGCCTCTGTTTTAGGTTTCCTGCAAAGCGATGACTTTATTATGTCGAAAATGGAAGTTACTGAAAAGTTTCTACAATGGATACATGAATTTGTATTTTATTTATTTTTGGTTCTAGACATCTAGAAGGATAAAAATTGCTTTAGCTAGCTACTAAATTTGGGGTTTCTAGCTACCTAAGCCATTCAATCAAGCTTGTTCATCTGCCTTTTAGCAAGTAAGTTAACTCTTGACCTAGGTTTTTATTGATTTTGATATAATTTTGAGCTCAAAGAAAGTTTTTCTAAGATGTTGTACTCATGCTTTAGGGTAAATTTGAGTAGTAATGTTTTTAATTATCCTTGCTTGCAATATAACTTGCATTTACCATTTTTAGAAGGCCTGTCAAATAAGGTCTCTTTGTACATCATACCCAAAATACAAGCTATTAAGTTTTGTTTTAGGCTACATATTTGTTTTTGGCTACAATTGGTCAAGCACACTGTTAATTCATACCTGGCTACGATTGCCTCCACAGACTGGACAAAAATAATTTCCCCTAGCTCACCTCAAAATGTCAAGCAATAGAGGGAAGGGAGCAAACTCTAGCCACAATCAGGTAATTCACTGTCAATTTATAGATTTGTAAATGTTTCCATTGTTTCTTTGATTTTTAATATTTAGTTTTCTATTTCTAAATTTAAAAAAAGAAATTTATTTTATATATATAGGGACATGAGACTGACAAAGATAAAGAGGCATTGGCTTCCATATTGGGGGTAGACGCAATGAACAAATTGGATGGTGTTGACTTAACAATGCTTGCCAGATACATAGAAAAATGATCTAGTAAAGCCCCTGAAACATTGCAACCAAATCAATAGTGTCAAAGGGAATCAATTGATTCCCCAACTAGTCATGGATCGGGCAAAAGATCTAGGAGGAAATCAATAACAGTAACCTCTAAGAATGTGGAACAGGGAGTAGAGGCTTCCAATGTCCCAGCCACTCTTGGGACATAGACTTCTTCAACCACCATGCCATGTTTTATATCTTGCATTGGTAGCTACGATACCAAGATAGAATACGATGTGGTTTTAGAGGAAGTTTGAATGACAGATGCTAGAAAAATGTTTGTGAATAGGTTGAAGGAATCATGCCTTCAACGGTTCAAAGACCATCTACATTTGCCATTCTCAAAGATACCCATGCACTTACAAAAAGTAGTTATCCAAGACATAGAGACTAAATTTGGCATAGGTTGGTCTGTAAAGAAAATAAAGCTACAAAGTCTCAAAACTGCAAGAGATTTTGGTGCAACCAAACAAAAAAGATAAAAAAATTCCCTCTCGAGCAAAAGCTCAAAAAAAGGCCAATTGATGTAAGTCTCAAAGTATGAAAAGAGCTTGTAAAAGAATATGAGAAGTCCGATGCACGAAGGAAGTCTGGTGAGGAGAGTATGTAGGTATTTGAATTTGCTCATAAGATTATATCAAATTTATTAAACAATTTTTAAATTTTATTTATGCTTTACCTAAATTGAATTAGTATATGTTTCAGGACAAGGCCTCCAAGGCTAGGCTTGACAAACTTCGTGCCACTCATCACAGTGGCCAGCAAGGTTTACAGGCCTTGATCTATACATTTGCAAGTATATTTAATATGTTAAATGATATTTTTTTTAATTTCCTAGGAAAAAGTAAATGATTGCATATTAATTAGTTTAACTAGTCCATGTGCCATGTTTTGATAGGAGGAGAAATATGGCCGGCAACCAACGCAATTTGAAAAGGAAATGTTACAAAGCAAAAAAGTGGACCGATTTTGTAATTTGGATGGAGAATGAGGTATGAATAGTTGATTTTCAATAACTTAGTTGGATATTGTTGTGTTAATATGTCAATTTGCATTTCTTGTGTTGAGTTTCAATAATCTTTGAAGACATTATAGAGTGATACTTGAGACAAACAGTTATAGTTGTACTCTGTTTGTTGTGTTTGGTTTCTATTGGTCTTCTTGTCTTTTTGACTCAAGTGGATTGTTAGTCATAGGTCACTTGCCATTCTTGTTGATCATCTAGATGTAGTTATTATTGAGTTTTCAGGTGGTCTTCGAAGTGAACAGACCAAAGGGTTTATCTCAAGTCTTTGTTTCCTAACCTTTTTATTATAAGACTTAAAGGGGCGCATACATTACAGTTACGTTGTTGGTTATATTTCAAACCTTTGAAATATAATAGTGGACATTTAAATTTTAATATGTACATTTTTTTTTATTGAGAAGGAGCCATGATTGGCAGCAAGCATTAACTCTCCTCTGCCACAACAGCTTTGGGAAGTACTAGTCTTTAATGTGCTTGGTTTTGGGGTATGTGAGGGAGAAAAGGAAGGAGTGGGGAACCATTTTGGGGGGGAATTTTTCTTTTTGCCTTGGGGTCGAGGAAGGAAGGTTGATGGTTGGACTATAAGTGATTAGAGGAAGGGAGACTTTGGGTGTGCTCATCATGTTGGCTTAGTGTCTTGCTGTTCGGGTTGGAGATTAAGATTCAAATTGCCAACTGGTCTTCTTCAACTAAGCTAACCTTTCTTTGAAGTAAAGCTCCTTGTCATCCATTCTTGTAAAATTACACTGACCATTTTGGTGAAACATTTCCTTTAACTTGTGAAAGCCTATGCTAAAGGGTTTGGATGAGAAAAATATTGTTAACTATGAGAGTTTAGACTTAAGATCATGGGACTTACGAACTGTGCCAAACTGTTGGTTATTGTGTTTTGGATTTCTATCATGAAGGAAGCTACATTAATTTGGTCACAGTTTGAGGTGGAGTTTCAAACCCCATCTAGAATTGCTAGAATGCTATCATTGCAACATACCATGAGTCTTGAGGAAACCTAGCCTGGTTCATGGTTATCTTTTTTGACATGGTTGTAAACCCTAATGGTGTTGGTGTTTCACCTATAAATGTCTACTCTCTCAATTGTGGATGCAAGGTCTTCTTGGGATTAATAATGCCAATTGTAGGTGGGATTTTGGGATGGTTTTGGATCCTTGGTTTAGTTCAACTTGCCCGCCAACACTCCCTCCAAGGTTATGAGGTTTGTATTACTGAAGCCACAATGTAATACAATGTTGAAACAACACTACATGATTGTATTTGATTACTAGTTGACTCTTGGAAAGAATGGATTTTGTCAATTTCATATAGTTGTGTAACATTACAATAGTTGTATTGTACTTGTAACTAGAACAATCTATTGTGAAGGCATTCGTTTGATGACAATGACCTTTGAGTTCATTGTAATGACTTGCACTAAATTAGAAATGTGATTTCAAACTAGTATTTATTAAATTAGAGACTATTTGTGAACAAATTTATCTTAGTATGGACTTCCCTGTGTTTGAATGTCTAAGCACTACCCATGAAATAGTAGATATTATGTACTTGTGATCACTATGTCATTTGGATAGAGGACTCATAAATGGAATATAGGACCTTCTGTTTCATTGTCCATAAAATCCTAAGGGTTGATTAAGTTATTGTGCATGGATGTAAATGGAAACTTTAATCTCTCTAAAGGCTTGCTTATTGTTTGCAAAGTAGCATTAATTTCTTATTTTAACTGTGGAAACATCTTGTGGACACTAGTATGGTGTTGACTAAGGAATTATCTTGTAAACATTAGAAAGGTCTATGCATGTTAATCATAGACAGTAACCCTACATTTGGAAGGAAATTGTTACTGTAGATGTGATATATACTGTATAGTGGTATCTAGTCTATGGCATGACATCTTTAGTAGGAGGTACCTTCAGACTTCTGTAGCATCATGTCTGGGCTAAGGTACCATAAAGTTAAGTGTGCATTGTATGGTATTATTGTATTGGAGGTTGCTATATGCAAATCTACAGTGATATAAGGAGACTTGACTCTCGTCATTTCATTACACAAAGTGAGTGACAAAACAACTACCTAGTTTAAAATTGGCCCTTCTTTAAGCAACATATGTAGCAATGAGACTTAGGATTCTTGAAAATGAGAAGCACTTCTCCCCATACAACCTGCTAACTAGGGCCTCTCTATTTACGTGCATGGTTGACCTCCTTGCCATTGCTGGCTATCTTGAAGACACCCTAAACTTTATCATTGAGATACCTGTTAAATCTATGCTGGTTGTATGCATGTGTTTTCTTGGTGCCTGTAGATCACATATGAATATAGGCTTAGGAGTCTTTACAGCAACACTACTTTTTTATTTGGATCCTAAAAATATTGCACAACTTATGTTCTTCTCTCAAACATCTATCCACAAGTGGGCAGGTGTGGTGAGGTAAGGAGATTAATGAAAGATAGAAGAATTAAAAAAATGCCCGGATGCAGTTGGATTGAAGGGCATAAAAATGGTACATGCTTTTTTGTGTAGGAGACAAATCACATCCATAGATAAAGGAGCCCTATGCAAAGTTGGAGAAATTGGCTTGGAAGATGAAGGTGGCAAGTATTTTCTAGATTCAAGAATTTACTTAATGCTATGGAAGGATGGGAAAAAGAATTATTTCTCTATCACCATGGTGAAAAGTTGACAATTGCATTTGGTTTGTTAAACATGCCCCATGGAACAACTATTAGACCTTTATTTTAAGGTTGCTCATGAACCCTAAGATAAATAATTATTGAAAAAAAATTGTGCATTTATTAATGACATGTAAGAGAATTTAATCAACTGCTACTTAAAAACTCTTTAATGTTTTTGTCTAATGCAAGTTACTAGATTGATAGTGAAAAAGAACATACATTGACCGCGCAAATTGTGGCACTTAAGGTTATGTAATAGAATTTACAGTTGATAGTTAAATTGTATAACAAATTTTTTTATGATCTTTAGTAACATTTATTAGAATTGATGCATGTTTTACATCATTGGAATGACATATTAGCTCTAACTTTTTTGAAATTTTATTATGGTATGTGCACTTTGATATGATCTAATATGATTATGGTTTCGTTTCATATGTTGGAATATTATATATATAACAGAAAAATAAATTATTACATGAAATAAATAATAACTTTTCATTTTAAATATTTTTTTTGCAGAAAACTAGTCTTCCAGAAGATGAAGATGATCCTGATGATATAGATCTAGATTATATTGGTTTTGGTATAGATCACATGGCAGAGGATGATGATGATGTAGATACAAAAGACAACAAGGTTAATGACGATGATGACGACGACGATGGTGATCATGATGATAAGGATCATGATGGTGATGATGATGATGAGGCAGTTGCTAGTAGTAGCCAGTGAAATTCATGATCATATAGACTGCATCATGGATCATTGCTGATATATTGTTATGATGCCTCTTTTCATGGTTACTATCATATGTATCATTTTCACATGTATCAATTTGACTTATATCATTTGGACATGTATCATCTTGACTTGTATCATTTTGAGTTACATAATTTATCTTTTTACTTATATCATTTGTACATGTATCATTTTGACTTATGTCAACTGTTGGACATGTATCATTTTGACATGTTATTGATCTACTGGCATATTTGAATTTCACTTGTTTTAGTTATATATGATGATGATCTTATCAGTATTGACTTGTTAATTTATATATATTGAAAGTGGTCGATGATTTTTGGATGGATATTTATTACGTATGATGATTTTAATTTACTGCAGGATGGATGTTGTAAAATTCATTAAATTATATATATTTGACTCACTTGTTTAATTATAGATGATGATCATGTTATAATAATTATCTTGTTATTTTATAATAATTATCTTCTTTTTTTTATATAATTATCTTATTAAATTGGAAGTAAAACCCAAAGCAACAAAGGAGGTCATAATGGAAGCAAAACTTGACATCAATTAGGAAGCCAAAAAAGAAGCTATTTTAGATGCCATACAAGAAGAAAAATATGAAGCACGACTGAGAGGAAAAATGGAAGCTAAATTGGGTACCAAATCCAGTGCTAAATTGGAAGCAAACTTGGAAGCAAAAATGGAAGCAAATCTAGAAGCAAACCTAGAAGCAAAATCAAAAGCAACATTGGAAGAAAACTTGGAAGCCAAACCGGAAGCAAAACTGGAAGCAACACAAGAAGTCAAACCAGAAGCAAAATCAGAAGCCAAAGTGGAAGCCAAATCTGGTGCTAAATTGGAAGCAAATCTGGAAGGAAAATGGGAAGCAAAACTGGAAGCAAAAATTGAAGCAAAACCAGAAGCAAAACTGGAAGTAAAAACTGAAGCAAAACCAGAAGCAAAAATGGAAGCAAACTTGGAAGCAACACAAGAAGCAAAATTGGAATCCAAACTAGGAGCCAAATTGGGTGCCAAATCTGGCACTAAATGGGAAGCAAATCTGGAAGCAAAATGGGAAGCAAAATTGGAAGAAAAACTAGAAGCAAATGTAGAAGCAAAACTCGAAGCAAAACTGGAAGCAAACCTAGAAGCAACACAAGAAGCAAAACTAGAAGCAAAATCAAAAGCCAAATTGGGTACTAAATTTGGTGCTAAATTAGAAGCAAATCTGGAAGCAAAATTAGAAGCAACACTGGAAGCAAAAATGGAAGCAAAACAAGAAGCAAACCTAGAAGCCAAACTAGAAGCAAAATCGGAAGCCAAATTGGGTGTAAAATTTGGCACTAAATTCGGTGCCAAATCTGGCTGTTGCTTTTCGATGTAAAATTTGGCACTAAATCCATTGCTAAAGTCGACGCTAAATCTGGCGCGAAAGCAATCATGGAAAATTGCACCAAGTTTTGCGTTGGACAAAGTGTCCAATTTCTGAGCTCAATTGCACTAAAATATGGCGCTATTTTAGGTGCTAATGGCCTGTTCTGTTGTAGTGGGAAGAGCAAGAGTAATTCAATCCATACCATCAATAAGGGTGTAGCACATATTGCATGTTTTGTTTTGAGTCCACCTCATTCACTTTTTGTGATGAGAAGATTTACAATATCAAATATTTTGGTGAAACTAACATGAAAGAAAAATCCTTCTAGATAATCCCTCTCATTTTCTTTCTTCCACCTTTCACCCACCTTGTCTTCCCATTTTGTTGTGGTACTTATGGTACCCTTGAATATGTCTAGAACAATAACACAATAGGGACAAGGTCTCTTAGACCTAGCTATCCCTCCTTCATTCAACTGGTACATCCTTCCCAATCCATTAGCACCTATCTCAAATAGATATGATTATAAAGATGTTAACTAGAATGGTGGACAACAATGACTACATAACTTCATCACTTCTGATAATCTAGTTTGGAACCAAGATACTATGATTCAACCAAACCTAGATCAATTGAGACCACTCAAGTGTTCATCTAATAAAAAATCCATCATTAGGGTCATCCTATCACAAACTACAAAGACACTACCACTTGAATTGAAAATGAGGTAAAACACTTAGAGAAAGACCTAGAAGAATCTTGTATAGCATGAGAGGCTCCCCATATAGATTATCAACATGAATGAGATGAAGCATGCTAAGGGCTACTAGAAATCTTCCTTGAGGAAAGAACCAACATGGCTACTCAACGCTCACTTACTAATCAAAACCCACCTCATGATGGAGAAATACAAAACATAGGAGATGCTACCTCAAGAGATCTCATAGCCACCGTGGTCCAATAGATTAGGATCCTTCAAGCTAGGATCCTTGAAGAGAGAGGTGGGGAGATAGAGAGGGAAACATATATTTATAGAGATAGAGAGGGGGAGAGAAGGGGAGAGAGAGGGGGAGATTAGGAGATAGAGATAAAGAGAGGGAGGGAGGGAGGGAGAGATAGAGAGAGGGAGGGAGGGAAAGATAGAGAGGGATGGAGGGAGGGAGGAAGGGAGAGATAGAAAGGGATGGAGGGAGAGATAGAGAGGGATGGATGGAGAGATGGAGGATAGATACATTGTGTGTGTGAGAGAGAGAGAGAGAGGTTTCCACCACAAGGTGCATCAACACACTTCAATGAGGGACAAAGGCTACACAACAAACCTTATAATATTGATTGGTCCAAAAGGCCTCAACAAAATGAAAGACAAGCAACTCCAAAGTTGGTAAGTTTCAAACAACAAAATTAAAAGGAAACCCTAGATCTTTTAAGGAAAGATTATGTAAATTTTCAAGAGAGACCCTTATGGTGTAATGCATGTTATCTTCCACATGATCCTTCAAATTGTGTTGTTTCTTACTCAATAAGTAGGGAAGATGAATTCCCTAATGAGGATGGTACTGCAAAGTACTATGAAGATGACATCAATCAATTTGATATAGAGGGTTTTAAAAAAGTATATGGGAGTGATAAGTATGGAAGCTATGAGGAAGATGATTATATCTTCCATTATGATCATGATGTAGGGTCCAAGAAATATCAGCTGTCTACTCATGATTTTGAGAACTTGAGAGATCTCATGCAAAAAAAAACAAGAAATCCAAGCCATCTGATGAAGATATGAAGATCTTGACTAATGCATCCATTATGCAAGTTCAAAGAGGATACCAGTTGAGAAATAGGCAAGTGCTTGTGCAAAATCCTCTTGTTGTCGAGTCATGGAAAAATTGATTGGATAGTGAGAAGCAAAGGCAATAGATTAATATTGAAAATAAGGACAACAATATTTCGAAGAAGAAAGTGCAAGAGAAGAAGAAGGTCCTTGTATAGCAGCCAATGCAAAAAAAGAAATATTTACAAAAGGCCCCGGTGCTTAATGTAAAATCCACTATTGTGCCTATATTGGATGCTCACAAGCCAAAGCGTGGTGTTAAGCATGATCAGCCCTAGACATGAATAGTTACAAAAAAAAGAAAGGATAAGAATAAGGAGCTAAAAGGTATGTATATTTCATCGAGTCAATTAATATCTTATATCCTTGATGCAAACGATGTTACAATCTCTTGTGATACCTCTTTACCAACTTATCACCCCTTTGACATGGCCCAAATTTCAAGTCAAATCAGAATCTCATTACCTTTAGGGGAGGCTCTTAGGATCCCTGTACATAGAGATAAGGTTGTCTCATTTATCACAGCTACTAATGCACCCACACAGCCCATTGTCATTCCTTGTAATGATGATGAAACTATTGAAGTCTACTTGGGGTCATCTATGCTTAATATCCGGATGGGGGTAGATCCTTTTTACACCACTTTGATCATCAATAGATGGTTTTTACATAATTGTATGCTTGATTCTGGAGCATCTAGCAATGTCATGCCACTTGAAATCATGAATGATTTAGGTTTGAAAGTATCTAAATATTTTGGTAAATGTTTTGCTATTATAGGGAAGTGAATGTGATAGGCCTTGTCAAGGATATAGAGGTTCAGCTTATTACATATCTGGAAAAATCTTTTTTGATGGATCCAATCATTGTGGATTGCCCTGTTAAGTGGGGTATGTTGCTATCTAGAAAGTGGGCATCTTCCATGGGGGGTAGTAAACAAATAGATCTATCTTATGCTACTATCCTTGTCTAGGGAGTTGAAGTGAAGCTATATAGGGAAAAGAAGGTGGATGATCAAAATATAGAAGATTGTTACAAAACTCATGAAGAAGCAAACTTTTTTATACCAAAATTGATTATTTTGTGGGGTTTTGTGATGAAGATGAACCTAAGGTATGTGCTGATCTACCTCATATTGTTTCTCTTGTGCATGATGAAGAGACTTTGTTGGCATTGTATTTTGATGGTGCATGTTCTAGGGATGGATTAGGTGCATGCATAGTTTTAATCTCACTAGATAAGGAGCAGTTTGGGCTTTCATTTAGGCTTGATTTCCAATGCACAAACAACATAGATGAGTATGAATCACTATTGTTAGGTTTAAATGTTGCTCATAAGTATAGAGTCAAGTGTTTGAGGATTTATGGTGACTCAAAATTAGTGGTGCAGTAGGTCAGAAATATTTTTGCAGCCAAGGATAGTAGGTTAAGGGCTTATAGGAATATAGTTTGGGACACTTTAGAACTATTTGATGTTATTGGAATTGAATGGGTAGAAAGAGCTAAAAATGAAAAGGTAGATGCTTTGGTTGTAGTTGCTTCAAAATTTAATCTTCAATCAACTTATTCTTATTGTCATTATGTCATTGAAGTGCTTACAAGGCCAACAATCCCTGATAACATATATAGTTGGCATGTTTTTAATGATAGTAATCAGATTTATAGGCTTCTTAATTGCATGGATGAATTTGATAATCATCTTATTGATTGATAGCCTATGATAGAAGAGGTAGAAGATGGCAAGGAAACCTTATTTAGAAATGAGCTGGTGTAGCTCAAGACAAATAATATTCCTAAAGATTTGGTGGCACTAGAAAGAATGTTTGATACTGTTGATCATTGGAGAAGCAAAAGTAAACTAGTTGAAGAGGACAGTGTTGAAGGTGTCAACCTTGGGACCGAGGATGCACCAAAAATGATATACTTTGGTGAGAAGTTGTAACCCCATGAAAAGCAAATGTTGGTTGCATTATTAAGAAAATTTAAAAAGTGTTTTGCATGGTCTTATAATGAATTGAAAGCATATAGGGAAGATTTGTTTCAACATACCATCCCTCTTCAGCTTGATGCAAAACCTTTTAGGTAGAAACAATGGCCAATTAATGCCACCGTAGCTCCCAAGATGAAAAAAGAGTTGTAAAAAATAAGAGATGGAGGCATTATCAAGCCTATTAGGCATTCCAAATGGGTATATATTCTTGTCCTAGTGAGAAGGAAGAATGGGGAAATTAGGTTGTGTGTTGATTTAGAATTTGAATATCAAATCTCTCAAGGATAACTACCATCTTCCTAGCATGGATCATTTATTGCAAAAGGTAACTGGATCAAAATTAATGTCCATGATGGATGGATTCTCAAGATACAATCAAGTGCTGGTCAAGGAGTCAGAATAGTATAAAACAACATTCAAACTCCTTGAGGCACGTATATTTATGTGATGATGCCATAATTCGGGTTAAAGAATGTGGGTTCAATGTTTCAAAAGGAAATGGATGTTGCCTTTGCAGGCCTCATAGATGAAATTATGGTTGTTTATCAAGATGATTTAACCAATTTTTCAAGGGATAGAATGAGCATTGCAAGCACTTAGAGCTGATTTTTGAAAGATGCTTAGAATTTGGGATTTCTTTGAATCCCAAGAAATGTCACTTTGGAGTTGAAGAAGGAAAGTTACTGGGACACATTGTATACAAGGATGGGGTAAGAATAGATCTAGAAAGAGTAGCAACAATTAATCTTATTCTCTAGCCCAAGTCAGTCAAAGGAATCCAATCCTTCTTTGGACAAATTAACTTTGTAAGGTGGTTTGTCCCCAACTTCGCTGAGAAGACCAAGGCCATTTCTAAAATGCTCAAGTAAGGACAAACAATCAATTGGAATAAGGAATATTTTGAAGCATTTGCTGATATAAAAGAAACCCTCAAGGAAGCACTAGTGTTGGTAAGCCTAGATTATTCTAGGTCGTTCCAACTCTTTTCCTTTGCATCATTTTACACTGTAGCTACTATTTTGTTGCAAAATAACAATGATGGATATGAGCAGCCCATTTTATTTTTAGTAAATCCTTACAATATGCTAAATTGAAGTATTCTACAATGGAAAAGCATGCTTATGCTTTAGTCAAAGCCATAAATTTTTTTAGGTCTTACTATTGCAAGTATGTGCTAATCGGTGTCATTGATTTCAACATGTTTGTGTTGTCATTAGTGTGAACTATGTCTTCTAATGAAGTTAATGTTGTTTAGTGTTGTTTGATTCAGTTGCCTTCCTAAAAGGTGTTTTGGATGCTTTGTATAGATGATAAAGGTGTTGGGAATATGCCTATGTAGTTGGGTTTCCAAGTGCTTTTGAGAAAATTTGATTAATACTAAAAATAGTATGTTGGAGTCTTTTGGCTTACAGTATACTGCTCAAGTTTTTGCTCCACATTTCTTCTGTGTTGGAGAAATGAGTGTGCAATTTGGATATGTTGTTGAGAAGTGTAAGATGCTAAATCTAGAATTTGGTGCTTCAGGTCACTATGAAGTGAAAGTTATATTCACCAGTTTGAGAACAGGATTTGACAGTGTTTTTGAATTGTGTAGAGGTGTTTGGGAGAAAGTATTTTCCTCCACATTTCTCCGTAGAGTGGTTTCAATTGTTGCAGATTTTGACAATGTTGGCTATGAGTAGACAGTGAGCCTTCTTCAAGTGAAAGTTGTTGTGGATGAATTTATTGATTTCTAGCTAACCTCAAGTTGTTCGTGAATGTTTCTAGAATGTGTTAAAGCTCTAGGAATGGTCTGCAAGTTATTGTTGTGATTATGGAAGTGTGTAATGAAGAATCCCCTATGCTTACATCGTTTGGCTGACCTAGAAGTTTGTGGTGATTGTGGAGATGATTGATAATTATGTGAGTGTTGTGTAGTGTGTTTGGATAGATTTGGGTCCAAAATAAGGCTTAGAGTGGTTCATCTTCATTCCCTTGTGTCGTGGAATGTTTAGTTTTAGACCTAATTCAAATTTTGTGTATTTGCTGACCTTGGAGACTCTTTCAAGGATTGAGGATTGTGTTGCCGACCTTGAAGATTGTTTCAAGGTTGATGGTGATATAAATAAGTGTCAAGAGTCCATGTGTGAGTGGGTGCACAATGACAGAGATGAAGTTTGTGATGTGAAAGTGATAAAAGCGTAGTAAGAGCTTTCATGAGTTAGATGACTATATGTAGTGAGTAGAAGGTGTCTACTATCTCTCGATATAGATGCGAAGGTGATGATTGTTGTGCTTCATTGGAACTGAACCCATGCATGTGTTAGATGAAATTATATCAGTGAACCTCTTCTTTCTTCTTTCTTTTTCAGTGGGCAATGAGTCCACTTGGATAGTGAGTCCCATGTAGTGAGCATTTTTTGTATGGAAGTGAGCCCCTTGTAATTCGGTGTTGATACTAATTTATATTGTGAGCTAATCCTCACCGTGGTTTTTCCCTTTTAGGGTTTTCCAAGTAAAAATCTGGTGTTCTTTTGTGCATGGTGTTGATGTGTTTAAGTTTATGTTATTTGATTTCATGTTTAATCTTCATAACAGATCAAGGGTTTAAGTAAACTAATGTGGATGTGATTATGTTTATGAGGGTTTGAGATTTTTGATACAACTGATTCACCCCCTCCTCTCAATTGTCTTGTGCCTTCAATAATTGGTATCAGAGCTAGGTTCCTTTGAAGAAATCTTAACAACTTGAGGTAGATCAGAGATGGCACACAAGAAGGATATTCCCTTGTTTGAGGGATCAGACTATGCACTCTGGAAGGTATAAATATTGAAGATGAAATCAAAGCTGCGGAAATAGATGGTAAGGAAAAACATGCTCTCTTAAGTGGACTTACTAATTCTAAATTGGTGAAAGTTGTGGATTTGAAAACTGCTAATGAGATTTGGAAAAGGTTGGAAAGTGTTTATGAAGGAGATGAGAAGGTCAAAAAGGCTAAAATATAGAATTTGAAGCTCACTTATGAGACCATGCAAATGTCTGAAGATGAAAGAATTACAAGCTACTTGCAGAAGGTGGAAGAAATTGTCAGTGGCATAAAAGGACTTGGTGGGAAGATAGATGATCAAGAAGTGATATTAAAGGTACTTATAACTCTTCCTATATCTTACAGTCACAAGGTTTCAGCTATTGAAGAATTACAAAATTTGAATTAGTTTACCAAAAATAGTTGGTTGGCACTCTAACTGCTTTTGAAATAAGAGATTTTGGCACAAGTAGTGGAACTGTAAGAGATGAGACTACCTTTAAAGCTAGAAAAATAGAGAAGATTGTTGAATCAGATCTGGAAGACTTTGATGAAGTAGAAGCTAACTTTGTGAGAAGAATGAAAAAGGGTACTAGTAAGTTTAGTGGTAAGTTACCTTTTACATGTTCCAGTTGTGGAAAAATAGGTCACCATGCTTCAAGATGTCCAAATAGAGCTTTGAGAATTAAGAATAAGGAAAACAGAGGAAGGTTGGTAAAAAAACTACTATGCAAGCATTTCTGATGATGAATCAAATTTTGAAGATGATATTGATGATGAATTC
Source organism: Cunninghamia lanceolata (assembly GCA_027924645.1). Classification (NCBI taxonomy): domain Eukaryota; kingdom Viridiplantae; phylum Streptophyta; class Pinopsida; order Cupressales; family Cupressaceae; genus Cunninghamia; species Cunninghamia lanceolata. The sequence goes on from BSBN01001399.1 coordinate 2,135,684, forward strand.
TTATTTATTGCCATAAGAGATGAAACTGGTTTTGTTAACTCTAGAAGATGTGTGAAGGAAAGGAGTTTGGAAGCATGTGCTAACCCTAAATGCACTGTAATATCTACTTTTCATGCTAGGAGTGAAAAGGATGACTGGGTCATTGACAATGGATGCTCAAATCATATGACAGGTGATAAGTGTAAGTTTATTAAACTTAAAAATTTTTATGGTGGATTAGTTAGGGTTGGTGGTGATGAAGCCACTAAGATTTGTGGAAAAGGCTCAATCAGTTTTGATGGAAAGCATAACACTGATGATGTTCTTTATGTCAAATGTTTAAAGCATAATCTCTTGAGTATTGGACAGATGTGTAGCAAAGGGTACAATCTTATGTTTTAGGATGATGGGTGTGAGATCATGAGAAAAAGCTCCCTGGAATAGTAATTGTTGCTGGAAAGAAAACATGTGGAAATGTTTATCAACTCAAAGGTGGTGTTAGTTATTGTCTTACGTCTCAGATCAGTGAGAGTTGGCTATGGCGAGATTGTGTCACATCAATTTTGATAGCCTGGTAAGGATAAGTTCAATTCAAGCTGTGAGAGATCTGCCAAAGTTAACAAAACCTATTACTGTTGTTTGTAAGGAATGTCAGTTTGGAAAGCAAACTAGAAGAAGCTTCAAAAGCAAGGATCAATCATCTACCAAATTATTGGAGTTGGTGCATATAGACTTGTGTGGCCCTACTAGAGTAAGGATTTTTCAAGGTGACAGGCATTTCATGTTATTTATTGATGATTGCTCTATAATGACTTGGGTCACTTTTCTTAATGAAAAATTAGAAGCCTTAGATAAGTTTAAAGATTTTAAAGCAATGGTTGAAAATAAATTAGACATGAAAATCAAATTTTTGAGGTCTGATAGAGGTGGACAGTTTACTTCTAATGAGTTTAACATGTTTTGTGAGAATCATGGGATAAAGAGTCATCTATTTGGTACTAGAACTCCTCAGCAGAATGGAGTGGTTGAAAGAAAGAATAGGACTCTTCAAGAAGTTGCAAGGATAATGATAAAAGAAGAAAACTTACTGGAACTCTACTGAAGAGAAGCAATTCATACTTTTGTCTACATACAAAATAGAGTACAAGTGAAAGAAAATAATACAAAGACTCCCTATGAGCTATGGTATAGAAGGATTTCCACTATTAAATATTTCAAAGTGTTTGGAAGAAAATTTTATAGTAGAAGAGATGAAGAAGTAGGAAAGTTTGATGCAAGAGGTGATGAAGGTATTTTCCTTGGATACTCTAACAAAGGCAAAGCTTACCGGTGCTATAATAAGAGGCTAAGAAAGATTGTTGAAAGTGTTAATGTTAAGGTTGATGAAGATATATAGAAGTTCTTAGAGATTAATGGATATGAATCAGATGAGTCTTCTTGCAAGGAAGAAGAAAAGACCGAAGAGAAGGAAGTACAGATTGACGCTCAAGAAACTCTAGAAATAGAAGTACAAGTTGAAGAACAAGAAGCACTAGAAAAAGCTCTTAAAACTCCCAAATATGTGTAAAGGCATCACAATGAAGATCAAATAATTGGTGACAAGAGCAAAGGTGTACTAACAAGAAGCAGAGTTGCTGAAGATCAAGTAAATTTATGCTAACTTTCCAAAGTTGAACCTAAAACAGTAGTTGAGGCATGCAAGGATGAGTATTGGATCAAAGGTATGGAAGAAGAACTAATGCAGATTGAGAAGAATTAGACTTGGGAACTCATTCTAAGGCTAGAGAATAAGAATGTGATTGGAACTAAGTGAGTATACAAGAACAAGTTGAATGAGAATGCAGAAGTGGTAAGGAATAAGGCAAGACTTGTGTGTAAGGGGTACTCACAAGTGGAAGGAATAGACTATGAGGAAAATTTTTCCCCCGTGGCAAGAATGGAGGCTGTTAGGTTATTTTTGGCCTATGCAACACATAAGGATTTCAAAGTAAATCAAATGGATGTGAAGTCTTCTTTTCTGAATGGTGAATTGGAAGTGGAAGTATATATAGAGCAACCAGATGGATTTCAGTTATTAGACAAAATAGATATGATATGAAGGTTGAAGAAGGCATTGTAAGGACTAAAGCAAGCTCCTAGAGCTTGTTATGCAAGGTTAGATAGGTATCTATTGCAGTAGGGATTTAGTAAAGGTTCTGCAGACAATAATTTGTACATCAAGGTAGGCAAAGATCAAATCATGATTGTTGAGGTCTATGTGGATGACATTATCTTTGCTAGAAATGAAGGTATGTGTAAGAATTTTGCAGATGAGATGCAAAAAGAATTTGAGATGTCAATGCGTGGAGAAATGAACTTCTTCCTTGGGCTGCAAATTAATTAGATAGAAAAGGGCATTTTCATTTCTCAATCAAAGTATATCAAGGAATTGTTGAAGAAATTTGGAATGGGAGATTCTAAACTAGTTTGTACTCCCATGTTGACAAGTTGCAAGAGAAGCAAGAATGATGATTCCTCTAAGGCTGATCAAAGCAAATATAGATCAATGATTGGAGGACTACTATATAGCTAACTGCTACCAGACTAGATATCATGCATGCAGCCTATCTTGTGGTAAGATTTCAAGTAGATCCTAGAGAGTCACATGTCATGCTAGTAAAGACGATATTTAGGTATTTGAAGGGCATTCTGGATCATGGTTTCTAGTATCCTAAGAACAATGACTTCAACCTAAGTGCCTACATAGATGCAAATTGGGCCAGATGTGTAGATGACAGAAATAGTACAAGTGGTCGTACATTCTTTCTTGGAGATAGAGTTGTATCTTGGCTAAGTAAGAACTAGGATTCGATATCTTTGTCTACTGCAGAGGTAGAGTACATTATAGCAGCATCCTGTTGTACATAGGTGTTATGAATGAGATAAACCTTGAAGGATATCAAAGTTGAGTATGATGATCCAATTCCTATCTTCTATGATAATACCAGTGCCATTAACATTTCAAAGAATCTAGTGATGCATCAAAGAAAAAGCATATTTCAATTAGGTATCACTTTCTGAGAGAGAAGGTTGTAGAGAATGAAGTGAAGCTTGAGTATGTGTCTACAAAGGATTAGGTTGCAGACATATTCACCAAGGCTCTTCCTAAGGATACATTTGAGTATCTCTGGGAAATTTTAGGGGTTTTTTCCCCTTCGTTGAGCTAGATGCTTAAGGAGATGCATCAGTCTAGTATGATTCAAGATTCATTATTTTCTGGACTAATGATGGAGGCTACCACTCAGGGGGAGCAGGTAGTGGTGTTAATGATTATTACAGATAGGGGGAGTATACAGAGCAATTGAGGACAATGCAAGTATGTGCAATATCACAATCAAGTGGAAAAAACTTTAAAGAAGTATGTCACTCTTTGCCATTGATGTCAAAGGGGCAGAGAGTTCATGTGAAAAACAAAGGCAGAGGAAGAAAGCAAGACATGTAAAAGAAAGGGAGAGAGTATGATTAGTGCAGAGTTGTGTCATGATTTTTTTCACATCATATGTTGCCATCAATGACAAAGGGGTAATTGGTGTTTTCATTGATGTCAACATGTATGTGTTGTCATTGGTGTCAACTATGTCTTCTGATGAAGTAAATGTTGTTTAGTGTTGTTTGTTTCAATTGCCTTGCTAAAACATGGTTTGGATGCTCTGTATAGATTCTAAAGGTGTTTAGAATATGCCTATGTAGTTGGGTTTCCAAGTGCTTTTGAGAAAATTTGAATAATATTGAAAACATTATGTTGAAGGTGTCTTCTAGCTTATAGTACATACTGCTCAAGTTTTTGCTCTGCATTTGTTCGATGTTGGAGATATGAGTGTACCATTTGGATATATTTTTGAGAAGTGGTGTAAGATGATAAATCTAGAATTTGGTGCTCTAGATTGCTGTAAAGTGAAAGTTATGTTCACCAGTTTGAGAATAGGATTTGACAGTGTTTCTAATTTGTGTAGAGGTGTCTGGGAGAAAGTATTTTACTCTGTATTTCTTTGCAAAGTGATTTTAGGTGTTGTGGTTCTAAATTTGATCATATAGGGTCCTTATCTACACTCTATCCAAAAGGTTTGTGGTATGATGCTTCGGAAAGCAAGTTCTTCTAATGTTGGCTATGAGTAGACAGTGAGCTTTCTTCAGCTGAAAGTTACTTTGGATGAATTTGTTTATTTCTAGGTGACCTTAGGTTGTTCATGAATGTTTCTAGAATGTGTTAAAGCTCTAGGCATGGTTTTCAAGTTATGGTTGTGATCGTGGAAGCGTGTGATGAAGAATCCCCTATGTTTACACCGTATGCCCGAGCTAGAAGTTTGCACTGATTGTGGAGTTGATTTGATAATTATGTGAGTGTTTTGTAGCATGATTGGATAGATTTGGATTTGAGCTAAGACTGAGAGTGGTTCACCTTCATTCCCTTGCATCATGGAATGTTTAGGTCTAGACCTAATTCAAATTTTGTGTGTTTTCGACCTTGGAGATTGTTTCAAGGATTGAAGATTATGTTGTTGACCTTGAAGATTGTTTCAGGGTTGATGGTGATATAAATAAGTGTCAAGAGTTTGTGTTTGAGTGGGTGGACAATGGCAGAGATGAAGTTTGTGATGTGAAAGTGATAAAAGGGTAGTAAGAACTTTATGAGTTAGATGACTGGATGCAGTGAGCAGAAGGTGTCTACTATCTTTCGGTATAGATGCGAAGGTGATGAATGTTGTTCTTCATTGGAACTAAACCCATGCATGTGTTAGATGAAATTATATCAGTGAACCTCTTCTTCTTTCTTCTTTCCTTTTTAGTGGGTAGTGAGTCCACTTGGATAGTGAGTCCCCTATAGTGAGCATTCTTTTTATGGCAGTGAGCCTCTTGTAATTCAGTGTTGCTACTACTTTATATTGTGAGCTAATCCTCACCATAGTTTTTCCCTTTAGGGTTTTCCATGTAAAATCTAGTGTTGTCTTGTGCATGGTGTTGATGTGTTTAAGTTTATGTTATTTGATTTTCATTTTTAATCTTCATAACAGATTAACGGTTTAAGTAAACTAATGTGGATGCGATTATGTTTATGAGGGTTTGAGATTTTTGATACAACTGATTCACCCCCCTCTCAGTTGTCTTGTGCCTTCAATACTTACCTCATGGGTGCATAGACTATTGCATATGTACTCCATTTAGCTATTGAAGGATATTTTTATGCAGAAGGAATTTTTTGGGAGAAGGTGGTGGTGGATCAATAAGATCGAAGAATATGACATGGACATACATGTCACTAAGTTGGTTAAGGGGAAAGGTTTGGAAAGATTAATGGCAGATACAAATCTAGAGGCAGTTGAAGTAAACAATATTAATTCAACCCTATATAATTTCCCTTGTGGATTAATGGATGTGGTGTAAAGATATTATCTTTTATTTGATGAACATGCACTGTCTTCCAGGCATGAATCTAGTTCAACAAAAAACACTTAAGCTCTAGTCTCAGAAATATGTTTTGATTCAAGGTGTTTTAATGTGAAGAAATCATGAGGGGCTACTATTAAAGTGTTTGGATCAACAAAAATATAAGAAAATCATTGAATATTGTCATCAAGGGATATGTGGTGGACACTTTCATGCAAAAACCATAGTGCATAAGGTTATTAGGGAAGGTTATTGGTGGTTAAGTCTCTTCAAGGATGTTGCAAAACAAATCAGAAAATGTGACACTTGCTAGAGGTTTGTAGGTAAGTTAAAATTTGACGGTGCTCTTCCCCTTATGAGTGTTACAACTGAGGCGCCATTTCAACAATGGGGCATTGATTTCATAGGGGAAATACAAGAAAGATCTAGTAATGAATTCAAATGGATCTTGGTGGTGCCAGACTATTTCACCAAGTGGATTGAGGTTGTCCCAACTCGCAATGCCACATCCAAGGTGGTAATTGACTTCCTTTTGAACAATGTAATAACTAGATTTGGCGTGCCATCCAAAATTATTGTAGACAATTCCATGTGTTTTAGGTCTCAAGACAATTTGAGTATGTGTTCTAAGTATGGGATAAAGTTGATTCATTCATCACAATATCATCTACAAAGTAATGGACAAGTTGAGTCAAGCAATAAAAGTCTCATGAAAATCATAAAAAGGAACTTTGGATGTGAACAAGAAAAGGTGGGATGACAAGTTGAAGTATGTAGTTTGGGCTAATCAGATCACTTATAAACCTATTACATGTAAAAGTCCATTTGAGCTTGTGTATGGATTATAGGCTAAAATGCCAATTTCATTAGAATTTCTTGTGTGTCAACTACTGCAACAAATCAGAGAGGATGGAGATGATGCTTTGGCCTTGAGAAGGAATGAGTTAACATAATTAGATGAAGTTAGAAGGGCTACACATGACAAAAAAATATCACAACAACAGAAGGTTGAACATTTGTTCAACAAAAGAATTACTGAAAGGTGTTTTCAAATTGACGACTTGGTTCTTTTATGGAACACTAAATATGAGGATAAGGGTAAACATGGGAAGTTTGAAGCATTATGGGTTAGCCCATATTAGGTTGTGAAGAATACCAGCCAAGACAATTTTGTTAGAATGCACAAGACAACTGAGAAAGGGGTGAATCAGTTGTATATTAGAACTTTAAACCTTCAAAGTAATTTCAATCATAAACCTCTTAATATGCATTAACAGAATGTTAACATATGAAACATCAATGGAAACACATCCAAACACATGAGAACACCAGATTTATGTGGAAAAACTGATAAGAGAAAAACCATGGTGAGGATTAGCTCACATATATATGAATAACAACACCGAAAATCAATAGGTTCACTACCCAGAAGAAAGGCTCACTACCCAAAAGAAAGAAGAAATAAGAAGATTGTTAAAAAGAGATTCACTATCTTAAAGAAATAGGAGATATCCAACACTGCCACTCCTTGCCATCCGTAACCTTTGGCTCACTGCCTCTAGCAACTTCTAGCACACTAAAATGTAGACACCTTCTACTCACTGCATTCCAAAGTCATAAGCATTTACGTTCACACACAACTTCACTACCCTTGATTCACATTCACATATTCTTCTCTACCTTGCTCTATTCAACTTCATCTTGCATTTATACCATCTCTTACCAAGACCTATCTCAATTAGGTCGGTCCTAATGAAGCGTGTGTATTACACACATGCAACATTATTTAGGTCAGCACTAAACACTACCACAGTGGAAAGACGTGAAAGTGGACCATGTCAAGGGATAACTAGGACTCAAATTTGTATCATCAAGATGCTTATCACATCCACAATCCATGAGGTGCCTCTGCAAATGGTACAAGTAAGCCAGGTCAGCCAAACCTGAGCTAATGACCATATTCACATTTCTCCAAGTCTAAGAACATCATGTAGACCAGAGAGACACTCCAAAGAATTCACACACCTTTCCAGAATACTCATCATCATCATAACCTTCTACAACACTGCCGCAACCATCTAAATCAAAGAATGTCTTCATTATGCACATCATGACACATTGTTATTGATCACCAACGCAAGAACTAAACTTGCAAAGCATCCCAACTCTAGAAACTTCAAAGGAAGGTGGATACAAATTATATAAGTACTCTCTCATATCTGCAAGATAGGAAAGCTCAATGCGAAGAAATGTAGAGCATTCTCATTTCTCCCAGACAACCTCCTTCACAGTCAAATATTTTGTCAAACACATCTACTTATGAATGATCCAAAGCCTAAAACTCTGGATATAACACCTCTAAACAACTCTGATCAACACTTCCAAAGCGCACAAGCATACCTTGAATTAGGAAGAAATGCGGAGCGTAACATTGAGGGTACCTTTGTCACATTGTACACCTTTTTATCAAATTTTCTCAAAAGCACTTGGAAACCAAGTGAACCATCTACTGGGAGTTGACATCAGTGACAATACAAGCAAGTTTCCAACAATATCCCCCTTTTTCATTGATGGTAACACTAGCTCTTTGAAAAACCATCAAGACCTAAAGCAATCATTAAGCAACCCATCCAACCAGTAATACTCCCCTTGACAAAAACAACTTGTACTCTTCACACACACCTCTCTACACAATGGTTTTTCAATCACTTCAACTCTCTCTCCCCCTTTGACATCAATGGCAAAGGGCAACAACTCTAACACTAGAAAGTATTTGCTCTATCTCCACTTCTCTCAATTTTTTTGCACTCTTCCCCTTAAGATCATAGGATATGCTCCATGTGACTACACCAACCAATAGTATCACTACATACTCCCCCTAAGAGGTAGTCTTCAACATTAGTCCAAGGCCAAAAGTGTATCTTGAAATGCTTCCTGGATAGATGCACACATTTATGCATCTAGTTAAGAGAAGGATGGGCAATAACCCCTAACTTTTGTCAGAGATACTCAAAAGTATCCTTAGGAAGAGCCTTTGTAAAGATATATGCAACTTGATCCTTGTTATGCACATACTCCAACTTCACCTCATTCTCTACAACCTTTTCGCTTATAAATAAGTGATACTAGATTGAAATATGCTTTGTTCTTGAATGCATTACCAGATTTTTTGAAATGTTGATAGCACTTGTATTGTCACATAGGATAGGAATAGGTTCATCATATGACACTTTAATATCCTTCAATGTTTACTTCATCCATAACACTTGTGTGCAGTAGGATGTTGCTGCAATATATTCTGCCTCTGTAGTAGATAATGACATTGAGTCCTGCTTCTTACTTAACCATGAGACAAGTCTGCTTCCCAAAAAGAAAGCACCACCACTTGTACTTCTGTCATCTATGCATCCTGTCCAATCTACATCTATATATGCACTCAAGGAGAAATTAGTATCCTTGGGATACCATAGGCCTAACTCCAGAGTGCCTTTTAGGTATCTGAATATCCTCTTCATTGTTGATACATGTGACTCTCTGGGATCAGCTTGAAATCTATCCATAAAATAGACTGCATGCATGCTATCTAATCTAGAAGCAGTCAGGTATAGTAGTCCACCAATCATTGATCTGTACTTGCTCTAATCAATCTTAGGAGATTCATCATCTTTACTCAATTTACAACTATTAGGACCATGGGAGTACATACTAGTTTGGAGTCTTCCATTCTAAACTCTTCAACATTTCCTTAGCATATTTTAACTGTGAAATGAAAATGCCCTTTTATGATTGACTAATTTGTAACCCAAGGAAGAAGTTCATTTCCCCACACATTGACATTTCAAATTCTTTCTGCATTTCTTCTAAAAATCTCTTGCACATACCTTCATTTCCTCCAAAGATTATATCATATACACACACTTCCACAATCAAGATTTAATTTTCTTCAACTTTGAACTACAAATTGCTATGTGTAGTGCCCTTTTTGAATCCTTGTTGCAGAAGGTACCTATCCAACCTTGCATACCAAGCTCTAGGGGCCTATTTGAGTCCATACAATTCCTTCTTCAATCTATGGACCATATTTAGATCATCTGATAACTAAAAGCCTTTTGGTTGCTCAATATATACTTCCTCTTCCAACTCTCCATTCAGTAATGTAGATTTCACATCCATTTGATAGACTTTGAAGTCCTTATGAGTTGCAAAGGCCAAGAATAATCTGATTGCCTCCAATCTTGCCACTAGAGCAAATATTTTCTCATAATCTATTCCTTCCACTTGTGAGTAGCCTTTAAACACCAGCCTGGCCTTATTTGTGACTACTTCCCCATTATCATTCAATTTGTTTCGAAAGACCCATTTAGTTCCTATCACATTCTTGTCTTCTAGTCTTGGGACAATTTCCCAAGTTTGATTCTTTTCAACCTACATCAATTCTTCTTCCATAGCCTTGATCCAGTGCTCATTACTGCATGCTTTAGTCACAGTTTCAGGTTCTATTTGAGACAGTAAGCATAAGTTTACCTGTTCATCTACTAGAGCAATACTTCTCCTTGTTAAAATACCTTTGTTCTTATCTCCAATGATCTATTTTTTAGAATGATTCCTTTGCACATACTTGGGAGTCTTGGGAATCTTCTCCAGAGCATCTTCTTCATCATCTCGCTTCTCTTTTTCCTTTTCTTCCTCACTTTCAACTTCTCTGCAATGGTTCTCTTCTAATTCATATCATTCTAATTACATTGAACTTTGGTATGGTTCTTCATCCACTTTGACATTTGCACTTTCCACTAATCTCTTCAGTCTCTTGTTGTCGCATCTGTATGCCTTGCTCTTTGTAGAGTATCCAAGGAAGATTCCTTCATCCAATCTTGTATTAAACTTTCCCAATTTCTCTTCATCTCTTCTAATGTAGCATTTACTTCCAAACACTCTAAATTATTTTATAGTAGGAGTTCTTCCATGAAACGAAGCTAGGTGTGCAGAAATTGCTTCCTACACTAATCTAATGAGGGGAGGAGAGTGCAAATTTAATTTATCTTTACAATTACAGATTATGTTAACCCACTAATGGAGATATTATAGCAAACACATACACAAGAATGTAAGACAGAAGAAGAGAGACACAAGATATATGTGGGGAAAACCCTTATTGGGTGAAAAACCCCACACTCTAAAATATAGCTCAAATGTATTCCATAAACAATGAAGGTTACAATACAGTCACAGAGGCAATGCTCTTGCAAGAGTCTTTGACACTTGTATCTGGAGATGATTCGGTAGCATAACAGTACTTGTTAATCACATAATACACCACCTCTCAAAAGCATCTATTTATAAAGCAAATACAAGGTAAAAATGGCTCTACATTGAGATGGGCATCCAACATGGCCTCATGGCCCAAAACCCACACCTATGGACACTTGCCCAACACTGTAGGATGTCCTTGACACTTGTCAAGTCACCCCATCCCAAAGAGGTCACCTATTTTGAAAATGGGCTATGACAGATGCTCTTACGACTCTTACAACTGTCATAGAATCTGTCATAGCTATCATAACTTACAGTTGTAAGAGAATTTGTCATAACTTACAGTTGTAAGAGAATCTATCATACACAGGATATAAATAGCATATTCTCTTACAACATGTCATAGTCCACCTTGGGGCACCCAACAATGGCTTTTTCAAAAATGCCTCTCGACACATGTCCATACCTGTCATAGGATCTTCTATTTCTGACTCTTACATGTCATAACTTTGTCATAGGAATCTATCATGACCATTTCGATCAATATTCCCTTACACACATTCCAATATGCTAACACATGGCAAAATATTCCTACCACTAAGTGGGACACCTATCTCCTCATGTGAGGACAAATTTACTTGTGGTCATATGCCATGTAGGATGACACATCACCGTGCCAACTCCCACAATATGACAACATAGGATTTGCATCCAAATTATACAATAGGCAATAAATAAATAAATACAATGAATTACCAAGGTTGAGACACCTTAATTCCCAACATTCCATACCATAGTTCATATGGATTCTTTGAATTGTTGACCCTAGCTTGCACTCTATTTTTTATGTAGACCACAATGTGGATGGCTTCTCTCCAATAGATATCTAGTAGATTTTCTTCTTTCATCATTGTCCTTGCTGCTTCTTGAACAATCCTATTCTTCCTTTCCACAACTCCATTCTACTGAGGAGTCCTAGGTGCTGACAAGTACCTTTTTATTCCATGATCTTTACAAAAGCAATTAAATTCATTGGACGAGAACTCACCACCTCTAGCAGATCTCAAAATTTGACTTTTAGATCAATTTCATTTTCAACCATAGCCTCAAAAGATTTGAACTTATCTAGAGCTTCTAATTTTTCTTTGGAAAAATTTACCTGTCATTCTAGAGAAATCATCAATCAACAACATTAAATACTTGTCACCTTGAAATCTTCCTACTCTTGTAGGTCCACATAGATCTGTATGCACCAACTCCAGAGGTCTGGTGGTAGAATATTCTTTGGTCTTGAAATTCTTCCTTGTTTGCTTCCCAATCTGACATTCCTTGCATGTTGCATTGGTAGACTTTGTAATCTTAGGTAGATCCCTCACAACTTGAGTAGAGTTGATTTTCACTAGGCTGTCAAAATTGATGTGACACATTCTTCTATGCCATAGCCAACTTTCATTAACTTGAGTCACAAGGCACACACCATCAACACCTTTGAGCTGATATATATTTCCTTTTGTCCTTGTTCCTGTAACAATCAGAGTTTCAGAGTCTTCTTTTCTGATTTCATAGCCACCATCCTGAAACACAAGATTATATCCTCTACTACACATTTTAACTACAATTAGAAGATTATGTCAGAGTCCTTTGATATAAAGAACATCATCTACATAGTGCTTACCATCAAAACTGATTGAACCTCTTCCACAGATCTTAGTAGATGCATCATCTCCAAACTTAACAAAACCTCCATCAAACTTCTCAAGCTTCACAAACTTATTCTTATCACCTGTCATATGATTTGAACATCCACTATCAATTAACCAGAGATCTTCCGCCTCTCTTACATGGAAAGCAATAACCAATGCTCCTTCAATGTGGTGCCCTATTTCCAGAGCAATATCCTTCATACATTCTCTATAATTAGTAAAGTTAGTACCAACATTCAAAGCCATGAACAAGAATTCATTACCATCATCATCCAGATAGTTAGACTCATCATCACATATGCTATCATATTCTTTAACATAATAACTTTTCTTGAATGATTTACCTTTGTTCTCCTTGTATTTGTCATTAGAAATTTTGATTTACCTTTTCTTGAAGCATAATGACCTATCTTTCCACAACTAAAACATTTGAAAGGTAACTTACCTCTATATTTTCCAGAGCCCTTTTTCAATTGTTTACAATGTTTGCTTCCACTTCATCAAAATCATCTTGATTTGATTCAACCTTCTTTTCTATCATGCTAGCCTTAAAAGTAGTTTCCTTTCTTGAATCTTCTTGACCAAATTCTCTTATCTCAAAAGTAGTTAGAGTACCAAACATTTTTGTTGCAAGTATGGGCCTAACCGGTGCTGTCATTGATGTCAACATACTCATGTTGCATTAATGAGAAGGATTAGATGAGCTGTGTGCTGAGGATATTGAGAAAATTAGTCTCAATCAGGAATAGTGAAGAACAGTGATGACAAGAAGGTAAAAGTCCTCAATAGGTTGAGGATCAGAGGATGTGGTTTAAAGGGTTTGTAGATATAAGTCTTGAGATGCTCCAGTCAAGTTTTTAGAGGACTGCATGAAGATCTAAAGAAGTTATGGTCACTCAAGTAGAACCAGTTTTGGCAGGTGTTCAGAGGTGGCAGAGTGCTACAGATAGGTCCGGTGAGATCCAAAATTTCATTATCCTGTTCTGTGGATTTGAGGGAGTGTTGAGGACGTTCCTGTGAAGTATCGACTAGATTAGTTCATGGGTTGAAGGTCTGGAAGAGCCTATTCATTTGTGACAGTGATGACAGACTGTGTTCTTGAAGCTCCAGATGAAGGAGAGAAGAATTCCAGTAGGATGATGAAGTGCAGATGTTCTTGGTGATTCAGGGAAGGTTATGATGATTGTTGGATCATGTCCAGTTCATGTTGGTGGTTCGCATTGAAGTTAGAGTTTGTTTTTGAAGAATAACCACGGATATTGATGTTCTTCTTGAGACTGACTGACCGGATGTATTACACGTCTTGCGGATGTTCTTGTAGGTGTTTTACGACTTAGATGATTGTTCCTAAGTCAATGCCTTGTATAAATAAGGGATTGTCAAGTCATTTTGAAGTGTGTCTTGTGGAGACAAGTGTGTGGTAGTGAAGAAGAGAGTGAAAGGTAGAGTAGAAGGTTTTGGGCTTTAATGGAACTAATTCAAGCATGGTGAAGATGCTATTCTCCAGTTCATGTATGTAATACTTATTTCTTTGTAGACAGTGTGTCTCTTGTAGGCAATGAGCCTCTTGTGAGCAGTGTACTCAGGTAGTGAGCCCTATTTGGCATGTGCCATTTGTTCTATCTATCCTTCTAACAGAGAATACATTCTTGGGTTAATCACCCTATGGTTTTTCCCTTAACCAGGTTTTCCACGTCAAAATCTTGGTGTATTATGTGTTGTTGAGTTTCTGCTTTTGATTTGAATGCATTATGTTTCATGCTTAATATACTGCTAATCACCAAGAAGTTTTAAGTGTGTAAATATGAGAAAGATTTGGTACAACTGATTCACCCCCCCTCTCAGTTGTATGCCTTAAGTCTAACAATTGGTATCAGAGCCAAGTTCCTCTAGAAGGAGCTTAATCGCTTGAGGAGATCCAAGATGTCATCCTACAAAAAGGATAGTCCAAAGTTTGATGGAACCAACTTTGCTCTTTGGAAAGGTCGCATGAAATGTCACTTGCAGTGTATGGGAATGGCATACTGGTCCATGGTTACAAAAGCATATGTACCTCCACAGGGTGGTCCAACAACCCTAAATGAACTCATAGATGCTAAAAACAATCTATGGACCAAAGAAGCTCTTCTAAGTACATTATCTGACTCAGAGCTCTCAAATGTTATTGACCTACCAACTTCTTTTGAGATTTGGAATAAACTGGAACTTTTGCATGAAGGAGACCAGTATGTTAAATGTGCAAGGTTACAGAGTCTAAAAGGGAAATTTGAAAGACTGAAGATGAGAGGTGATGAAAATATCACTACTTTTATGCCAAGAGTAAATGAGCTGGTTTGTGGAATCAGAAATGCTAGTGGAGTCTTGCATGAAAATGAGATTGTTGGCAAAATCCTCAGATCCCTTCCTACCTCTTACAAAATCAAGGTTTCTACCATTGATGAATTCAGAGCCCATACAACTATCACAAGAGACCAATTGGCTAGCAAACTAGCTGCATTTGAAATGACCAAGTTTGGAGATGATCCCCCCAAGACTGAATCTGCATTCAAAGCCAGTGCCTTTGTGAATGGTAAACAAAGATTTGATTTGGGAGAGAACTCATCAAGGAAATAGTCATGGTATGAGAAAGTAAGAAAAGACCTGAAAGAAGAAGAAGAAGAAACTACTCAACTTGAAGCCCTCATTGCAAAGAGACTGCTAAGAGGATCTGGTAAGTATGAAGGAAAATTGCCCTTTAAGTGTTTTAACTACAATAAGATTGGTCATTTTGCCTCAAGATGTCTGGAAAGATTTTCAAAGCCAAATCCTAACAAATCAAGGTTCCAAAAGAATTGTTACTATGTTCATGAAGAAGATGATAATAAAGGAGTAACAGATGATGAATCAGAGACAAGAAACAAATCTGGAAGTGAATGGGTGTTCATTGCCATCAAGGAAGATGAACCAATATCCTTTGTATCTATCAATCAAAAAGTTATAGAAAGGGCTCTCACTGCCCAAGTTGAAGAAAAGGATGATTGGGTCATTGACAGTGGTTTCTCTCACCATATGACAGGTGACAAAAATAAGTTCATAGATTTGGAAAGGTATGAAGGAGGAGTGGTGAAGTTTGGTGATAATTCTGCTGGTAGAATTAGAGGAAGAGGAACTATTTCTTTTGATGGAAGAAATAAAACTGGTAATGTACTATATGTTGAAGGTTTGAAGCACAATCTTCTCAGTGTTGGATAGCTGGTAGACAAAGGCTATGATCTCCGATTCAAGAATGGAAAATGCAAAATCTTTGAAAGTTCTAGAACAGAGATTGCATCCGGTACTTAAACTAAAGGTAATATCTTCCACTTGGTTGGTACTGGTAAAAGTTGCTTATTTGTTCAAGTTGATCAGAGTTGGTTATGGCATAGAAGGATGTGTCATGTGAATTTTGATAATATCATCAAGATAATCACTACTCAGGCTGTAAGAGATCTTCCAAAATTGGTGAAACCTACTAACATCTTGTGCAAGGAATGTCAGTTGGGTAAGTTGAGTAGAGTCACACTCAAAAGCAAGGAACTATCCTCTACCAGATTATTGGACTTAGTTCACACTGATCTTTGTGGTCTGGCAAGAACCAAGAGTATTCAAGGTGATAGATACTTCATGCTGCTAATTGATGACTATTCCCGGATGATGTGGGTAACTTTTCTAAAAGAGAAATTAGAAGCTTTTGAGAAATTCAAAATATTCAAGGCTATGGTAGAGAATGAAATAGGATTGAAGTTGAAATGTCTGAGGTCTGATAGAGGTGGAGAATTCACATCTGGTGAGTTCATAGAGTTCTGTGAGAAACATGGAATAAAGAGACAGTTGTCTGCTTCTAGGACTCCATAGTAGAATGGAGTAGTGGAAAGAAAGAACCAGACCATACAGGAAGCTTCTAGGACCATGATGATGGAATCTAATGTTCCTCATATCTATTGGAGAGAAGCTGTCAGCACTGCAGTCTATACTCTCAATCGAGTTCAAATCAGAAGCAATACCGGTAAGACTCCTTATGAACTTTGGTTTGGCATCACTCCTACTGTGAGGTATTTCAGAGTGTTTGGTAGCAAATGTTACATTAAAAGAGATGAAGATCTAGGCAAGTTTGATGCTAGAAGTGATGAAGGAATTTTCTTGGGTTACTCCACTCAAAGAAAAGCATACTGGTGTTACAATAAGAGACTGAGAAAGATGATTGAAAGTACAAATGTGAAGGTTGATGAGGGAATAGAGAAACCCTCAGGGTTTTATAAGTATGATGAAGATGATCAGAATGGTGTTCTAGTTCAAGGAGCTCAATCCTCTCCTAAAAGTCAGATTCAGACAGATCCAGTAAATTAGGAAGAAGAGATAGGTTTGGATGAGCCTAATCAAGAAGAAGAAGTGCAAGAAACTCCCAAAGTTCCAAGGTATGTAAGACTTAACCACTCTAAAGATCAGATCATAGGTGACAAAAGCAAATGTGTGCAAACTAGAAGGAAAATTACTCAAAATTTAGATGAATATTGTCTGATTTCAAAGATTGAACCTAAGACAATAGATGAAGCTTGCAATGATGAAAATTGGACCAAAGCAATGGAGGAAGAGTTGATGCAAATTGAGAAAAATCACACTTGGGATCTTGTTCCTAGACCTAGAAACAAGAATGTGATTGGAACCAAATGGGTCTTCTGGAACAAACTAAATGAAGTTGGTGAAGTAATCAAAAATAAAGCCAAATTAGTCTGCAAAGGCTACTCTCAAATAGAAGGGATTGATTTTGAAGAAACCTTTTCTCCGGTGGCAAGAATTGAAGCAGTCAAACTATTTCTTGCATTTGCTGCCTTCAAGGATTTCAAGGTGTATCAGATGGATGTCAAATCTGTTTTCCTAAATGGTGACTTAGAAGAAGAAGTGTGCATTGAACAACCAGATGGATTTTAGTTATCTGAGCATGGTGATATGGTCTACAAATTAAAGAAGGCACTGTATGGTCTAAAGCAAGCCCCAAGAGCATGGTATGAAAGACTGGACAAACATCTTTTGAAGATTGGTTTCAACAAAGGTACTGCTGATAGTAACCTATATTTCAAAATTGATCATGAAAACATCTTGATTGTTGAAGTATTTGTTGATGATATCATCTTTGGAGGAAGAGACAGTATGTGTAAAACCTTTGCAAATCAAATGAAAAATGAATTTGAGACATCAATGCTCGATGAAATGAATTTCTTCTTGGGTCTGCAATTACTCAGACCAAGAAAGGGATCTTTATTTCTCAGAGCAAATATGTGAAAGAACTATTGAGGAAATTTGAAATGGAAGATTCAAAGCCAATGAATACTCCCATGGCAATTGGATGTAAGTTGAGCAAAGATGATGACTCTCCTAAGGCAGATCAGTCAAAGTATAGATCAATGATTGGAGGATTATTGTATCTCACTCAAACTAGACCAGATATAATGCAGGTTGTTGGTCTTGTGGCAAGATTCTAGGCTGATCCCAGAGAATCTCATGTCATGGCAATTAAAAGGATTTTTAGGTACCTAAAAGGAACAGTTGAGTATGGTCTGTGGTATCCCAGAGATCATAATTTCTCTCTTCATGCATATACAAATGCAGATTGGGTAGGAGATGTGGATGACAAAAAGAGTACCAGTGGAGGAGCATTCTTTTTGGGGAAAAGATTGGTTTCTTGGCTAAGCAAGAAACAAGAGGCAATATCCCTGTCTACAACTGAAGCAGAATACATTGCAGCAGCAGGTAGTTGCACTCAAGTTTTGTGGATGAAGCAGATGCTAAGAGATATTAAAATAAAATATGAGGAGCCTATCACAATTTTTTGTGATAATTCAAGTGCAATAAATATTTCTAAGAATCTGGTGTTGCATTCTAAGACTAAGCATATATCTATCAAGTTTCACTTTCTGAGAGAGCAAGTGAACAAGGATAAAGTTAGATTGGAGTATGTGCCCTCCAAGGATCAGATTGCAGATATCTTTACTAAACCTCTTCCCAAGGACTCTTTTGAGTATCTCAGGGAGAAGTTAGGGGTTATTGCCCCTCTAGTGATGAACTAGGTTGCACTAATGTGCATCAATCTGATGGATATCACAGTCATATCTTGTGATCCAGATTGATGATAAGGGAGCTGCTACTTAGGGGGAGCAGCTGGTATGTTATGAAGTAATGGAGTTGCAAGTATGAGCCCTTTGCCATTGATGTCAAAGGGGGAGAGAAGACATGTGAAAAACAAGTGGTTTCTGATCAAAGGGGGAGCAATAAAGGAAGAGAAGACATGTGAATAGTTGTTGCTATTAGGGGGAGTTGTGACAGTAAGGAGAAGTTCTTGTCTTGATGGTTTTTCACATCATATGTTGCCATCAATGACAAAGGGGGAGATTGTTGCAAGTATGGGCCTAACCGGTGTTGTCATTGATGTCAACATACTCATGTTGCATTAATGAGAAGGATTAGATGAGCTGTGTGTTGAGGATATTGAGAAAATTAGTCTCAATCAGGAACAGTGAAGAACAGTGATGACAAGAAGGTAAAAGTCCTCAATAGTTTAAGGATCAGAGGATGTAGTTTAAAGGGTTTATAGATATAAGTCTTGAGATGCTCCAGTCAAGTTTTTAGAGGACCACATGAAGATCTAAAGAAGTTATGGTTGCTCAAGTAGAACCAGTTCTGGCAGCTGGCAGGTGTTCAGAGGTGACAGAGTGCTACAGATAGGTCCGGTGAGATCCAGAATTTTATTATCCCGTTCTACAGATTTGAGGGAGTGTTGAGGATGTTCCTGTGAAGTATCAACTAGATTGGTTCATGGGTTGAAGGTCTGAAAGAGCCTATTCATTTGTGACAGTGATGACAGACTGTGTTCTTGAAGCTACGGATGAAGGAGAGAAGAATTCCAATAGGACGATGAAGTGCGGATGTTCTTGGTGATTCAGGGAAGGTTATGATGATTGTTGGATCATGTCCAGTTCATGTTGGTGGTCCACATTGAAGTTAGAGTTTGTACTTGAAGAATAACCATAGATATTGATGTTCTTCTTCAGACTGACCGATTAGATGTATTACACATCTTGCAGATGTTCTTGTAGGTGTTTGCTGACTTAGATGATTGTTCCTAAGTTGATGCCTTGTATAAGTAAGGGATTGTGAAGTCATTTTGAAGTGTGTCTTGTGGATACAAGTGTGTGGTAGCAAAGAAGAGAGCAAAAGGCAGAGCAGAAGGTTTTGGGCTTTAATGGAACTGATTCAAGCATGGTGAAGATGCTATTCTCCAATTCATGTATGTGATACTTATTTCCTTGTAGACAGTGTTTCTTGTAGGCAGTGAGCCTCTTGTCAGTAGTGTGCTTAGGCAGTGAGCCCTAATTGGCATGTGCCATTTGTTCTATCTATTCTTCTAACAAAGAATACATTCTTGGGTTAATCACCCCGTGGTTTTTCCCTTAACTGAGTTTTCCATGTCAAAATCTTGGTGTCTTATGTGTTGTTGAGTTTCTGCTTTTGATTTGAATGCATTATGTTTCATGCTTAATATACTGCTAATCACCAAGAAGTTTTAAGTGTGTAAATATGAGAAAGATTTGGTACAACTAATTCACCCCCCCTCTCAGTTGTATGCCTTGAGTCTAAGAATTTTATCCCTAGAATACTTATCTAGTTCTTGAGTTTCTTCAATAGCAGAAACTTTAGCACTATAAGATTTTGGAAGAGTTCTTAGTACCTTCTTTACCACTTCATTTTCCTCCAGCTTTCCACCAAGACCATTGATACAGTTGACAACTTCATCCACTCTTTGCAGGTAGCTTTTTGAACCCCAAAATACTGAGAGGTGGGAGGGTGAATCAATATTCTATTAAACCTTTTACTTATTAAACCATTAATCCATTTGCCACATTTGATAACAATAAAGCAGATTAAGCACAAAAGAAGCAACCACAAAGCATCACACATAAACACTAGTATTTTTACATGGAAAACCCTAAACAGGGAAAAACCATGATGAGTGTTAGCTCACAATAATTATGTAATAACAATACCAAATTACAAGAAGCTCACTGCCCAAAGAAAATGCTCACTACAAAAAGGGTCACTACTTAGAGAAAGAGAGAAAGGAAAAAGGATGGCTCACTACCAAAATGAACTTCTCTAATTGCATCTAAGAATGCATGGTTACAATTTGAATGAAGCTCCAAAACACTGTCTCAAAACTCTTCATCTTGACTGCTCTGCTTTTACATTAAGCAAGATCTCTCTTCTTCTACTGTAGTCACCTGCACTATCCTTCACATATCACACATACATTCAAATTCATGTCTCATCACACAAACATTGAATTTGATCCCATATATATATCTGCAACACATGAAGTCTTCGTATTAGGTCAGCCTAATAAGGTGTAGCGTACAATTATGCCTTATGTAACTTGTTGGCCAGATTCATTCACCAAGATTCATAGCAGACCCAAACAACACTTGAATTACATTCACATATGTTGGCCTCAACTATTTCACCACTTAGGATTGAGTTCTAAACAATAGAACTTACTGCATACAATTTAAACTTATCATGTCGGCCTCCACTATAGACTGTCACTAGTTTAGTTCATCTGTCAGATTAAAACTTTCACTGCAGACCACAAGATGCTTTCAAGATCATATCACAGACTCTTCACACATCCCCAAGCTTACCTTTAGAACTGCAAGGCATGATATCATCTTGTGGCAAAATGCGAACCATCAGAACTCAGACCCTATCACAGTCAACCTTTGTCAAGCCATGTAGCGATACTTAACAACTTATAACTATCTTTTTGGTGGACTTTAGAACCTGCAACTCTAGATTTAGACACTTATACAAGTGTTTACAACACCTCAAAACCACATATCAAGATATGCCACACAAGAGGAATGCAGACCAAATCAATTGAGTGTTCTGCTCTGAATAGCACTGTATTTTGCTCTGTCAGACTTAAAGTGTTTGAAGATATGCTTCTGGTACTTATCAGGGGCTAAAATCTTAGATATAAGATTACTTAAGGACTACAACCAACATATCAAAACTTCATGATCTAATCTTCAACTGCAAACCAATGCCAGCCATTACACTCTCTCTATCGCTGTCTCTTGTGTGTTGTCAACCCTTAGCCAAAATGGCTAAGTCTTTTTCACCAGACCAAAATCTTCATCACAATATTATTCCTTTTCTTGTTGCCATCAATGAAAACACCTTAAAACATCATGCACAATCATTCAACATCATATTAGTAGTGTCACTCTCTTAATGATGTTTGCCTAGTTGCCAACAATCTCCCCCTTTGGCATTGAAGGAAACACTTGTGAAAAACTATTACAACTCCCCCTTTCTCTTTACACACTGCTCCCCCTATCCTCATGCTTTACTTTTCAATTTTTTTTCACATTCTTCATTTCTTCTCCCCCTTTGACATCAATGGCAAAGGTGTATGATACAAAGATACATACAATTTGCTAAAACTTCAAAACTATTTTTCCACTTTCCGCAATTGTACAAGTAAAATCAAAATATCTTACTATTGTTCAGGGAGAATATCTTTGTAGATCTTCTTCAGCTACACCACTTCTTCATCCCAGTTGACCTTAGCATCGCTCAAGACTAGTATGTGCCCATTAATCTAGGATACTAACTCTTCTTCTTTCTTTACGGTAGCAGGGGCCTCAGTGATTTGCCTTGTCTTTTCTAGCACTGCTACTAGCTTGGTTAGGGATGCAATTTTGAATCTTGCTATCTCCCAGAGCTAGCTCATTTTATGCTTTATGACCTCTCTCTAGGTCTATAACTTATGTATATTAGAATGAATAGTATCAACTTGTGCCCTTTGATTGCCAATAGCATATTTTATCAAGTCATAAGTTCTGGATATCTTCATTATTTGAGCTTCCCATCTATCTATTTTATCTTTAATGTCCTTAGTCTTATCAGGCCATGTCAGGCAAAATTGATATAGTTCACTAGCTTCTTTAATTGCCATCTGTGCATACTCTATACTTTTATCTAACAATATTTTATCTTGAGCAAATTTGTCAGTAAGATCAACTAACCTTTTGTCATCAATCAATTCCTTCAGATAAATTTCCCCTAATTTTCCATGATCATATTCATCTAGGTTTGCATGTATATATGCCCTAACATCTTTCATATGCATAATACCATGCAGAATCTTAGAAAATGTGCCATCCAGATCAGTCTCTAAAGATTTAAAGGGATGCTTCTTGAACGTAGAGTGGGGCCTCTTTGTTATCTCAACTACTTGAGGAGTAGACATCTTTACAGACTCAACACAGAAAATTTTCAAGAGAGAGAATGGTAAATACCTTTTACCTCCATTAGGGTTTCTTCACTGGATGCTTGAATTCACCTTAGCTTGCTTCTTAGATTTCCTTAGACAATTGAGGGTTTGTATGCAATGTGATTTTCCTTTCAAATGAATTTGTTATATCCCCTTTTCATCAAGACTCAATTGTCATAAATGCTTATTTCAAAAAGTAGTCAAAAAATTTCTCTGTCACTCACAGTCGATCCAAATTGCTCCACAATCCACCACATTAGGTTTTTTTTGCTAGAATCTTCTTCAAAAGCTCTGTTATCTTGTTTTCTATCTTATACTTTCTTGCTAAATCTCAACACCACTTTTCTAGCTGGTGGAACATGATTTTTCATTTAAGCTTCCCCTAAGCTAGAGCTCCCAATTTACTTCCTGGAGGAAGTACTTGCACCAGAATCTAGTGTAGATTCATCCTTGACTTCATGTGCTTCCTTCTTAATCCAAATCTTGTTCATCTACTTCTTAATCTCTGACAGATCTGCCTTTTGTACCAGTTTCTTCATCTCTACCTGATTATCCTTCTTCATATTCTTGCTTCTATAGAACCTTGCAATATGTCCAGCCCTGTTGCAATTGAAGCATACAACATTTCTCTATCCATTGTTCCTTTCGTTCATCCTTGATCTGTATTGGTTAGCCTTATGTCCAAATCTATTGCATGCAAAGCAATTTCCATTGATAGATTGAGCATTCCTTCCCTTATTATAGTTGTTCCTTATCTGACTTCTACATTCACTACCGCTATGAGCAAACCTCTTGCATATAAAGAAATTACCTTTGAAAGTTTGAACATTCCTTCCATTGTTGTAACCGTTCCTTATCTGACTTCTGCATTCATTAACTTTATGACCTACATTATTGCAAGTGAAACACTGACCAGAGAATGATGGAAGATTTTGATTCACTCTGCTTCTACATTGAGTAGCCTTATGACCAAACTTATTGCATGCATTATAATAACCATTGAAAGAAGGGTACCTTTGAGCATTTGGTTATCTAACTGGTGGTCTTCTAGGTCCATTCCTTTGATTCTAGATTTGTATGCCTTTGTCCTTCTTGATCTCAACATTCTTTTCTTGACCAACTTTAGAGCTTTCACCTTTCTCAAATCCCAAGCCTTCTTTATCATCAGGACTCTTCTAACTTGCAAGTATTCTATCAAGTTGGGAAGCACTCACTCTGAATTTATCCTCTTGAATCCATGCCTATTTCAGATCAACTTTCAGATCCACAACTTCTTATTCAAGCTTTGTACAGTCTTCAGATTTTCTTTTCACCAACTGATTTAGATCTTCTTCTTTTGCTCTTTTTAGAACTTCCACTTTTAGATCATTCAAGGTTTCATTTGTAGATATCAGTTGTTCACTAACCTCCTTATATTTTTCTTTGAACTTCTTGACTTTCTCCCTCAATTTTTTGATACACTCATCTGCTTCCTTGACATTATAGTTTAGATCCCTATTTTCTAATTCAACATTTTCAAGATCTTCAAGGGCAACCTTGAGTTCTTCTTCATTGACAAGCATGCATTCTGTTGGTTTTTTCCCAGACTGGATGCTTATTCCCAGATTTCCCTACAAGGTAGCCATCAATGATCAACAGGATCTCTGGGCCAGGGGCCAACAGTGTAGGAGATAGACTCTATATTTTATCTCCTCTTCTTCTTCAGGCTCTGCAAAACCTAGGGGGGTATTCCCTACTCAACATCCATGATAATGTGCATACTAAGGCTGGGATGCTGACAGAAAGCAGATAAGTCCTCCTGTAAGTAGACCAAAACTGCAAGATAAGAGCAAAGGGGCTGACTTTGGGCCTATTTTCAGTTGTAGACGGAGGACTTGGATCCTAAAACTAATTCTAATGCCCTAATGGTTGTTTTAGAGTTTGATTATGATTTTGAGTTTGGATGCAAAGCTGGACATGGTTGTAACACAAACACGAAGCAAGATTGGTGCCTATCCAGGGCCTGGAGTCAATAGACATACACCTGTGAATGATCAGCATGAACAGCTAAAACTGGATTTCAGGGGGATATATATGATACCTGCCTTACAGATATCTCCCAATACAGAGTGTTAAGTTATCTCTACTTATGGCATCCCTACTACAGTATACCCTTCCCAATGTTTAATCAGAAAATAGTTTAATCTACCTTTGAGCAGAAGTTAAAAGATCAGACATTCAACACAGGAATTCTATGTTCTAGAGTCTCAACATTCCTTAAATACCCAGACTCAGAAGAAAGATACATGCAATATTGGAGACAGAATTAACAAAACACATGCTAACATAGCATTTCTCATATAAGATTAATCATGAAATCAGTGGGTTCATGCCAAAACATACAACAAGAGATACATAGACTCACAGGTTTAGCTGTACAGAGCAACCAGATCAACTTGTTTTGAATTACAGAGCCAAAAATCTTCAACTTTCAACAACCACAAAAATGGTAACACAGTCTGCTTATAACAGCCAGAAAGTGTACCACAGCAATTAATTACATGGCTTTGACAAAAATCTGCCAGATACAGCCTTCAGAAGGACTGGCGCTCAGAAAATGTAAATGCAACAGACAAAGAGGAGCCTCGAGCCATGCGCCATTATCTGGAGCCTCTGCTCAAAAATTGGGCAACCTGACCATGTGTACCATTGTCCACATCCCTGCACCGTCGCCATTAAGGGTCTCAACCACCCGCGGTCACCTGAAAAACTGTCGCTGCATTCAAAAAGGAATTCCTGCCAAAACACATCCTTCGCAGGTTCAAAAATAATGCAAGGGGAAAAATCCCACATGCATGGTGTGGAGAGCCTTCCACTACTTTAAAAATAGGGCCGCATGCATAATAGGTGTCGAGCGTTTTGCCGCACTCGACACATGACCCTTCACCCACAGCCCATCGCCATGACATACACTATCGACCTACCCCACAGATCTCCTGCCGACCACAGTGGTCTCGCTGACGCCTATTTCACATTCCTTGTCTGTCGGTGAGACCAAAACCATCGGCGAGCAACAAAATACCTACGCCGATGATACCATTCACACTGATGACCACTCCATGCTCCCCTCTCGGTGTGACCTACGCCGATGACACCCTCGTCGGCTAGAGACACTCCATCGGTGGACCACAAAACACATTGGCCGATCACAGTAGTCTTACCGATGCCAAACGTCAACCCCATTTTCCTCGGTAAGACACACACCAATGAATCTTATCAGCCAGACACTACACTATCGGCCCAACATCTGACCGCTCACCTGATGCACCAAGTCACGCCGACAACACACACATCCACTTATCGGCCAAACATACGCCGTCGGCCCAACAGGAAACTCCCTCGCCGATAGCACAAAGTCACGGCGATATACAAAGAACACACCATGCTACTGAAATGATCGCCAAGACACATGCAAACTCATGCCGATAACACTTGAGGTACCCCCATCGGCACGACCAACATTGTCGGCAGAACCACAATATCCTTCACCGATAGACCAAGCTCTTGCCGATGAACAGGAACACCTAGGGTTTGAAGGAAGAAACCCTCCAACAAACAAGATCAATCTCCAGGCCAAAATGAGCACCAACACTGGCTCCGAATGGGGACGTGCAGGCGAAAACCTACAGCGAGAACCAGATCTCTGGGTAGACCAGGCAAAAAACCAAAAAGCACGAACTGCACAAAACATTTACACTATATACATGTTTTTACAAATGTGCACAGTGACAAGTCATCTATGCAAAATAGAACTTAAGGAATTGGCCATGCACAGGCAATTCCAGAACTTCACCATCTAGGGCCTGGAGGAAATAAGAATCCTCCCCATGAGCACTGCAAATCTGATAAGGGCCCATCCATAAGGGTTCAATTTTACCATGTTTACCCTTTTCTTGACCTTTTGCATTCCAAATGAGCACCAGATCATTGACTTGAAACTTCCTTTTTATAGCTCTCCTATCAAACTGATATTTCACATCTTGTTGTCTCTTGAGATTGATCTGGTGGGCTTTCCTTCTGTCTTCATCCAGTGCAACCAGCTGATTCACTCTTTCTGTCATGGAATCTTCAATCTCCTCATCATTTTCCTGGATGAATCTATAAACTGGTAGGAGATTGTTCATGGGCAATCTGGCTAATGCACCATATACTAGCTCAAAGGGTGACATTCCAATAGCCTTTTTTACTGTCACTCTGTCAGCCCATATTGCTAACTTTAATTTTGAGTCCCAAGCTCTCTTGTTCTTGTCTAGTATCCTCTTGATAATTTTCATGATGCTTTTATTGCTTGATTCTGCTTGACCATTCCCTTGTGGGTGATATGGTGATGCATATGATAGATTTATCCCATATTTGTTGCAAAAATCAACAAATTCACCTGATCTGAAGCACATAGCATTATCAGTGACTATCTTGAATGGTACTCCAAACCTGATGATAACATTTTCCAGTATGAAATCCATCACCACCTTACTTGTAGCTCTCTTAGTTGGAATGGCCTCAATCCATTTGGTAAAGTAATCAATTCCCACCAAAATCCAACTGTGTCCCCCACTTGATTTGTCTGCAATTTCACCTATGAAGTCAATTCCCCATTGCTGAAATGGAGCATCCACAGTTACAGTCCTGAGGGGTAAAGCACCATCATATTTCAGCTTTCCTGAAAATCTTTGGCAAGGGTCACACTTCCTCACTAACCTTTGTGCATCTAAAAAGAGAGTAGGCCACCAATATCCTGCTCTGAGAATTTTATAAGCTGTTGTTTGGGCAGTATAATGTCCACCACACAATCCTTTATGCATATCATTCAAAACATTGTTAGCTACATCTTCATCCACACATCTCAGCAGCACACCATCAGGGTTTTTCCAGTATAGCTCACCTTGAACAATAACATACCTGATTGCATGTAACTTTAAAGTCCTCTTTTGACTGTCACTGAAATGGGAAGGACAATTCAGATTTTGCAAGTAGTATATAATATCCTTATACCATTCAGATCTTGATACATCTACATTCTCATTTTGGACTACATTAACTTGGCATGCTTCCAAATTTGACTGTGCCATCATCTTGGCTAATCCTTGCCCTCTTACCAACTTGGTAATTTGTATGTCTATGTTAAACTCTTGCAGTTTGTTTATCCATCTGCACCTTCTTCCAGTCACCTCCTGCTGAGTGAATATGTCTTTGACTGCTGCATGGGGTACATATGCAATTATATATGATCCTACCAAGTATGGTCTGAAACTTTTGATGGCTCAGACTAGTGCATATGCCTGTTTTTCCATAATATCATATTTCAACTCAGAAGCCTGCAAGGACATACTGAAGAAAGCGATGGGATGTTCAAAACCATCTTCATTTTTCTGTAGCAAACATGCAGCAACAGTGTGAAAGGAAGCAAATGAAAACAATTGGAATGGCCTAGAAAAATTAGGAGATTTAAGAACAGGGGCCATCTTGATTGCCTCTTTGATACTCTGAAATGATTCTATTGCTTCACTTTCCCAGTGGACAATTGAATCCTTCCTCATCATCTTGGAAATGTTCCTTGTGGTTTCTGTAAAGTTGGGAACAAATCTCCTAACAAAATTTATCTGTCCAAAGAAGGACTGAACTCCTTTTACAGTTTTTGGCATTTGAATTCTGTCAATAGCAGCCACTCTCTCTGGATCTATCCTAACTCCATCCTTGGAAACAATGTGCCCTAGGAGCTTTCCTTCAACTACCCCAAAGGCACACTTCTTTGGATTTAAAGAAATACCATACTCTAGTGCTCTTATGAAAATTTGCTCCAGATGCAAACAATGCTGCTCTTCTTTCTTTGAGTAAGCAGTCAAGTCATCTTGATACACAGCCAGGATTGAATCAATCAACCCTGCAAAAGCAACATCCATTGCTCTTTGAAATGTAGCACCTGCATTGGTTAGTCCGAAGGGCATTCTAACATACACATAAGTTCCCCATGGGGTGGTGAAGGCAGTCTTATACTGTTCTGATTCCTTTACCTTCACCTGATTATAACCTGAAAATCCATCCATCATGGATAAGAGTTCACAACCAGTCACTCTCTGCAACATAGCTTCCATATTAGGCAATGGATAGTTATCCTTTAAAGAGGATACATTTAAGTTCCTGAAGTCAACACAAAGCCTAATATCACCATTCTTTTTTCTGACTGGGACAAGGTTAGACACCCAAGTTGAATGCCTGATTGGCACAATTATTCCAGCTTCCCTCAGCCTTTTGAGTTCTTCTTGCATCTTTGGAGCCAAGGTAGGATTAATAGGTCTTTGCCTCTGTCTGAATGGCTTAGCTCCTGGCTTCAATGGGATCTCATGCTGGAATAAATCTTCCCTATAGGCTTTTAGGTCCTCATATGACCAAGCAAAAACATGTTTGTACTTTTTCAGTAATGCAATCAGCATACTCCTAATGTGTGGTTTGAGCTGTTTACCAATGTATACCTTCTGAGGGGCCTGAGATGTCCCCAAATTTACCTCTTCTAAATCTTCCTTATTTGTGGGAGATGTCCTTGTGACCAATTTATCTCTACTGTCAAAAGCTCTTTCCAAAGCTACCAACCCTCTAGGGATTTTATTAGTCTTCAATTGAATTATCTCTTTTCCCACAAGAGTTTCTTTTCCATCTATAGTCTTTACAAAAGCTTGGAAATCAATTTCTTGATTCTCATATTCATCTATGCAGTGCAAAAATTTTAACAAGTCCCTATCATCATTAAACACTTGCCAACTGCATATATTTTCTGGTACTGCAAGCCTAATTTTAACTTCTACATTTGTAACATCTGACAAAGTGATGTCATCTGGCCTTATTGCAACATTGGCTAAGAAATCAGCCATAACATTCTTTGACCTTTCTACCCAGTCTATTGAAAATGCATCAAATAGTTCAATGGTATCCCAAATAGCATGCTTGTATTGTTTCAACCTTTTATTTTTTGAAGCATACCTATCTCTAATTTGGGATACAATCAGCTCAGAATCCCCAAATACTCTTAGCATTTTGATTCCATGTTTGAGAGCAATATTTAGGCCTAAAAGCAAAGCCTCATATTCTGCAATGTTGTTTGTGCAAACAAACCTCAACAAGAAAGAGAATTTGAGGAGCTTACCAGCTAGAGACAGGAAAACAACTCCAGCTCCAGAGCCTTCTTTTGCAAAAGCTCCATCAAAAAACATGGTCCACAAACCTTGCTGATCCAATTCTTCAATGCAGACATTTTTCTTTTTATCTTCTCTATCATCTGAGACAACCTTGAAGTTATCACAGTCAGTGTTTACAAAGCATATCTGTTCCTCTGCTTCTTGGTCTTCCACTGTCTCTGATGATCTTTGTTCTCTAATTAGCTTAACATCCCTGCCATTCATTGGAATCATGGCATATGACAGGTCCAGCTGCATACTTCCACCAATTAGTGCTGCCCATCTTCTTGACAGCAACATACCATACTGTGGCTTGATGTCAACCACTGTTATATTCATTTTATATCTCTTTTCAGGAAATGCTGCCAGTTTGAAATCTACATCCTTCATGATTCCAATAACCGGTACCTCCTGGCATCCATAGCATAACATTTTCCACATGCCTTGTCAATTTTCAATCCAGCTTGTTGCATGATGGCCAAAGGCATGACATTTGTAGATGCTCTAGAATCAAGCATACAATTTCTGATTATTTTTCCATTTATAACCAGGGAAACATAAAATGGTTCCACTTGTGAAGGACACTTTGTCATAGTCACTCCTAAATAGACTTCAGGAGCCTCATCTTCTTCATTACACATGACATGTTTCTCACCCTGGATCTGAACATTTTGTTTAGCTTGAAAAGGCACCCCTGAAATTAGGGATATTGTCCTATTCTTAATTTCTTCCACTTTCATCAGTTCCATAAGTGGAACAGAGACTTTTACCTGGGAGAGGACTTGAGCTATATCAAATGGAACATAATTTTGTATAACAGTTGGAGCTTGCTCCACAATCTTACTCTTATCCTGCAATGATTTAGCTTTTACTTTCATAGTTCCCTGATCATCATTCTTGTCTTGGGAACCTTTACCTTGATCTTCAGCTTGAGGGATTCTATTTTCTGGTCCTTGAGATTCCTGACCTATTCTATGTCTAAAATTCTGTTTATTATTAACCCACTGCCTTTTTTGTAATTCCATCCCCTTATTACCATGCACTGGCTGTCCTATAGTAACATCTTTTGGCTGATGTGGGCTGCTTACCTGATTTTTACCTCTGAGATTGTAGTTGCTCTTGACTTGAGCAACTGCTGCAGCTGTGAAGGCCCTAATTTCCTCATCAGAAGGTCGTTGTAAGTTACTCAAAAAATTGTGTGAGTTCTGAGCATAGGCATAGTTAACTTCATCATCTTCATCATATGGGAACTGTTGGCGGCCCTGAGTTCCATCATTTGTACTTTCATCAGCATCATGAAGAGTGTATCCATTGCTTATGGACATCATATTTACATCATCATCTTGCACATAATGTGGCTCATTGCATTCATTACAAGATGTAGTATTATCACACAAGGACTGAGCAATCATACACTGTGACTGTGAATGTGGCATCTGACAAATTATACACCATGGAGCATCATCAACAATATTTACAGCTTTCTTTAGAGGATCAGGAGTTTCTTTGACATGTTGAGCTCTTTGATTTGTGTTGTTACGTGGGAATATAGGTTTACCATCATGCCAATTGGTATTATAAGGCATATCATGCAATGATGGCCTCTTTTCCTGCCTTTGATAGACTTGCCTATCAGGACCTATCCCTTTTTCACTTCTAGCTAGTCTATAACTCAGGTCCTTAACAACATTTGCCAATTTGTCTATCTTATCTTCAGGGGCAGATGTATTACCTTGAGTGTTCTGAGGCTTGTTTGGATTCTGTAGAATTTTTATATCATCCCTTCTATTTGTCTTGCCCGATGCTTTCCTGTTGTTTTCAATATTCACTGCAATTCTGAAAGCATCCCTGAGAGTAGCAGGACCTTTATCTCTTAATTCATATGCAGTTTTTGCATCAAAGGCATTGATATACAATATTATGCACATTGGTTCATTTGGCCTCATGTGATGTGGCAATTTGTTTAACACTTTAGTAAATCTTGCATTAAAATCTGCAACCTGCTCATTTGACCCTTTAGTGATACTGGTGAACTCATTTACAAAAAAGCTAGGGTCAGTTTTGTCACCATATTGCTCCTTGAACATCCTTTTAAAATCATCCCATGATGAAATACTCCTGTCAGGCAGATTCTTGTACCATTCTCTTGCCTCATCTATTAAGGATTGCATGAATGACTTCATGAAAACATCCTCATGTTCTACCTCAAAGTTATCCATGACATTTTGAAAAGCCTTTAGATGATCTTCTCCTGACACAGTGTTGTTTCCTGAAAATTTAGGCACTTGCAGCCTTAGATGCTTATCAATGGGGTTAGGATACCCAGGAATACCATCAAATACCAGTTGTCTGAATCTATCTAGCTGCATGGGCTGTCTGTTTAACTGATTAACATTAATATTTCTGTTTGCATTCTGGTTTCTTACATTGTTCAGTGGTATCCTAGCATCATTCACATTTTGTCTCTCATCATTATGCTGATGTTGCACTTCATTTCTCTGTTGATGTCTCTGCACATTTGCATTCTCAAGGGTAGGAATTGAATTATTCTGGGCAGTCCTCAAAGCTTGCACTTTCTTCCTCAAGTCATCTCTGATTGATATTGCCTGCTGATATTCAAACTCGGCCCTTAAGCTCCTAATTTCATCAGCTAGTTCTTCCTCGCTGGGCCTAGAGGAGGATGGTTTTATCATATTCTGATCTTCGTCTTCATCATCCCTCAAAGACTCTGCCTCTTCAAATCTGTCACTAGGGTCTAGAAATGGGCGTTCTTGGAACACTTCTGACCTCATTCTCATGTTACCACCCTGTTGCCTCTCATATGCACCCTGAATATCAGCTTCTGCATTTGAAAAGTAAGGTGCTGTCTTGTCTAAAGACCTTGGATTGTCTTGCATATCATCATTTTTTCTGGGGGAACCCTCACAACTAACTGAGACAGCTCCCTTTCTTCTGTACATCATTCTTCTTGTTACTGGTAACTCTTCAAATAAAGGATTTTGTTGGGATCTTCTCCCCTGCATATAAATTTTACTTTGACCGGTTGGGAGATTACTTCGGAATCGCCACCTATTACTAGGAACTGTTTTCTTTTATAAATCAGGGTTCTTTCAAAAATAACAATTTTCAAATCACCATCCCCAGTAGAGTCACCAATTTCTGTTGGTGACTCGGATGGGTCACAGATATATTACTGGAGATGATTAGATAGTACTTTTACTTCTCAATTCCCCAGCAGGGTCGCCAATTTCTGTTGGTTTTTTCCTAGACTGGATGCTTATTCCCAGATTTCCCTACAAGGTAGCCATCAATGATCAACAGGATCTCTGGGCCAGGGGCCAACAGTGTAGGAGATAGACTCTATATTTTATCTCCTCTTCTTCTTCAGGCTTTGCAAAACCTAGGGGGGTGTTCCCTACTCAACATCCATGATAATGTGCATACTAAGGCTGGGATGCTGACAGAAAGCAGATAAGTCCTCCTATAAGTAGACCAAAACTGCAAGATAAGAGCAAAGGGGCTGGCTTTGGGCCTATTTTCAGTTGTAGACAGAGGACTTGGATCCTAAAACTAATTCTAATGCCCTAATGGTTGTTTTAGAGTTTGATTATGATTTTGAGTTTGGATGCAAAGCTGGACATGGTTGTAACGCAAACACGAAGCAAGATTGGTGCCTATCCAGGGCCTGGAGTCAGTAGACATACACCTATGAATGATCAGCATGAACAGCTAAAACTGGATTTCAGGGGGATATATATGATACCTGCCTTACAGATATCTCCCAATACAGAGTGTTAAGTTATCTCTACTTATGGCATCCCTACTGCAGTATACCCTTCCCAATGTTTAATCTGAAAACAGTTTAATCTACCTTTGAGCAGAAGTTAAAAGATCAGACATTCAACACAGGAATTCTATGTTCTAGAGTCTCAACATTCCTTAAATACCCAGACTCAGAAGAAAGATACATGCAATACTGGAGACAGAATTAACAAAACACATGCTAACATAGCATTTCTCATATAAGATTAATCATGAAATCAGTGGGTTCATGCCAAAACATACAACAAGAGATACATAGACTCATAGGTTTAGCTGTACAGAGCAACCAGATCAACTTGTTTTGAATTACAGAGCCAAAAATCTTCAACTTTCAACAACCACAAAAATGGTAACACAGTCTGCTTATAACAGCCAGAAAGTGTACCACAGTAATTAATTACATGGCTTTGACAAAAATCCGCCAGATATAGCCTTCAGAAGGAACGGCGCTCAGAAAATGTAAATGCAGTAGACAAAGAGGAGCCTCGAGCCATGCGCCATTATCTAGAGCCTCTGCTCAAAAATTGGGCAACCTGACCATGTGTACCATTGTCCACATCCTTGCACCGTCGCCATTAAGGGTCTCAACCACCCGCGGTCACCTGAAAAACTGTCGCTGCATTCAAAAAGGAATTCCTGCCAAAACACATCCTTCGCAGGTTCAAAAATAATGCAAGGGGAAAAATCCCACATGCATGGTGTGGAGAGCCTTCCACTACTTTAAAAATAGGGCCGCATGCATAATAGGTGTCGAGCGTTTTGCCGCGCTCGACACATGACCCTTCGCCCATAGCCCATCGCCATGACATACACTATCGGCCTACCCCATAGATCTTCTGCCGACCACAGTGGTCTCGCCGACGCCTATTTCACATTCCTTGTCTGTCGGTGAGACCAAAACCATCGGCGAGCAACAAAATACCTACGCCGATGATACCATTCACACTGATGACCACTCCATGCTCCCCTCTCGGTGTGACCTACGCCGATGACACCTTCGTCGGCTAGAGACACTCCATCGGCGGACCACAAAACACATTGGCCGATCACAGTAGTCTTACCGATGCCAAACGTCAACCCCACTTTCCTCGGTAAGACACATGCCGATGAATCTTATCGGCCAGACACTACACTGTCAGCCCAACATCTGACCGCTCACCCGATGCACCAAGTCACGCCGACAACACACACATCCACTTATCGGCCAAACATACGCCGTCGGCCCAACAGGAAACTCCCTCGCTGATAGCACAAAGTCACGGCGATATACAAAGAACACACCATGCTACTGAAATGATCGCCAAGACACATGCAAACTCATGCCGATAACACTTGAGGTACCCCCATCGGCACGACCAACATTGTCGGCAGAACCACAATATCCTTCGCCGATAGACCAAGCTCTTGCCGATGAACAGGAACACCTAGGGTTTGAAGGAAGAAACCCTCCAACAAACAAGCTCAATCTCTAGGCCAAAATGAGCACCAACACATTCTTCTTCTTCAGTTTCAGTTGGATCAATTTCTTCAGGAGGAGTAGCATACTTTTTACCTGCCATGTGTTTAAACTCCAAGATCTTCCTCAAGCTGTTAGACTTCTTCCAAGGAACCAGGCTCTGATACCATTTGTTGAAGACTCAGAATACTAGGGGGGGTGAACTAGTATTCTATTAAACCTTTTATTTATTAAATCATTAATCCATTTGCCACATTTGATAAACCCAAAGAAAATTAAGCATAGAAGAAGCAACCACAAAGCATCACACATAAACACCAAGATTTTTATGTGGAAAACCCTAAACAAGAAAAAACCATGGTGAGTGTTATCTTACAATAATTATGTAATAACAATACTGAATTACAAGAAGGCTCACTGCCCAAAGAAAATTCTCACTGCAAAAAGGCTTATTGCCTAGAGAAAGAGAGAAAGGAAGAAGAATGTCTCACTGCCAAAATGAACTGCTCTGATTGCACGGTTACAGTTCCAATGAAGCTTAGAAACACCATCTCAAAACTCTTCATCTTGACAGCTCTATTTCACTACTCTACTTTTACATTAAGCAAGATCTCTCTTCTTCTGCTCTAGTCACATGCACTATACGTCACATATCACACATACATTCACATTCATGTCTCATCACACAAGTACCAAATTCAATCCCATATATATATCCGCAACACATGAAGTCTTCATATTAGGTCGTCCTAATAAGGTGTAGCATGTAGTCATGCCTTATGTAACTTGTCGGCTAGATTCATTCACCAAGATTCACACTGGACCCAAAAAACACTTGAATTACATTCACATATGTTAGCCTCAACTATTTCACCACTTAGGATTGAGTTATAAACAATAGAACTTACCACATAAAATTTAAACTTATCATGTCAGCCTCCACTACAGACTATCACTGGTTCAATTCATCTGTCAGATTGAAGCTTTTACTATGGACTACAAGATGCTTTCAAGATCATATCACAGACTCTTTACACATCCCCAAGCTTACATTTAGAACCAGAAGGCATGATATCATCTTGAGGAAAAATGTGAACCATCAGAACTCAGACCCTGTCACAGTTAAACTCTATTAAGCCATGTAGTGATACTCAGCAGCTTATAACTATTTTTCTGGTGGACTTTAGAACTTGCAAATATAGATTTATACACTTTATACAAGTGTTTACAACACCTCAAAACTACATATCAAGATATGCCATACCAGAGGAATGTGAACCAAATCAACTGAGTGTTTTGCTCTTAATAGCACTGTATTTTTCTCTGTCAGACTTAGAGTGTTTGAAGATATGCTTTCAGTACTTATTAGGGGATAAAATTTTAGATATAAGATCACTTAAGGATTGCAACCAACATACCACAACTACATGATCTGATCTTCAACTGCAGACCAATGTTAGCCATTACACTGTCTCTCTGTTGTTGTCTCTTGTGTGTTGTTAACCCTTAGCCAAAATGACTAAGTCTTTTCACCAGACCAAAATCTTTGTCACAATCTTATTCCTTTTCTTGTTTCCATCAATGAAAACACCTTAAAACATCATGTACAATAATTCATCATCATACTAGCAGTGTCTCTCTTAATGATGTTTGCCAAGTTGCCAACACAGCTTGCAATATTTTCATCTTTTGACATCTTCAAAGTTTCAAACTTGGTCTTCAAAATCTACATCTTTGCTTGCTTGACCTTTTCATCTCCTTCATAGGTACTTTCCTTCTTCTCCTAGATCTCATGTGTAGTTTTGTAGCTCATTACCTTCACTAATTCAGAATTAGAAAGATTGTTCAGAAGAGCACTCCTTGCCTTGTCATTGTTCTCATATTCTTTAATCTCATCATCATCCTTTGGACCATTAGTAGGTATAGTATACTTTTTCTCAACTAGCTTCCATACACCATATCCCAATGAGATGAAAAAGATTTCTATCCCAGTCTTCCAAAAGGCATAATTTGTTCCATCAAACACTGGAACCTCAATACCTTTCCTGTGCACCATCTAGATCTACCCCAAGTAGTTAAGCTTCTTCAGGGAGCTCAGCTCTGATACCAATTGTTAGAATGCACAAGACAACTGAGAGGGGGGTGAATTAGTTGTATATTAAAACTTTAAACCCTCAAAGAAATTTCAATCATAAACCTCTTAATATGCATTAGCAGAATGTTAACATATGAAACATCATTGCAAACACATCCAAACACATGAGAACACCAGATTTATGTGGAAAACCCAATAAGGGGAAAACCACGGTGATAATTAGCTCACATATATATGAATAACAACACCAAAAATCAATAGGCTCACTGCCTAGAAGAAAGGCTCACTGCCAGAGAAAGTCTCACTGGCCAAAAGAGAGAAGAAAGAAGAAGGCTGTTATAGAGAAATTCACTATCTCAAACAAATATGAGAGATCCATCACTACCACTCCTTGTCATCCACAACCTTTGGCTCACTACCTCCAATAACTTCTAGCACACTAAAATGTAGACACGTTCTTCTCACTACATTCTGGAGTCATAAGCATTTAATTTCACACACAACTTCACTGCCCTTGATCCACATTCACATATTCTTCTCTACCTTGTTTTTTTCAACTTCATCTTGCATTTATACCATCTATAACCAAGACCTATCTCAATTAGGTTGGTCCAAATGAAATGTGTGTGTTACACACATGCAACATTACTTAGGTTAGCACTAAACACTTCCACGGTGGAAAGAAATGAAAGTGGACCATGTCAAGGGATAACCAAGACTCAAATTTGTATCATCAAGCTACTTATCACATCCAAAATCCATGAGGTACCTCCGCAAATGGCACAAGTAAGCCAGGTTAGCCAAACCTGAGCTAATGACCATATTCACATTTCTCCAAGTCCAAGAACATATGAACCAGAGAGAGAAAATCCAAAGCATTCACAAACCTTCCTAGAATACTTATCATCATCATAAACTTCTACAACACTGCCGCAACCATCTGATTCAAAGAATGTCTTCAATATTATGAACACCAGGACACATTGTTACTGATCACCAACTCAAGAACTAAACTTGTAGAGTATCCCAACATTGGAAACTTCAAAGGAAGGTGGATACAAATAATATAAATACTCTCTTAGATCTACAAGATAGGAAAGCTCAATGTGGAGAAATGTAGAGCATTCTCATTTCTCCCAGGCAACCTCCTTCACAGTGAAATATTTTGTCAAACACATCTTCTACTTCCACACAATCTAGAGCCTAAAACTCTTGATATAACACCCCTAAACACCTATGATCAACACTTCCAAACCACACAAGTATACCTTGAATTAGGAAGAAAGGCAAAGCATAAAATTGAGGGTACCTCTATCACACTGCACACCTTTTTATCAAATTTTCTTAAAAGCACTTGGAAACCAAGTGAACCATCTACTGGGAGTTGACGTTAATGACAACACCAGCAAGTTTCCAACAACATTTTATCTTAGAAGTTTGGAAGGAGAGCCAATGGAGCCGCCTGTTCATGGTTAGCATTTGAAACATTACTTTTCATGAGTAATGAGGTCTTTTATTTTGTGATGAATTCATGTCATATCTTTCATTTTTTGATCCCTGAGCAGTCTTGACCCTTGTTGGTTATGATGGTGCATTTTTTTCCATCTTGTGTTGCATTTTTTCTTTTTGATCTGCCTCAGAGATCTTTTGGATTCTCATTGTCCCAAGTTTAGCACACATCCCCAACTAGAGCTAATGTTGGGACCCAGATTTTTTAGTTCCAAATTTTGCAAAATCATGCCAAATTCATCAAAATTTCCCAAGAGGTCCCTGTTTATTCACCTCATTTTTTGTGTCTGGTGCTATCTCCCCTAAAATTTGACTAAGTCTAATTTTTTGTGAGATCCTCCAAATCCTAGAATTTGCATTTCAACTCCTAGAGATCTAAAACTGCTCTCAAACATCTTGAAACTATATACATGAAATATAACTTAAAGTATAAGGAAGTCAATTTCTATATGTAAATGCCACTTATACTTAAATGCTATATTTCATGTATACCTCCAATGCAAAACATCCTAAGTGTTTTGCCTTTCAGCAGGTTCACAAGTTTGTGAACCTATGAACTCAAGGAAAGGGTTCTAAAGTTCACATTTTCACCAAATGACCGAACAAAGGGAACAAAGAAAAAGAATTAAGAAATGGCAAAGATTTTCAGCGAACTTGCCGATTCGTGAACTAGGAAGTTCTCTGAAAAGGAAGTTTGTTGAAAAGAACAAAGAGAAAGAGAGAGAAAGAAAAGCAAAGGAAAAGTAAAAGAGATTTTCAGTGATTCAGTGGGTTCACGAACCTACAATCCTTCCAAAAATTTCATCAAAGTTAAAAGTCACCAAAATTTGGTTTTAAAAGAAATTTTTAGTATTTTAAAGGCTAAAAACATGAGCTTTTCACAGTCTTTCCTATTCAAACGCTAGCTACTCCCAAGATGCCATGAATACGTTAATGATGTTGTAGTGTAGGTAGATGGGTAGGTAGCTAAGATTGATGGTGGTATGTGGGAATTGAGGGTTTTTTCCCACCCAGAATGTAGAAATGAAGTGCTATAAATACATTCAAGGAAGGAGTAATAAAGGTTGATATTTTTAGCATTTTTCAGATGACTTGTGTATAGGGTGTTGGTCTCCTACAATGATTTAACAACTAAGCCCATAAAGTTGTGACTCAGAGATTGGACATCTAACTTGAATAGTTGTCTTAATCACTATGAAGATGCATTTAACTTGTCAACCTAGGGATGTGAACTTGAAATGGGTCAGCACAGTATGTGCACTAGGAACTCCAAAGTAGCCACATTCATTCTATGCCTAAGAAAGACATAATGCTGAAAGTAAATTGCTTGGAAAGAAATAACATAAATGCTGAACATCAACCAATAACTATACTAAGCTAAAGTGCATGACAAAAAATGAAAATCTAGGCAAACAAATAGGAAACTACTCTGTCTACTTTGGCTGTAGGAACAGACACAAAATGGAATTCTAGTGGCTGCAGGAACATTCGATGCCAGATTCTAACTAACTTCTTAATAGAAAATAACAACTAAACTAAAGGATGGAATGCTCACCAAGTGGGCCCCCTTCGATGAGTATCCCTTAAGACAAATGTAAACTCAGAGATGCGCACTTATAACTTCATTTTATTCATTAGAAAACATGAGTACAAACGAGCAACATAACTGTATTACTAAAAAACTTAATAGTGCGAGTACAACCTGAGATTAATCAACCCCTCAGAAGGAGCATCTGAG
This sequence comes from Cunninghamia lanceolata, assembly GCA_027924645.1. Lineage (NCBI taxonomy): Eukaryota > Viridiplantae > Streptophyta > Pinopsida > Cupressales > Cupressaceae > Cunninghamia > Cunninghamia lanceolata. The sequence continues at coordinate 2,176,213 of BSBN01001399.1, forward strand.
TTTTATTTATAGAAAGAAAACTACAAACCAACTACCTAGCAAGGCAGTCAACTCCAATAAAATAGGAGGACACCACTTTAGGGAAAGCATAAAAAGTGGAGAGGAGGCTATGCATGCATGGAATCTGGTCAAGCATGGTTTCTTTAATGCAGATCTAGCACAACAGTAACTCCTATATTTTCTCAACAAGTAATTAAGACCAGTTACAAGGTGGTTATCTTCCTTCCATTTGACATTTGAACGACCACCTTGTTTGACTTTGATGGCGAGTAACCAACTGATAGAATCTTGCTCGACTTTATAGGCTGCTAATTATATCTACATAACAATATTAGTAGGCACAATAATTGCATATCTGTAACTATCTTAGAGTAACATTCATTGTTCATATGTAAAATTAACATAGATAGTTCATATAGCATTCCAATGTCATTAAAGATTATAGGAAATAACCTATGCCTAATATCTTATGGTTTTGAGGAAATGTCATGAAAAGATCAAGATCTAGGTACCAAAGTCCAAGATAACTATAGCAAATGGATAATAAATTCTAACAAAATTGAGTCATAAACTAGAGTCATCACTCTCCGCAACCAAAGACTTTGTTGGTCCTCCAATAGAGGAAGGGTTGTTCTTCTGTTTGGTCAATGCCCTAAAATTAGCAACTACCAGCTGTCCTATATCAGTTTCTATAGTGCATGAATTAGGATCCCAATAGAACCCTTGTTGTATATCTAATCTATTCCATCTCTGTCTTTTTTTAGCAATATCATACTAGTAGTACCTAAAATTTGGCACAGGCCATAATAGGATAGGTGGTTGAAAAATTAAGGGAAGCTAGAATTGCCCCTTTGTCCTCCCAATCTGTATATATCCATCCACTCTTTTGCATGTTATAGTATAGTTCTACAGAGAGTGAGGCTCTACTTGTTTTAGTTCATCAAACAAACTATTCTACCTTTGTGCCAAATGTCCCTTTACAGATTCTCCTATAGTGTTTGCTACCTTCTCATATTCTCTATAAACTACTTCTCTCTCAGCCAAGATTCTACTGCCATAGCTTAGTCTATAAAGCATTCTGTGCCAATCATTGAAAATGCTCCCTAGATTTCTAGATTTAGCTCTGATGGATAGGGGAGTGTTGAATTCTGTTTGCCTATAAGCCCTGAACTGTTGTCCCCAACTAATCTCATTTTGTATCTAGGACATAAATGCCCTTAATTGAACATCCCCAACATACAACAAGGGATTCCAATCATGATCTTGGGACACAAAATAATTATGTAAATAGAATTCACACAATAAATTCTTCATTTCAGGAGGAGCAATCCGATAAGCATTGAAAAATTCAAGAGGAGTCTCAATGGAAGGATTCAAACCTAAAACAATCCTTGCTATCTGAAAAGAAATATACTTCTCTTTTAAATACAGAGCATAGACTCTTGGAGAAGTCCTACACTCTAATACTTGAGGCACTAAGGCTGCCATATTATCCACTCTCTCCTTTAAAGTCACAATTTCTACATTCTTATCTTCAATCTCTTCATCTTTCTTTTGAATTTCTTCCTTCAACCTACATTTCTCCTTTTTCCATTCTTCTTCTCTCCTCTGCATTTCATTCCATAAATTCATAGCTAGCATATGCATTGAAAAATTAGAGGGCCTATGTATTCCTACCAAAAGTTTTCCTGGCACTGATGGCTGCCCTTCATATAGCACTAACTGCATGGTTGTTGAATGCTCAGCCAATTCATGCTGCAAGGCCTCTTGTTGCAGGAACTCCTAGTTGTCTTCATGTCCCTAACTCTTAATTTGTTCAGCGGTGGCAATAAGATCTACCAATGTTACATTTTCTACTTCCTCAAATATGTCCTTGTCTTCAATGTTCTCATGCCCCATTGGAGCTTCTGCATCTTCTGGTGACGTTTCTTTAGCCCTAGGGCTTCTCTATGGAGGCACACCAAAGGCTGGCTTAGCAAGTCTTGATTTTCTAGGAGGGCTCTCATGTTTTTCTTTGGCTGTAGGAAGAATAGTGTCAGCCTTTCGTTTCTTAGAGCTTGGCACTCCCTTTCCTACAGTTTGCTTTTTAGCTTTACCCTTTCTTATTTCTACCTTTTTCTTCTGTGCCCTAGTTCAAATTAGGTTGCTCAAAGGAACATCATCATCAGAATCTAAAGAAGAACTCTCTTTTTCTGAATGCTCTGCCTCAGAAGAACTAATTTCTATAGTTTGTTCAGCTGTAGGAGGGTTTACACCAGAAGTTGAGGTTCTAGGAGAGCTTCAATAGAACTCACTCTCCTCCTAGTCCTACGAGGTTGAGGCACAACTGTAGGTTGCAAATACTTTCGTCTAATTTGATCAATATTTAAGAATTCTTTCCAAGTCATATCAAACACATCATGCAAAGACTTTTCAACTAACAATTTGATCAAACAATGGTGGGAAACAGAATTAGCCCTACCTTTTTGGGTCTTAGCTGCCATGATTGAGAGAAGGTGGTATAACATGTTTGGCACATTCATTCTTCTCCCATGCCTCATATGATTCAGCAGTTTGAAATGCACAAAATGAAGATTTGACTGATGGCCTTCACAAGTAATGTACCTCACAACATGAACAACCACTTGCTTCCATGGCTCAGGGAAAGAGGTTCTCTTGGATCCTTGTTTATCTACAATTATTGGAGGGCCACAAGGTTCTGTAAATTCAGCCCTAGCTGACCTGGCATCTCTAGCAACAGGGTAATTTTCACCATCGGCAGGTAACCCTATAACTTCTGCAATCCTTTTTTAGTAGCCAATACCTCTAACCCTTTTACTATGGCCTTACCTTCAAACAATGTCTAGGCAAATTCTAATGCAACATATTCATTAAACCATTCAACCTTAGGAAATACTCTAACCACCCGCAATTCCTAAACTCAACCTGGCTAGGTGCATCTTGCAGCAATACCTCATGAACTGTGGGTTCATTTCAAATTAATCCACCTCCCTTTGTTTTAGCTATCTGAAAACAATCACTTTGCAAAGTTTTTCTTCCTGTAATTTTTGTCTAAAAACTAAACTTCGCCTTCTTGCAACACTACTAAATTTTCAATCACCATTGTCGTCTAAATTGTCCTTATTTGGGAACTCAATATTATGACAAGAGTAGTACATGCAGTAAGGGGTAATCAATGAAGGCTATCACCTCACACTTGCAAGCTGTCATCTCACTCAAAATTCAAATCAACTCAATTTTAAACTTTGCTGGCATGCTGGCGTAAAGCAACATGGACTGACATATGGACATGGTATTCACACTCCCTCCCCAACCTAAATTTGAGCATGTGTCCTCACATGTGGAATGTTGATGCATGATTTGACGTGGAAGGGAATAATTACATGCTATGGAGAACATTGACATCAATTTACAATAATTAAATGAATGTACTAAAAGATAAGTAAGATATAACAAATTAAAGTGCACGTACCTTGATGTTTGGAAGATCAGTTGCAAAAATGATGGAGAAAGTACCAGTCACCTTTTAAGAATTTGATTGAGCAATAAATGAAAGTGGAGCAGAAGAAAGTGAGGTGGAATGAAGTGAGATCATGGCAATGTGATGGAAGAGAGAATGATAAATATGGATGGGTGGATGGGTGAATGAATGAAGAAGTGGATCCCCACAAAAGTCAAAGTCTTTATTATGACAAGTGTCCTACCTTAGTTAGCTAGGAGGGACACTAGGTCCACTGCCTTCGGCTGTAGGAAGTTCAGGAGTTGCATGCTGAGTGAATTGTTGTAGGAATTCTTCCTTCGAAGTAGGCTTGTGATACAACCTAAGGCGATGACCATTGACAAGCAACTTGAATCTAACAGGGTCAATGGTGGTTAGTTGAACAACACCATTAGGGAAAACTTTAGCAACCTCATATGGTCCTAGCCACCTTGTCTGCAACTTCCCTGCATTATCCTGATACCTTGAGTCGTAGAGCAGTACCGAGTCACCTAGGTAGAATTTCTTATCTTTGATGAATTTGTCATGCCACTTTATTCTCTGATTATGCACTACCTCTGTGTGATGCAAGGCTGCTTTCCTCATCTCATCCAAAGTATTAAGCTGCATGATTATGTCCTTTTATACCTCAGAGATATCTATCCCCAAGTCTATTGTAGTCTGAAGAGTCTTTGTTCAAACTCAATAGGCATCATATCTATTTTTTCATATAGTAACTCAAAAGGGGTGAAGCTTGTGGTTGTTTTCCAGGTTGTCCTATAGGCCTAGATAGCTTTTGGTAGCCTATTTGTCCAATCCTTCCTATGGATAGCCACAGTTTTGGTTAGAATGGCTTCAATTTCTCTGTTAGTCACCTCAACTTGGCCATTGGCCTAAGGATGATAAGGAGTAGATTTCTTGTGCTTTATGTTGTACTCACTGACTAGTGCTGCAACTAGGGTTGAGCTGAATTGAGCTCCTTAATCAGTCACTATCTCTCTGGGAACTCCATACCGTGTGAAAATTTCCTCATAAAGAAATTCTACAACCTTGTTATCTCTTGCATGCTTCATGACCTTAACTTCTACCCATTTGGTTACATAATCGGTGCATACTAAGATATAGAATTTACCATTGGATGGTGGATCAATGGGTCCTACAAAATCTAATCCCCACTTATCAAATGGAGTGATCACAAGCTGAGGGTAAAAGGGCATCTCATTAGATTTGGTTGGTTGTCCCATCCTCTGGCATCTATCACATTTCCTTGTATATCTCCTTGCATCCTTGTGGAGTGTGGGCTAGTAATAACCTATATTTAAAATCTTTATTGTTGTCCTTTTTGCTACAAAATGCCCTCCACATGGTTCATTGTGGCATGCATGCAAAATGTCATATGTTTCATCTTCTCTCACACATCTCCTCATGACATGGTCTGGTCTAGTGTAGAACAAACATCAAGCAATCCATGAAAAGGGAAAATACTTTTCAATGAGCACCCTTCTCTCCTTTGGAGACAAATGAGGAGGGACTCTCCTTGTGACCGGATAATTGGTTGTGTCAGCATACCAGGGTGTTTGCATAGTGATTGAAAACAAGTGTTCATCAGGGAAAAAGTCATCAATGACTTGGTTATCCTCTGATGTAGTCAGCCTTGAAAGAAAGTCTGCAACAACATTGGCCTTCCCTGGCTTATCCACAATAGTAATGTTAAACTTTTGCATTAGCAACACCCATCTTGCCAATCTACCTGATATCAAGGGTTTGTTCATAAGATACCTAATGGCTGCATGACCTGTGTGTACAAAGATTTGATAGCCTATTATGTAGTGCCTAAATTTGTTGAGGGCATAGATTACTGCCAGCATTTCCTTTTCTATCACTGTATAATTGAACTTAGCTCCCTGCAAGTTTTTGCTAACAAAATAAATAGCATGTTCAATGGCTCCTTCTTTCTACCCTAATGGCATAATTTGATGCATCAGTATGAATGTGGAAAGGGAGCTCCCAATTGGGCCATTTGAGTATAAGAGCATGAGTTAATGCTGCCTTTAAATTAGAAAATGTCTTGTTATAGTCTTCATTCCACTAAAATTCAACATCCTTAGTGAGAAGAGTATACAATGGGGTTGTCATTTTGCTGAAATTCTTGATAAAACGTCTATAGTACCCTGCATGACCCAAGAAGCTTCTAACATCTTTTTACTTTGCAGGAATGGGTAGATTGATTATGACTTCAATCTTTGCTGGGTCTACCTAAATTCCTTTTGGAGAGACATAGTGGCCAAGCACTATTCCTTCCTACATCATTGTGAAGCACTTTGCACTATTTAGGGATAGATTGTGGTCTTCACATCTCTCCAACACCTTCCCTAAGTTTTCCAATGCCTCTTCAAAAGTATCACCATAAGTAGTGAAATCTTCCATATAGATTTCCATGCAATCATGTGAGATATCTGAAAATATGCTAATGACTGTCCTTTGAAAAGTTGCAGGTGTATTGCATAAGCCAAATGGAAGCATTGAGTAGGCATATGTCCCCCAAGGATAGGTAAATGTTGTTTTCTCTTGGTCCTCTGGTGCAATCTGTATCTGATTGTAACCGCTGAACCCATCCAAAAAGGAAAAGTACTACTTTCCTACAAGTGAGTCCAATACATGGTCTATGAAAGGAAGGGGAAAATGATCATTTTTGGTGGCAGAGTTTAATTCTTTGTAATCAATACAGACTCTCCATTTCCCTCCCTTTTTGGGCACAAGAACCAGAGGAGACACCCATTGGCTATCTGAGATTGGGTAGATAAATCTTGCATCTCATAGCTTCTGTAATTCTTCTTTAACAATCTCTCTTAATGCAGGGTTGATTCTCCTTTCTGGTAGTCTTACTGGTGTACAATCTTCCTGTATGTAAATCCTATGTGATGCAGCACACAACATTCACTCAACAGAATTGTGCCATTAAACATGAGAGACAAAAATTTGGAAGCTGAAACATAACAAAATTTCTATTCCTCAACTCTGCTGCTACAATGAGAGAAAAACTCTCTTATATCTAAGAAAACAAAAAAAAACAAAAAATTACCTTTTTTGGCAGATTTCGACAATTGTCAGATTTTGCCATTTTAGGTAATTTTACAATCATATCTTGAGAATCCAGTTTTTTCCCAAAAAGCTCATAAAGCTAAGGTAGGATGAACAACCAACTAACATCCTAAATTCAAAACATGAGTTTCGAGTTATTAAAAAAATCAACTTTTAAAAAACTAGAAAAAAACACTAATTTGCCATTTTGAGGGCCAAGATGAAAGTTTGAAGCCCCGAAAAAGTGCCAAGACGAGGTCCAACCCGCTAGGGCAGTTGGGAAACCACTGGCCACCTCATAATGCATCCACCTGTAAAATTTCGTAGAAAACCCACATCCGAGTCAAAAGTTATGACCTTCGGAAGTCCCTGCATCATTCTCCTCTGGTTGAAAAGAACGCAGCTCCTGCAAGTGAGTGTCTTCAAACTGCTGCCATTGGATGGGATCTAACATCTGCATTTCCCACTATGTAATCCATGTGCTATCTGTTGGTGGCAATCCTTCCCACTATACTAAATACTTGTAATGCCCGTGTCGAGTGGAGATAGTGTTCTTATCAAGAATCTGTGCAAGCTTTTCCTTCTTCTTATGGGGAATGTGGTTGTGCCATGACACCTCTGGTTGAGTATCTTCAGCATCATCCTCACCATGGAATGCATATAAATCAGAAATATTAAACATGGGAGAAATAGCGAGATCATCTGGTAAACTGACCTCATATGCATTATCATTGATCTTCTTTGTAATTCTGCAAGGACCAATTTTCTTGTACTTCAACTTGTGATATGTTCCAATAGGAAACCGCTCTTTTCTCAAATATACCATCACTAAGTCACCTTCACTGAATGTCTGATGTCTCTGAGTAGGATCCACTGAATTCTTATACCTCTCATTACTATCCTGCAACTTCTGTCTCACTTCTTGCTGCAACTGTTGAAGGTGTTCTGCAAATGCTTCCCCATCATCACTGACCTGATCTTTCATTGGTAGCTATACCAATTCTAGAACACCCTAAGGATTACTACCATACACAATCTAGAAAGGGGACTTTCCTGTTGATCGGTTAACAGAACTATTATAGGCAAATTCGGCCTGGGGTAATGCCAAATCCCATTGTTTTGGCTTTTCTCCAACAATACACCTCAGCAAATTTCCCAGACTCCGATTAACTACCTCTGTTTGCCCATCTGTTTGAGGATGATAGGCACTACTAAACTGTAACTTGGTCCCCATTTTCTTCCATAAAGTCCTCCAGAAATGACTGAGGAATTTGGTATCCCTGTCAGAGGTAATAGTCTTTGGAACACCATGTAGTCTAACAACTTCTGAGAAAAATAACTCTGCTACCCTCGTTGCATCATTAGTCTTCTTACAGGCAATAAAATGAACCATCTTGGAGAACCTATCAACAACTACAAAAATGGAATCATTACCTCGTTGACTATGTGGAAGTCCCAACACAAAGTCCATGCTCAAATCTGTCCATGGTGCAGCTGGTACTGGTAAGGGCATATACAATCCTGTATTCTGTGAATGTCCCTTAGCCACTTGGCAGATTCTACACCTTGTTACATACTTAGTTATATCCCTTTTCATCTTTGGCCAGTAATATTTATCTTCTATCAAGGCTATTGTCTTGTCCTTGCCAAAATGTCCAGCCAACCCACTACTATGAAATTCTCTGATAATGTTGTCCCTCATAGAGCCAACCGGTATGCATAGTTGTTTTCCTTTAAATAGATACCCATCTTGCATAAAATATTCACCCCTAAAGTGATCCAAGTTACCAGATATTGGTGCCTTCAATTGTTCCACAATCTCCCAAAAATCATCATCAGACTCATACAAATTTTTTATGGCATCAAAACCAATCACCTCAGCTTCCATTGTGGTCAAAAGTGCAACACGCCTACTTAATGCATCTGCAACCTGATTTTGTTTTCCAGACTTATGCTTCAACACAAAGTTGTAACCCTGCAAGAAAGAGACCCACTTGGCATGCCTACTATTCAACTTTTTATGTGTGTTCAAGTACCTCAGTGCAATATGATCTGTAAACAATACAAACTCCTGGGGAACTAGATAATGTCTCCAATGCCTCAATGCTTGGACAATTGCATAAAATTCCAAATCATAAGTAGAATAATTCTTTCTCACTGCATTTAGCTTTTCACTAAAGAAAGCTATAGGTTTGCTAGCTTGGCTAAGTACAGCACCTATTCCTACATGGGAGGCATCACATTCTACTTCAAATACTTTATCAAAATTTGGCAATGCAAGTATAGGTGCTTCTGTTACCTTTTTCTTCAAGTACTTAAAGCTCTCCTCAGCATCCTTGGTCCATACAAACTCCCTCCCTTTGGTGCAATCTGTTATAGGAGCTACAATACTACTGAAATTGCAAATGAACTTTCGATAGAAAGTGGCCAAGCCATGAAAACTTTTTACCGCTGTGATGCTGCTTGGACTAGGTCATTCTAGGATTGCCCTGACCTTTTCTGGATCCATTCTGACACCATCTTTAGAAATGACAAAGCCTAAAAAAACCAAACTGTCCTGCATGAACCTACACTTTTTCAAATTGGCATAGAGCTTCTCCTTCCTTAACACACCAAAGATGATCCTCAAGTGTTGTAGATGCTCTTCTCTGCTGTTACTAAATACCAAAATATCATCAAAATAAACTACCACAAACTTACCAATGTAAAGGCGTAGTATAGTGTTCATCAATCTCATAAATGTGCTAGGTGCATTTGATAACCCAAATGGCATAACCATCCACTCATATAATCCATCTCCAGTCTTAAAGGCTGTCTTCCACTCATCCCCTTCTCGAATCTGGATTTGGTGGTAGCCACTTCGTAGGTCGATCTTGCTGAAATATTTAGCCCCTGCAAGGACATCCATCATGTCCTCCATACGAGGTATAGGAAACCGATACTTGATGGTAATCTTATTAATTGCTCTACTATCAGTGCACATCCTCCATGTTCCATCTTTTTTTGGGGTTAACAATGTAGGTACAGCACATGGGCTCATGCTCTCTCTCACCACACCTTTAGTTAGGAGTTCTGTTACTTGCTTATTCATCTCTGCATGTTGTGTTGGATTCATCTATAAGCTGCTTGGTTGGGTAGAGTTGCTCCTGGAATCAAATCAATATGATGCTGAATATCTCTCTTTGGCGGTAGACCATCAGGCAATTTATTAGGTAAAACATCAACAAATTCTTTCAACAGCTCGGCTACTTCTGGGGGAACTGAAATGTCTTCCTCTTCACCTTTTTTCACTACTAATGCATAGCAACACCCTGTCACCTTCATTTCTTTAACAAGATCTCTTTCAGACAACATGGTCTCACCTTTTCCTTCATCCTTGAGAGGCAATAAAATCACCTTAGCGCCATCTTTCCAAAAGGTGTATGTGTTTTTCTCTCCATCATGCATAACTTTTCTATCATACTGCCATGGCCTTCCCAATAACACATGACAGGCATCCATTGGGACAACATCACACCATATCTCATCCTGATAGATCTTCCCTATGCTAAACTTAATTAGGCATCTTTTATCAACAGTGACTTCATTTCCCTTTTTAAACCATGCAATGCAATACGGATGAGGATGTTTTTCATAGTGTAAATTCAATTTGTCTACCATTTCTTTAGAAACCATATTTTCACAACTACCTCCATCAACAATGACTTGACATACCTTGCCAGCCGAAGTGCATCTGGTTCTTAAGATATTGGTTCGAAGCCATGAACCATCAGAGCTTTTGGCTTGTGTTTTCTCCTTCTCTGGAATCACCATTGCTCTTCTCATCATGAGACTTTCTCCCACATCTGGTGGAACCTCCAGTTCTGTCCCTTCCACTTCATGCTGCATTTGAATCATGTTCACCCTAGGTTGTCCTCCTTGATTTCTTTCTTGCATGTTATAATTGGAGCATTCAAATGCCCTATGACCTTCTTCTCCACATCTGAAACAAGTGAAAGGCCTTCTCTAGTTTTCCCATCCTCTACCACTACCATAACCTCTACCTCTTTGAAATCCCCTTCCTCATTCTTGATTCGGAGGATCTTGCCGAGTGTCTACTTGTTTTTCCAGACCATGGGATGACTCTCCCCTGCCATAATTTGAACCTCCTCGAAATGGGGTTGATGTACCCCTTCTTCCTCCTCTATTCCTCTGATGATACTGTCTGTTTTGTTTTTCTTCAGCCTTTAGAGCCAATTGGTAAGCCTCTTCCATATTGTTGAGTCAATGCATGCTCAATTCATCTTGAATAGAAAATTTCAGGCCATTCACATATCTAGCAGCCATTTGTACATCAGTTTCTTGATGCTCTATACGTATAGACAGTGTATAAAACTCATTTGTATAATCTTGCACAGAAGAGAGGTTCTACTTTAAATTTTGAAACCTACAAAAAAGGGTTTGCGCATAATCTATGGGCAAAAATTTTTCTCTCAACTTCTTCTCCATTTTATTCCATGTCCTGATCTTATCCTTACCTTTCCTTGTTCGTTCCTTTTGAAGATGATCCCACCAAATCATTGCATGACCCTTTAATTTGGTGCATGCAAATTTTACCTTCTTCTCCTCTGTCATGGATTTCCATTCAAAAAATTTTCTCATGCCATTCAACCAGTCTATCAACTCCTCTGGTTTAAGACTACCTGCATAATCTGAAACATCTACCTTGATCCCTTCATTTTTCCCTTCTAAGGCCCTAAGCATCCTCTCTTCAAAACTCATGCCTTCTAATTCTTCTTCTTCATGTTATGTATCTTGATTTGCACCTCCTTGACCTATCTCTTCATCAGATTCGTCTCCTCCTCTACCCAGTCTTTGGGTTTCCATCCATGTTGTAAGTTCTGCTATTTGCCTTTGCAGATTTTGCATTTCTCTATGCATCTGGGCAAGACCGCCTCTTCCTCTTCCTCTCCTAGCCATCTTCCTGCTCTGATACCAAATGATGCAGCACACAACATTCACTCAACAGAATTGTGCCATTAAACATGAGAGACAAAAATTTGGAAGCTGAAACATAACAAAATTTCTATTCCTCAACTCTGCTGCTACAATGAGAGAAAAACTCTCTTATATCTACGAAAACAAAAAAAACAAAAAATTACCTTTTTTGGCAGATTTCGACAATTGTCAGATTTTGCCATTTTAGGTAATTTTACAATCATATCTTGAGAATCCAGTTTTTTCCCAAAAAGCTCATAAAGCTAAGGTAGGACAAAAAACCAACTAACATCCTAAATTCGAAACATGAGTTTCGAGTTATTAAAAAAATCAACTTTTAAAAAACTAGAAAAAAACACTAATTTGCCATTTTGAGGGCCAAGATGAAAGTTTGAAGCCCCGAAAAAGTGCCAAGACGAGGTCCAACCCACTAAGGCAGGTTGGGAAACCACTGGCCACCTCATAACGCATCCACCTGTAAAATTTCGTAGAAAACCCACATCCGAGTCAAAAGTTATGACCTCCGGAAGTCCCTGCATCACTATGGATGCATAATGTGGGATCTAGTCCTTTCATGTCATGGTAATCCCATGCAAAGGCATTCTTGTGTCTCTTTAACAAGTTTGTCAAAGATAGTTGTTGTTCTTGAGTCAATTTGTTGTTAATATTCAGATATCTTTCTTCTAAAATCTCCACTTGAGTTGTTAATTCTACCATAGTTGCTTCACTAATGCTTGGTACCTTAATTTCTTGTGGAAGCAATGTATGAGACATACCTGTTGCTACAGGAAAAGTGGGAATAAGTGTCTTCACTGGATCAGCAAAATGAGAGGATGATGCTTCCTCTACTTCACAATGATTCTAAATTATGTTAAACAATAACTCATCTTCCTCTTGAAGCTGCATGAAAGAGCTTCTACCTAACATCATAAGTTGTACCACATAATTAGCTTCTTCAGCCTCTTCATCAACATGTGGCCAAATAAGATTATCCATATCATGAGATGGTTGTACAGGTGGGTAAAGAACAAGCTTTTTAGTGCTTCTCCCATCAGATATGGTCATGTCTCCTGTCTGGCATCCAATATAAGCATTAGCTGTGGCTAACCATGACCTTCCTAGAATGATGGGATACCCTCCCAATGTAGCTTTAGGAGAAAGTATCATGAAATCAGCTAGATATTCCCATGAGTCCAGGGATACCACAAGGTCCTCTACTATTCCATCAGGTTTAACAGTAGAACTATCAGCAAGCTGCAAGACAGTGGGAGTAGGTCTCATGTTTACAACATTTAGTTGCTGTAGGATATCCTTGTTGGGATAAGGTGTCATTAACCTTGTAAATCCCAATATTGTATTTATTCCATTTATTATTTTTGATTTGTAATTACCCATAAGGGATGTACAAGTTTCATCGGCAATGGTAAAAATTATTTACTATCCACAATAATTACGGAGTTACTGCATGATAAGTCCTAGAGTTACCGGTAGTAGTTATAGGATGTCATTTACTATGGTAAATGGTAATTGGTCAAAGTGGGGTGCACATGTGGAGGAATAATCTATTTTTAGTGTTATGACACACGTCATAGATGCTGTAAGAAGGTGTAAGAGATTCTATGACAACTGTAAGTTGTAATAAGAATCTATGACAATAATAATAGCATATGACATGTCATAATATGCTGTAAGTGGCTATTTTTGGCCCCAAGGTGTTCAAGCTTGCATGGGTACATTTTTCCAAGTGTAGGATGCATGTATGACAACATTTATGATCCCGTAAGAGCCTATTCTTGGTCATGGATGCCCAAGGTTGTATTGTTGACTCTTGACAAGTGTTATGGGCTTGTAAGAAGTCATTTAATATCTTGAGGTTGTGTAAATTCTATATAAACCATGGCATAGTAGATGAGATGCATATAATAGTTTATAGGTATTCAGGTTCTTCCAGAGTGAAGGTTGAAGGATAGAGGAAGTGAATGTATTTGTAATCTCCTTTTGTGAAGATAATACAACTTGGCCTCTTTTCTTGGTGGAGTTTTTTACCTGAAAGGGTTTTCTCCACATTAAACACTTGTGTTATGTGCTTCATTCTACTTCTGGTATATTTTTGTATTGTGGGTTTATGTTTTGTTACAATCTCCATTGTTAATGCACACTTAAAAGATTGCTGAAATTTATTCAAATCAGATTTCCATTGAAGTAGTGTTGCTTTCATTTCTAACATTTAGTAATAGAGTTTGGCTAGCTTTGACTCTTGGGTGGTAGTGTGGAATATGTAGCTGCAGTTAGAGATTTAGTTGTGTTTGTTTTGCAAATCTTGTGTTGTTATTATGGCTGCATCCACCATTGCATCAACCTCTCGATTGGACATTGAGAAGTTCAACGGAACGGGGTATGAGTTGTGGAAGCTGAAAATGAAAGATTTGTTGGAAGAAAGAAACCAATGGTTGGCTGTCCAAAAAGAGAAGAAACCTGATGATGTCTCTCAAGATGAGTGGGATAGACTGGATAAGAAGGCACAGGGAACCATCCGGTTGTGTCTTTCAGACTCTGTCCTGTTGAATGTCGCAAAGGAAGAGATTGCATACAAGTTGTGGAAATGGTTGGGTGAGATCTATCAAGCCAAGAGTAGGTAAATAAACTTTATTTAAAAAGAAAATTGTTTTCCATGAAAATGCGAGAAGGTGAATCAGTTGTAGAGCATTTAAATTCTTTTAATTTGTTAGTGAGTCAACTTGATTTAGTAGATGTTGAGGTTAGTGAGGAAGATAAATGTATCTTACTTCTTTGTTCTTTACCTAAGTCTTGGGAGAATATTATCCTTGCTATCACTGCTAACCTTGTGGATCTGAAGTTGGATGCTCTTATTTCAATGCTACTGTCACAGGAATTGAGGAAGAAGAGTTTGGATAGTTCAGGGGATGCTCTTTGTGTTAGGGGAAGGTCTAAGGAAAGAGAACCTAAAGGAGATTAGAAAGGGGCTAAGGACAAGTCCAAGGGTCATTCTAAGACTCTTGGTAAAAAGAATAGAGTTAAGTGTTGGAACTGCGGTAAAAGGGGACATGTGAAGGAGTGCAAAAACCCCAAAAAATAGTGGGAGAGTGCTTCGGATAAGTCCTTGAATGCAGGTAAAGAAGTTTTAATTTCTACATGTAATCTTGTTTCTAATGATCACTAGTTGGTTGACTCAGGATGCTCGTTTCATATGACCCTGCATAAGGATTGGTTCTCCACATATGACGAATATGATGAAGGTAATATCTACCTTGGTGACAACTCTACATATCTGATTGTCGAGAAAGGAAAGGTATTGTTGTGTTTTAGTGATGTGAGGATTAAAACCCTCCTTGGTGTTTTGCATGTTCCTGGATTAGCTAGAAATCTAATTTTAGTTTTGAAGTTGAATGATTTGGGAATGCATGTGACATTTGACAAGCATGGCTACAGATTGGTGAGAGGGAACTTGGTGGTAGCAAAAGGGAAGAGATTCAAGAACTTGTTTAAGCTTGAAGCCACTACAGTTTGTAATGCCTCCTATGTATTTAAGGCCACTACTAAAAATACATGTATGTTGTGGCACCATAGATTGGGTCACACAAGCAATAATGTATTAAAAACTATTAAGAATAAAAAATTGTTGGTTGGTTTCTCCTATTCTGATGAGCACTTTGATTTCTGTGAGCATTGTGTGTTTGGTAAACAAAACATAAAATTATTTCCTTCAGGAAGCAATAGAGCAAAAGAGAAGTTAGAAATTATTCATACGGATGTGTTTGGACCTATGGATAATGAATATATTAGAAAATCTCGTTATTTTGTAACCTTCATTGATGATGTATCCAGAATTACATGGATTTATTTTATGAAGCATAAATCTGAAGTTTTCACTAAGTTTAAGGAATTCAAAGTCTTAGTAGAGAACCAATCAGGTTTAAAGATAAAAATATTAAGATCTGATAAAGGAGGGGAATATTGCTCTAAGGAATTTGATGAGTTTTGCAAGCATGCAGGTATAATCAGACAAAAGACAACTCTGTATACACCACAATAGAATGGAGTTACAAAAAGGATGAATCAAACAATTATGGAAAGGGCCAGAAGTATGCTTAGTGATGCACAGTTGGATAAATGCTTTTGGGTAGAGGCTGTGTGTACTACTTGCTACTTGATAAATAGATCTCCTTGTAAAGCTCTTGATTCGACACCTTATGAATTGTGGACAGGTAAGAAACCTTCTGTTTCACAGTTAAGGGTTTTTGGCTGTGAGGCTTTTGTTTATGTGCCTAAGGAAAAGCGATCTAAGTTGGATCCAAAGGCTAAAAAGTGTACATTCATTGGATATGGTGATAATGTCAAAGGTTATAAGCTTTGGAATCCACTAACCCATAGGATTATCTTTTCTACTGATGTTATTTTTAGGGAACTTAGAGCTATTTCTGAACTTGAGTAGCCAAAAGAAAAAGATGAAAAGGTAAAGAAGGTGCACTTTGATTTAGAGCAGTAAGATGCACCTCAGGAAGAATATAATAATGGATTGGGGGGTGAAGAAGAAGAAGAAGATTCAAGTAGTTTTGATGAAGATGAATCTGTTGTTACAGAAGAAGTTGGTGCAGATGATCATGTAGAAGAATGAGTAGAGTCTCTCACTCCACCCTTGAGGAGATCCACAAGACAATGGAATCTAGTTGATAGGTATAGCCCACTAGATTTCTGTTGTGTATATGCTTTATTGAGTACTAACGATGAACCTAGATCCTACAGAGAAGTTGTTTCTGCAGATGATAGTGAGTCTTGGCAGCTAGCCATGCAGGAGGAGATGATGGATTTGGACTCTAATAACACCTGGGATCTTGTTCATTTTTGCAGAGGAAAGGCCATAGGATGTAAGTGGGTCTTCAAGAAGAAGTTTGGAGCAGATAGGTCATTGGAGAAGTACAAGGATAGACTGGTAGCCAAGGGCTACTCCCAGAGAGAGGGAGTTGATTTTGGTGAGATATTTTCTCCTGTTGCTAAATTGACTTCTATTAGATTTCTCTTATCCATTGCTACAGCTTATGATTGGGAGATTGAACAAATGGATGTTAAGACTGCATTCCTACATGGAGATCTTGAAGAAGAAATTTATATGCAATAGCCTACAGGTTTTGAGGTAAAAGGAAAAGAACATTGGGTTTGCAGGTTAAAGAGGTCTCTTTATGGTTTGAAATAGTCCCCTAGAATGTGGTATCAAAAGTTTGACTCATTTGTTTTGAAATTGTGTTTTGTTAGAAGCAAGGAGGATCACTGTGTTTACATTCATTGTGTTGATGATTCTATATTGGTTATTGCTTTGTATGTTGATGACATGTTTTTCAACAATACTAAGGGTATGGTTAGTGAGCTTAAAGCCCAACTTTCATGTACATTTGAGATGAAGGATCTTGGTGTTGCAAGGCATATTTTGGGAATGGAGATTTGGAGGGACAGAGTTAACATAAAGCTTTGGTTGTCATAAAATAAGTATGTGAATACTATTTTGCAGAGGTTTAGTTTGTAAGACTATAACCCAGTTAGAGTTCCTTTACCCATTGGTACTAAGCTTTCATTAGATATGTGTCCAAAGACTGAGGATGATTTTGAGGATATGTCTAATATGCCATATGCTAGTGCTATAGGGAGTTTGATGTATGCAATGGTTTGCACTAGTCCAGATATTTCCCAAGCAGTGGGAGTTTTGAGCAGATTTATGTCTAACCCTGGTAGACAGCATTAGAACTATGCGAAGAGGGTGTTTAAATATCTTGCAAGTACTCCTGATCATTGTTTGGTTTATTCTGGTACTAATAGTGCTGATAAATCTTTGGACATACAAGGTTTTGTTGATACAGATTAGGCAGGTGACTTGGATAGTCAAAGGTCCACTAGTGGCTATGTGTTTACTCTGTTTAGAGGTGCAGTGAGTTGGATGAGTAAAAGGCAGCCCACAGTTGCTTTGTCCACCACAGAAATAGAGTATATGGCTACTACTCATGTCTCTAAGGAGGCAATTTGGTTGAGGAGACTGTGCTATCTGTTTGGCTAAGAATCCCATGTATCATGCTCGAACTAAGCATGTTGATGTTCAGTATCACTTTGTTCAAGAGTTGATTGCAAGTGGAGAGATTGAGTTGAAGAAGATAGACACTCAGGAGAATGTTGCAAATTCATTGACCAAACCTGTGAGCACATAGAAGTTCATGTGGTGCAGAGAGGGCATGGGACTTGTTTCTAGTGCCTGATTAATTTTCATTTGATTTCCTATGGGTTGATTTACAATGTATAATGTCAAGGTGGAGAAAGTTAGGATAAGGTGCCATTAACCTTGTAAATCCCAATATTGTATTTATTCCATTTATTATTTGTAATTTGTAATTACCCATAAGGGATGCACAAGTTTCACTGGCAGTGGTAAAAATTATTTACTGTCCACGGTAATTACGGAATTACTGCACGGCAAGTCTCGGAGTTACCGGTGGTAGTTACAGGATGTCATTTACTATGGTAAATGGTAATTGGTCAAAGCAGGGTGCACATGTGGAGGAATAATCTATTTTTAATGTTATGACACATGTCATAGATGCTGTAAGAAGGTGTAAGAGATTCTATGACAACTGTAAGTTGTCATAAGAATCAATGACACTAATAATACCATATGACACATCATAAGATGTTGTAAGTGGCTATTTTTGGCTCCAAGGTGTTCAAGCTTGCATGGGCACATTTTTCCAAGTGTAGGATGCATGTATGATAGCATTTATGACCCTGTAAGAGCCTATTCTTGGTCATGGACGCCCAAGGTTGTATTGTTGACTCTTGACAAGTGTTATGGGCTTGTAAGAAGTCATTTAATGTCTTGAGGTTGTGTAAATTCTATATAAACCATAGCATAGTAGATGAGATGCATATAACAGTTTACAGGTACCCAGGTTCTACTGGAATGAAGGTTGAAGGATAGAGGAAGTGAATGTATTTGTAATCTCCTTTTGTGAAGATAATACAACTTGGCCTCTTTTCTTGGTGGAGTTTTTAATCAGAAAGGGTTTTATCCATGTTAAACACTTGTGTTATGTGCTTCATTCTACTTTTGGTATATTTCTATATTGTGGTTTTATCTTTTGTTACAATATCCATTGTTAATACACACTTAAAAGATTGCTGAAATTTATTCGAACTAGATTTCCATTGAAGTAGTGTTGCTTTCATTTCTAACAATCCTTGGTCATCACATTTATTGCTACTCCCAAATCAATCAAAGCATTTCTTATTTGGATCCCATTTATAACAACTCCTACCACAGGACTCCTTGGATCATTATATTTGGGAATAGTCACTTTCCCAAGCATGATGTTAGCCAATTGTCCCACCACATAAACCATAGTGGGGTCTTTCTTCTTTCTACCTAGCTTCTTAAGGCATGCTTCCTTGATTGCTTTTCCATATATAGGAACATCTTTTATGGTCTAAAATAGAGGGATCTTGACACATACATGTTTCAACTTCTCTAGAATGTCAAAGGTGGGTTCCTCTTTCTCTTCCTTTTGTTTCACAATTTCTAACTTCTGTGGAAATGGTGGTTCTTGTGCAGTTTACTTGATTGGGACTGGTTTAGGATTTTCAGGTGCATTTGGCTGAATGGGGGCATTTAAAGGCTCCTCTTCCTCCTTAGGAAGCTCAGTAATGATGGGTCTGGAAGGAGCTGGCAAGGTAGTTCCTAAATGCAGGTGGATGTCACTTACACTCATAGCATATGCAGGGAATTGATTTGGATCGGCAAAGTATACTGGTTGTTACTATGGTCTATTATGGGTCAGGTGAGGGTTGAGCTAGTAATTGAGTAGGTTTAGGTGTATTTGAATTGAAATTAGCAGGAGGAGGCATTATAGTAGGTTTCTGGGGCTAAGAAGGTGGTTGCATGTAATTAGTTGTCTAGTTTGGCCATTGCTATCCTCCCCTCCATTGAGATGTTTGCTACCAGTTTCCTAGAGGTGACTGCCAATTCCCCTAAGGTTGTTGCCACTGGGGTGTAGGGTTTTGGTAATTTTGCCAAGTGTTTGGAGGGTTATTCCAAGGCTGAGGTGAATATCCTCCATAGTTAGATGGAGATGGTTATTTCCATTGGTTACTAGATGCATAAGTATTAAAATATGGTCCAACAAATGATAATGGATTTGGTGGCATACCTTGTCTTGGAGCCCATGGCCTCCTTTGTGCAACATAGTGGACTTGATCTTCTTCAACCTAGATTGGTTTGAACTCAGGTGGAATCTGCTTACTGTCAATATTAGCTATCATCTTACATTTGCAATCCCTCTTCTTTTATCTACAATGAGGGCAATATTCAGCCAACATTGCCTCTGCCTCGTCTTGCTTCTTCTTTGCCTGAAGTGTGTCTAGCTGGGTGGCCATATCATTTATGATCTCTTGCTTAAAATTAGATAGCAAATGACTTATCTCCATCCTTGAAACTCCATTGGTAGGGGTTTTTCCCATAAGGGAATGGCAACATCTTCCTTTCTTCATGGCTGCTTTGAAATAATTCTGGCACAACTTCTTAATATCCTCCCAAGGCACTTGGGTAATATCCCTTCCTCCCATCAAATATAAGTCATCCGTGCAATGCTCACTTATTCCTCTGAGGAAGAGCAGTTTCTGAGACTCGTCATTAAGTGTATGATGGGGAGATTTTTGTAAACAAAACATGAACCTTGAGATGTAATCCTCCAAACTTTCATCCTCTTTCTGCTGCATTCTAAAAATATCATTTCCTCTCATATCTCTACCCCTACAGTAGTCTTTATACTTCTCAAGAAAATTTTCTTTCATCTCATCCCAAGTATTAACAATATCACTACCTAGACCCATAAACCAGCTCAATGCAGCATCTTTCATGGTAGTAGGAAATAGCTTAAGCCTATGAGCATCAGTGGTGTAGTCATAGTTTCTACAAAGGATATCAAATTCTAACAAGAAGGTGTCTGGGTCTTCTATTACAAGTCCATAGAACTTGGAGAGAGCTGAAGTAGGGATGTTTTTGAGGTTATCCACTTCATTTTGATGAGCAATAGGAAATGGTAAGGTTGGTTGATTAGGTCCATTTTGGGCAACCATAGCTGCTTGGCTGATTATCAAGGCAAATGGATTGTGAATCAAGTTTTGGGCAGCTTGTTCTTCAGAGGATGTTTTAGAACTATTCAAATCAGGGAATGCATCAAGAAAAGGATTCACTTCTGCTTCTTCTATTGGGTAATTTGGATCATTATGAAGGAATCTCCCTAAATCATCTCTTCTTTTGCATATATGTATGCAATATATACTCAGTATCAGCCAACTCACACAAAGAATGTTGTGAATAGATTGTGGGTTGTTACTTCCTAAATGAAGGGTATACTAAGAGAACACTTCAAAAATACTTCTGCAAGAAATAAAACTAAAAATGACTCCAAAGATCTTCCTAGTTTGACACCATCCTCGGCAATGGCGCTAAAAATGTTGGTCTCCTACAATGATTTAATAACTAAGCCCATAACATAATAGGATCGACCCATTGAACTAATAGCTCTACTAGGGTTTTGTTGTTCTTCTGCTTTCCGTGTGCTACTCAAGGATGGAGGGTACTGCAGGAGGTAGTACCTCTATTCCCCTACCTGTTTCAGACATTGCCAGGCTGACAAACTAGAAATCAGTTTTGATGGGTCAGGTGGAATCTCCTAAGAATGGACAGACTTTAGTTTGTCACCATAAAGAGATGGCTGAAGGGTCTTCCCTCATAGTTCCTAACAATCTAGTGGATACGATTGCCACTTCAATGGATCTTGCCCTAGTTGGGAAGTTTTTCTCCCTTCATCCTAGCATAGAGATGGTCCACAAATGGGTCTCTAATCGTTGGCGTATCAAAGGCAGTGTGACAGTTGTGGGTATGGCACGAGGGATTTTCCTTTTTCGCTTTACCAGTAAAGAGGACATGCTGGCTATCTTATTTGGAGAACCATGGTTTTACAGTACACATTCACTTTCTTTGGGCTGTTGGAAACCAGGGTTTAACCCTAGCACCGATCTTAATAAAACTGCCCTAGTTTGGGTATTTTTGCCTGGTTTTCCACTAGAATACTGGGATGAATCTATTTTCAGTTCTATTGCTAATACCTTTGGTAATTTTCTTACCCTTGATAACTCCACATGCACCAAATCTCACTTTGTTTATGCAAGATTCTATGCTAATGTGGAAATCAATAAGACTTTGCCCATGTTTATTGACATTAGCTCAAAATTTGGCATCTGGAGACAGCCCATTTCATATGTGAATTCCACATCTTACTGTCAAAAATGTAAGAGGAAGGGACATCTTATCTCGTATTGTAAGTTCAAGAAAGCTAAGGAAAATTTGGATAAGGAAATTGCTATGGTGAACAAGGAGGTGACCATGGTTAATGCTAAGCACTCAAAACTTGATTATGTTCCTATTACGAAGAAGGATCAGATCCTTCATACTCAAGAGACTCCTCAACCAATCCTAGAAGAAGGTGAGATTTTGAAAGAGGCTGGTAACTTAGAAGAGCCCCAAATAGAAACTGCCAAAAGTAAGGAGACCCAAATGGGATTTGATAGGGTTGAGAAGATTTAGATGGAACATGATCTAGATGAGAAGACCCAATTGGGATTTGATAGAATTGAGGGGACCCAAATTGGATTTGATAGAGTTGAAGAGACCCAGATGGGCTTTGATAGGGTTGAGAGGATTCAAATGGAACATGATCCAGTTAGGAAGACCCAGTTGGGATTTGACAGAGTTAAGGGGACACAGATGGGATTTGATAGAGTTGAAGAGACACAGATGGGTTTTGACAGGTTTGAGGAGACCAAAATAAGAGATGACAATATTAAGGAAACCCAATTGAATTTTGAAAAGAAGGTTGTTTCATAATAGGGTTTAGAACAAATGAAAGAGACCCAGTTGGGTCTTGACAGAGTGATGGAGACTTAGGATAATGAGATGAAGGTCGTGCCCTTTTCTTTAGATCAAAACAAGGTTCACCCTTCTCCTGGGAAACTCACATCAGGTTTTCTCAAAGAAGGACTTTTTCCTTCTTCCCCGAAAAGGCATTCTAATCAGATTGTTGCTCCTTTGGGAGTAGCTAATGCTTCAACGAGTGACCATGAAGAATGGACATCTCAAAATAAAAAGAGTCGTAAACCAAAAAAGTCAGCTGATGTTGGTTTAGATCCTTTGAAGGGTAGACCTTCATTGAGAGAAACCAAGCAAAGAGAAGCAGCTAGGGAGTTTGCCAATGGAAAACAGAAGACACTGGAGAATCACTCTAGAAATTTCATTAAATGAAAATTCTTTCATGGAACATGAGGGGTCTTAATAATCCCTCAAAACAATTTGAGGTCAAAAACTATATTTTGGACCAAAAAGTGGATATTGTTTTACTTCAGGAAGTTAAAATGTCTAAAGATGGTTTTAAAAAGATTGCTGATAGAATTTGGCCTAATGCTTCTTTCTACATTAGTCCCACTTTTGGTGCCTCTGGGGGAATTGTGACTAGGTGGAATGCTTCCACACTTTCTGGTAAACTTTTTTTCTCCAGTAAAAATTGCTTGGTGACTGATTTCTCTTTTCCCTCATTTAGATGGAGTCTAGTTAATGTTTATGCCCCTAACACTAGGGTTTTAAGGAAAAATCTTTGGGAAGATTTGGCTAATCAACTCTCTTCTTATCCTGATTCACATTGGATGCTGGTGGGTGATTTCAATAGCCCCCTTACATTTTGAAAAGTCTGGGGGAATCTTGGACTACTCTGATAGTATGTTGGATCTTGTTGAGTTGATTAACACTCTTGGGCTTGTTGATATTGATTTGATGAACCAAAACTACACTTGGACTAATAGGAGGAAAGGGGACCAAATGATTCAAGTGAAACTTGATCATTTTCTTATCTCCAACAATTGGCCAAACATTTCTGTCCTTAAATTGGTTGCTTTGCCTAGAACAGTTTCAGATCACAATCCTCTCATTTGGGAATGGGCTAATCAGAAGAGAAAGGGTCCTTTTCCTTTTAGATTTGAGGTTATGTGGACTAAATATCTTGATTTTAGGAATCTTCTTTCTGGATGGTGGCAACTTCAGGTTGTAGGTACTCCTACATTTAGACTTCATAAAAAATTGATGCATGTCAAGAGAGAAGTTTATGGTTGGAATAAATACAGTTTTGGTAACATTTTTTCTTAGAAAAAGATCTTATCCAATAAGCTGGCTGATATCCAATATAGGATTGCTCAAGGTGATACTTCTAATACTTCCCTCCATTTGGAAAATGACTTAATCAGATATTAGAAGAATGTAATGGGTAGAGAAGAGTTATTTTGGAAGCAGAAATCTAGAGTTCAATGGCTTAAAGAAGGTGACTATAATATTGCCTTCTTTCATGTATTTGCTTTAAGGCACGTGAAATCTAACTCTATTTCTCAAATAAGATTGGAAAATGGTAATATGATCACTAATGAGGAGGAGATTGGAGATCATGCTATCAGCTTCTTTCACAATTTGTTGTCTGAACAAGGACCAAGTGCTGACAATTCTCAGGTTGTAAATCAACTCCTAAATAATATCCCTTCTTTGATTTCTGAGGAAGATAATGCTGAAATTTTAAAGCCCTTTTTTGAGGAGGAGGTTCGTACTATGGTCTTTTCTATGGGGCCTTTTAAAGCTCTGGGGCTGGATGGCTTTCCCCCCTTTTTCTTCCAAGAGTTATGGGACAATATTGGATATGATGTCATTGTTGTTGTTAGAGACTTTTTCAGAACTAGTAAACTCTTGAAACAATTTAACAATACCTTCATTGCCCTTGTTCCTAAGAAGCTCAACCCAGAGATGCTTGTTGATTTTAGGCCTATCAACCTTTGTAATACTATTTACAAAATTTGTACCAAGCTTTTGGTGGTCAGAATTCAACCCCTTCTTGATAAAATCACTTCTTCCTCTCAAAAGGGTTTTGTTCTTGGGAGACAGATATTAGATGTTGTGATTACTACTCATGAAACTATTCACTCAATGGAAAAGAGTCATATCCCAAGTATGGTTTTCAAACTTGATATCTCTAAAGCTTATGATAGGGTGTCATGGCAATTTTTATTTAAAATTATTCAGAAGCTTGGGTTGAATGATAAAGTTTCTATTCTCTTCAAGGAAGTTGTTACTACTGCTAAATACTCAGTCTTTGTTAATGGAGTTCCAAGAGGTTTCTTTTCTCCTTCTAGGGGATTAAGACAGGGAGATCCCTTGTCTCCCTATCTTTTTATTATGATAGCTAAAGCACTTGGTAAATATGTTCATAGCAAGATCAACTCTAAAGTTTTAACTAGGATTAAATTTGCTTCCTCTCTATCTCCTATGTCTATACAACAATTTGTGGATGATACCATTCTTTTTGGCATCTCCTCTATCTTGGAAGCCTCTAGATGGAAATCTTTACTGAATGATTATGCTATGGCTTCTGGTCAGCATATTAATTTTTTAAAAAATAATGTTTTCTTTTTCAATACCCCAGGGGATCTCCAAAGAAAAATTGTCAATATCCTTGGTTGTATGGCTGCTGACCTTCCTTCAGTCTATCTTGGTCTCCCTTTGACTCTAAGGAAGTTTCTCTGGGTTTTTGGCATAATATACTTGAGAGAAATCAAAATAAATTATTGGGATGGAAAGGAAAACTCCTAAGCAGTGCGAGAAAATTGCAGCTTCTAAGAGCCTCTCTTCAAGACATTCCTACCTACTTTTTATCCCTATTTAAAATGCCCAGATATTTGGCTGATAAACTGGAGCAAATTCACTGAACTTTCTTGTGGACAGGAACAAAAGAAAAAAAGAGAATTTCTTTGGTTAAATGGGATAAGGTCTGCCTACCTAAGTCTCATGGTGGGCTTAACATTAGAACTATTCAAAATATGCATAAGGCCCTACTGTCAAAGATTGCTTGGAAGTTCTTAAATAGAGATACGGATTGGGGCATTATCATAAAGGCTAAGTACTTAAGGGATATTGATAGATACCCTTTCCTCAATCCGGAAGGACTTCCTCAAGGTTCTATCATTTGGAATAAAATTATAAAAGCCAGAAGTCTTGTTAACAAGGGTATCAAATGGAAACTTGGCAATGGATTGCTTATAAATTTTTGGGAAGATCCTTGGTTGGCTGATGGGCCTCTCTCTAAATAGTTTGGGAATGAAGCTATTAGTTTTCTTGCTAAACAATTTTTTGGCAACAAAGTTAATCACTACATCCATCAAGATCACGGTGTTAGGATTTGGAAAAAATTGTTAGAATGTTGTAATAATAGTCTGAATCTCCTCCATAGGGCTAATAATATTCAACAAATTCTTCTTAATACCAGGATTCCTCTTTTCTCTAGAAGTGATCAATTTTTTTGGTCTGCTGACAGGAAGGGGTTTTTTTTAGTTAAATCTGCTTACCATTTGCTGATCAAGGAACCTAGCGATTTTATCTGGAGGAAGGTCTGGAATTGTAAACTCCTTCCTAAGGTCAACTTTTTTTGGTGGACTGATGTTCATAATAAAATTCTGACTCAGGACAATCTTCAAAGAAGGGGTATGCAACTAGTTAACATATGTGTTTTGTGTCTGAAAGAGGAAGAATCTGTCTCCCATCTTATCCTGCATTGTGAGTTTGCTACTGAGATTTGGAGTAAAGTCTTTCTGTATTTTGGGTTACAATGGGTTTGCAACAAAGAAATTAAAGATATCATTCCTAATTGGATCTCTCCTCTATCCCATCCTTGGTTAGTTGAGTTATGGACTCAAACCCTTCCTTTTGTGGCCTGGTTCCTGTGGAAAGAAAGAAATAATAGAATCTTTCGTGAAACTATCAAAAATTCCTCACAGGTTTTTAATTCTTTTTCTAAGGCTCTCCTGGAAAATGTTTCTAATTCAAACATCCAAATTGCTAATAAACCCCTTACTCAGCATGAAGTCTTTGTGGCTTCTAACTGGGGGATTGGGAATCAAATTCGTGCTTTTGATGCTTACAAACGCATTAAAAGACTTAATATTATTTGGACTCCCCCTGATAGAGGTTGGTCCAAATTAAATTTTGATGGAGTTGCTAAGTCTAATGGTAAGGCTAGTGTTGGAGGAGTTATAAGGAATGACAAAGGTGTTCTTATTGCTGATTATGCTGGAGGAATTGGTAACCAAACTAATAATTTTTCTAAAGCTTCTGTTCTTTTATGGGGTCTTAAGTTGGCCATTTCTCTTGGCATCCAACAACTTCATGTCCAGGGTGACTCAAAAATTATTATTGAGGCTATTTCTAAAGTTATAGAGTGTGGATGGCAACTTAAGGATATTGTGCTTGATATTCAAACTCTCTCTTAGGCTATTCCTATAATTACTTTCTCCCACATCTATAGGGAGGGTAATACTGTTGCTGACGGCCTGGCAAATTTAGGCCAGAAATTTCAAAATTGGTCATGTTGGCGCCAACTTCATAATATCCCAAGTCATATATTTGGGATATCATTCAAAAAGAACAAATGCTTACATGATGATTACTCATCATTTCACCTGGCTTATCTATGTGGCTAGTTCTTTATTTTAGGGCATGCTGATTAGACACTCTAATAATGAAGGGAGTGAGTTTGGATAGCCTTACAAGCATGTGAAAGATAGCTGATTAATTTGGAAAGATTATATTAGGATCTTGGGTTATCGGTTTAATGATTACCCTAATTCTGAGCATGTCTTCTTAATTGCCATTTACACTCATTGCACTGTGTTCAAAGTCTCTCAATTTTCTTAGTCTTGTTAGTAGTTTCCTGGATTTCAATTCCATCTTCTCCTCTCTTAGTTTCTTTGGTTTTTTTATCATGGGAGGTGATAGGATTTGAACTGAACCTAATAATTGTGGAGAATTTAAGGAGAATGCCTTGGTTTGGCATTACTGTAAGGAAGGAGTAGTCACCCCTTTCCTTGAATGTTTGAATGGACATGATGAAAATCTTTCTATTTAGTTTTCTTAGTCTTGGGATAACCGCAAGGTGTAAATTGGGAATGTCAATTTTGTGGTCTCTGAGAATGACATTGCTATGGCTAGGGGTCTCTCTCATAAGGGAACGAAGATGCCAAAAAAATCTAGGGTTTCAGATGTTCAAAATCATAAATTGTTTCTTGGCGAAGGAGAGGATTTGGTGCCTTACCAAGATGGCTTTGAAAGAGCTCGTCTTCCTAAACTGTGGGCTGATATGTGTTGCATGGTGATGAAGTATTTCACCCTTGAGGGCCGATTCACCAGGTTCTATCACTACCATCTCCCTTTATTGAATCATTTTAGGAGGAATGCCATTATTAGTTTCTTGTTTTACTTGCTTTCTTTGCTTGAACACTCTGTGCAACATGTCAAAAAGTCTCTGCTGAAAAAACCTGATGAAAAGCCTATTCCTTTACACCAAGGGTTCATCCACCATTTATACCAGTTTCACTTAGCCTTTTCTCCTCCTTCCTCTCTTCAGCCCTCTAGCTAGGATACCCCTGCATCTGTGAAATCGAGTCTTGCTACTCCTAATCAACCCCTTGTTGGTGATCCATGCTCTGGTATTTCTAAGTCTTCTACCAAGAGTGTTCAAAACCCTCCCTTGATATTTAAATTAAAAGCTAAAAGATGTCTCTCAAAAGTGAAAATGGAGGCTAACCTTTTGAAGGATGATATTGGGGTTTCTGGGACCTAGATTCAACACAGTCAGGGTGGGGAGGGACCCTTATAGAACCTTAAAAAAGCTAAAACAGAGGGTAAATTTGCTGTCATTAGGCGGTCTAGTAGAATTGCTAGCAAACAGGCTCTCAAATTGAAGCTGATTGACTATTCAGAAAGTAATTCAGATGCCTCCACCCATGAGGAGGAAGAGCCCAAGACTAATGT
This sequence comes from Cunninghamia lanceolata, assembly GCA_027924645.1. Classification (NCBI taxonomy): domain Eukaryota; kingdom Viridiplantae; phylum Streptophyta; class Pinopsida; order Cupressales; family Cupressaceae; genus Cunninghamia; species Cunninghamia lanceolata. The sequence goes on from BSBN01001399.1 coordinate 2,204,697, forward strand.
TCAGGAAATTGCTATTGATGATTTTGGTGGTGAAAAGGAAATTGAGAGGAAGAGTGTTCCTATGGAGGTCTTTGAAACTAAAGATAATGTTAGGGTTCATAATTCTAGCCCCATTGGTGACTGTGTGGGTGTTCATGATACTACTACCCAGGTGAAAATGACTGATATTGATGAGGACATGGGAAAAGATATTTACTCTGTTCCCACTTTTGTTCCTGTTGATCCTGACAATACTGCTCAAGATGGTAGGGAAGAAGACAATATGATGGAAACCAATGATGATGTTCTATCTTAGCTAAAGGAACGGGTGGAGTTCCTTGAAATTAAGGTCTCTTCTCTTGGTAATTTCATTTCTAATATGTTATGTAAGACTGTTATGGACAATCTCTCTCTTCTTAGGGAGTAGGAGGCTCTCATACATGGTACTGATAATGATAGGGTTAAATAACTAGACAAAATGTTGGAGTTCCTTTCCAAGGGAGAGGAGGATATCTCTTCCTAGTTTCTCTTTGCTTTCTATTTGCTGGTGTTTTACTGTTAGTTACTTTTTTCTGTCTATCAGTCGTATGCAAGCTGTCAGTGGTTGGTTTGGTTCTTTTTGTTTCTTGAGCATTTTCTGCCCTTTTTGGGTACTATTTTGTAATATGGGATCAGCCCTTGGTTTGCCACCTCATAATATCAAAAACAACTAAGCCCATAAAGCTGTGACTCAGATATTGGACATCTAACCTGAATATCTATCTTAATCACTATGAAGATGCATTTAACTTGTCAACCCAGGGATGTTAACTTGAAATGGGTCAGCACAGTATGTGCACTAGGAACTCCAAAGTAGCCACATTCATTCTACAGCTAAGAAAGACATAATGTTGAAAGTAAATTGCTTGGAAAGAAATAACATAAATGCTAAACATCAACCAACAACTATACTAAGTTGAAGTGCATGACAAAAAATGAACATCTAGGCAAACAAATAGGAAACTACCCTGTCTACTTTGGCTACAGGAACAGACACATAGTGGAATTCTAGTGGCTGCAGGAACATTCGATGCCAGATTCTAACTAACTGCTTAATAGAAAATAACAATTAAACTAAAGGATGGAATGCTCAATAAGTGGGCCCCCTTTGATGAATATCCCTTAACACAAATGTAAACTTAGAGTTACGAAATTATAACTTCATTTTATCCATTGGAAAACATGAGTACAAATGAGCAACATAACTGTATTACTAAAAAACTTAATAGTGCGAGTACAACCTTAGATTAATCAACCCCTCAGAAGGAGCATCTGAGTCTTATTTATATAAAGAAAACTACAAACCAACTACCTAGCAAGGTGGTCAACTCGAATAGAATAGGAGGACGTTGTTGGCAAGAGACACTGCTTCACATTGATAGATGTTGTCATTGATGGCAACTAAGTTCATACCAATCATCGGCATAACACAATTTGTTCACACTGGAAGTTAGAATCAGAATTTGTCTAAGTCCAGGCAGTCAGGAATAGAGCAGGTGACAGGGTCCGGTATCTTGGTCTAGATCTCTCTGGTGGAAAGACATGGTTTTCTACAGATCTAAGGTATTGCAAGCATTGTCAAATCACTCTAAATCTAGAATTTTGTTCTTCAGTGATGGACTCAAAAGATATTAGCTTCTGAGTATCAGGTTTTAGTTTAAAAAGAACAGACAGAAGAAGACCACGCTAACCTTGTGAATAATCTTAATTTTGGATGTATAGAAGTTGTTTACTGGGTAATTGGTGATGATCAGTGATGGTAGCTGACATGATTGATGATTTGCGAGTGCAAGTTTTGGTCCGCATCTCATATTATGTATGGATCTAGCCGACAGAGCAGAGTACTCAACAAAGTTCTAAATTTTCTTGAAGCCGACTAGTAAAATGATTATAGATCATGTTGTAGATATATATATGTCTGATGGAATAAGATGTTTTTGTGTGGTGTGTTGCGACTATGGTGTAATTGCAAAAAATAGCAGAGATAAAAAGTTCAGATGTTAGTAGAGCAGTAAGAGGAGTAGAGTAAGGATGAAGTGTGTCAAGTCAGTTTTCTATGCTTGACCAGAACTGAACTCTAGCATTGATAGATGCTAAATATCAGTTCAAATTTATTGTAATTTTCTTCCTACAGACAGTGAGCCTTCCTTTGAGCAATGAGCTTTGGGTAGTGAGCCTGAATGAATGTGCATTCCCCATTGTAATACTTTTAACAGAGTATAATCTTTGTGGGTTAACCCCCACCATGGTTTTTCCCTTAACCAGGTTTCTATGTCAAAAATCTTGGTGTCAAGTGTGTTATTTATGTTTCTACTCATGTGTTGTTATTTAATGCTGAAATGTTTATATCATTGATTTGATTATAAGTTGTAAAGGAAGATTAAAAGTAGAAAAGTATAAATTGAGGGACAACTGATTCACCCCCCCCCTCTTAGTTGTTTGGACCTAATCCAACAATTGGTATCAGAGTGAGGTTCCTTTGAAAAAGTTTAATAGCTTAAGGAAGATCTGGGAAGGTAGTAAAATGGATGAATATAACCTTCAAGAGCAACTTAATCTCGCCTTAGATGATCTTGAGCAATCCAAGGCAGAAGTTTAAGAGCTGCAAGGTAACCTCAAAAAGGTTGAAGACTTCATTGAGATTTTAAAAGAAAAATTGAGCAAATCCAATGCAAAAGGAAAGGAACAATCTCTTCAACTAGGAAACCATTATGAAGACAAGGCCCTGAATGAGAAGACAAAGGAATGTGAAAAGTGAGATAAAGAAGTTACTATCCTAAAACATGAGATGGAAACTGGGATGATGAGACTAACCAAGGAAATTGAAAATAAGAAGAAAGATGAAGAAGAGATGATTCAAAATTTGAAAGAGAGATCTGAAGAATGATGTAGATTGGATGTGAAAGCTGGTCTCCTAGAATCTAATCTACAAGAAAGTCGAAACAATGAAAGAAAACTTGAGAGATAGATTATCACTCTCATACATGACCTAGAAATTGCAAATGAGTATAAGGAGAAGTTCAAGATAATCTCAGCTAAACTTGAAGCACTAATTGAAGGTTAGAAAAAAGGTGATGACAAGCATAATCTTGGATATGAGAAAGGTGAAAGCTCTGGATCCGGACAAAGAAATTTTCAACTAGGGAATAGGAGAAACATAACTAGAAAACCTCTGGTGAGACAACCTAATTCTCAAAGATATCCATCATTCAATGGAAATTGTTTCAATTGCAATAAATTTGGTCATAGAGCTACTTAGTGCAGAAACATAGTAAATCAATGTGATCCATCCTTCTTCTACCAATGCTTCAAGTGTAAGAGGTATGGTCATAGATCAAATGAATGTAGAAATACGATAGTGAATAATGCTAACAATAGAGGAATTAGCAACTCTTTCAATGGTTACTATTTTGTTTGCAATGGGTTTGGACACATGGTTAATCAGTGCAGATCAAGAGGAAATCAAGTTTATAAGAAAAGAAATGTTGTGTGCTTTAACTGCAATAAATCTGGTCATATTGCAAGATTCTACAGAAATAGGAACAATGGAAGAAGAGGTCTGGTAAACAGAAAACTGGATGAGAAAAAACAAGACAAAGGCAAAAGAAAAATTGATGTGAATGGGATATGGAGTGAAATGAACAAGACTTGGGTAAAGAAAGATACAATAAATAATGGTGATGGGTCTACACTAGAATTAGGTGCTAACAATTCCTCCAGGAATTAAGTCAGGAGCTTTGGCTCAGGGGGAGATGCATTAAACATCAAATTCCCCCAATCAGTAAGTGGGTGCCTGAATCTAGCACAATAAAAGCAAATATTTTGAATTGATTCAGAACCTTTGGAAGGATTTCCAGAAGAAAAGATGTTTATATAAAAACTTGCGGAGTAATTCATGAACTGTCAAAAACAAAGTAACTGGATATAGTTAGGGCAACACATTTATTACAATGCCAAATTAGGTTTTGCAAAAGATAAAAAGTCACTTGGTCACTCATTTGAATAACTTTACATTTGAAGGAAACAAGAAGAAGAGCATTCGAGCTGCAAATCCAGAGATTGAGGCACAAAGAATGAATTCAACCGGTAATTGATCAACCCAAAGCCCATGGAAGAAAAAGGTACCTCTCTATAAAGCTTTGAATCTAAAATTTGTTGAGATGGCTACCCCTCATGTTGTTGACATTACTGAAAGGCCTTGACCCAAAATTAAGAAGCAGCATGACAAATCAATAGAAGTCGACCCGTTAGGTGCTTTTTCAATTGTTCCGTATGGTGTGCTACATGTTGAAGACATTAGGGTTTATATTCATGCAAACATAGATGAATTTGGAGATTCAAGGTATGTAGACTTGTTTGAGAAACAACTCAAGGATGAAAATCATGAACTTAAACCCGAGTATAAGGCACTATAGGATAAACACTTTATTTAGATTATGGGGTTTCCAACATTTGATGAGGATGAATGGTTCTGATATGTTTTGAGTCAGATGCATAATGAATTCATTTGGTTGTTAAAACCATTCAAAGTTACCAAGGATGCTATTAGAATTGTAATTGGGTTAAACTCAACCGGTGGATTACCCATGCTGAAAGCCGTGAACAACCAGACAATGACTGATGCTACTGGTGCCAAGTTTGATAGAAGGGAAATGACCATCAATGATATTATAGAACTGGATGTCAAATTCATCTCCATGGTGACTGGGTACAAGATTTACCACTCGAGTAGAGAAAATTCTGTCTCTGGAACAGCCATATATGCTGCATACAAGATGCTAAAGGAAAATACTGATTATGACTTGTGTGAATTACTACAGAATCAACTGATTAAGAATTTGAACAAAATTAAGAAAGATAAGAAAAACACTTTCAAGTATGGTACATTGGTTCTATGTCTATTCTTCTACTTTATGAATGAGGTACCTGGGGTAAAAGGTGTGCACTGGACTAAGGATGAGCCAGTTGCCATTCAGTTCAGAGATCATCTTTGCAACATTGGTTATTTCAAAGCTTAGAAAACTGTAATATGGGGTTACTTCAAGAATTTTTAGAGTATAATGCATTCAAGGGAAATAATCCCTAATTCAATTGTTGAGAAATACAAAAATGAAATATGCTTCATGATTGACACTGATCAATGTTTGATGGAAGTTGTAGAACCAAAAATAGTATGGATAATGCCAATGGGTTATGAGGTGGATGAGAGAGTTATGGACATGTATGCTCAACATCTTCTAAGCAAGCCTAAAGACACAACAGTTGAAAGATTTGGGACATATGAGGAGCTGAGTTTAAAACTACATACTGAGCTCAGAGAATTTGAAACCAATAGGAAAGTAAGAAAAGAAGTTGAGCAGTTGGCTGAAAATTTGGGCCTAACTAAGGAGGCTATGAGGAAATTTAGAGAAAGAACTAAAAAAGATGAGAAAGAGAAACAAGATAAGAATCAAACAAGTGCTCTGATGGAACCCTCTTCCACTTCAAGAACTACTAGGAGCTTTGTTGCTGCTCCTGCAAAACTGGAAGTAAAATCATCTGAAAAAGGGGAGAGAAGGAAGAAAACAAAAGCATCCTGAACCTATAAAAGCATAAGAGAAGAAGAAGATACCAATTTTTACATTGAAATCAAGGAACAAAAGGCCATCGGAACAAAAGCTACAAAAGTAACCAAAGAAAAGTCATCCAGGAGAAAAAGGGCTAGAAAAAAACAAAAGATAGAAGCATATGAGGAATATATTGAGAAGCCCACACTTTCCCTGGAGGATGTGATAAAGTCAGTCATTGTAGATGGTAATCTAAAACCCATTATTGAATTCTATGATGAATATAGTGATGTGGATAAAAGGGTGTTGGAGGAAGCAACTGTCAGATATCTCAACATCTACAACAAGGCACTGATTGAGATAACTTCTGAGTTGCCACAAATTCTGGCAAATATATTGGAGTTGAGAAAAGAAAATGCCAAGAGAAAGGACATGGAGATCAAGGAACATGAGCTAATAAATTTGTGTCCTCAAATTTCACTTGATCAAATAGATATGATATTCAAGGAAGTTAAAGATGACTTTATAAGCAAAAAGAGAATGAACAAACTCATGCTTGGAGAAACAAGTGAAATCGTTGAAGAAAATCAAGAAATTATTTTGAAAGCATTGAAAAAGAACAATTTTCCCTTAGTCACAAAAGAAGTTCTAGATGGTGAAGAAGAGAACATCATCGAGTAGCAATCTAAGTTTGGTGAAGCCTCTATTCTAGAAGTGGAACAAGTATTTTAGGAGGATACAAAAATGATGGATAAAGTAGTTGATGAAGGAGATACTCCTAATCCACCTGATCCATCAAGAAAAGAAGATAATATTACTACTTCACAAAGCCCTCTAGATCTGGTAGCAAGTGGTGAACAAATAGGAAAGAGTCCCTCTATAGAGAACACAAAGAAAAGTAAAGCAGAGAAAGAGGGGGAAAAAGGAAAGAAAGATAAAGTAGAAGAAGATGGTGCAAATGTTGAAGCACCTAAAGTAGATACTGAGAAATCTGATGAACAAAAGGATGGTTCAGAAAATGGTGCAAGAGACACTGTAGATGCAGTGAAAATTCTTCTTGAGAAAGAAATAATTGAGCTTCATGAACCTAAACTACTCCAAGGTCTAGCCAATCCTGATACTCTCTCTCCAATTCAATTGATGAAAATAGCATCATTCACCCAAGTAAAGGCTAGAGAAAAGATGTTAAAGTTCCACATGGAGGACAATGAGCTACTAGGGCTTGCAACTGGGATTTTGGAAAAGTTAATGCCTTCCTACTAGAACAATCCATCTGATTCCCCCTCCAGACATCTAAAAAATCTTGTAAGTTCTGTAAATACTCATTTTGAGTCCTTTGAGAAGTCTATAGAGACAAAAGTTAGAAATGAGTTTTTGGACAAGAGATTTAGTGAACTTAAGAGTCTGATAGGGTATGATAGGACTATACTTGTTATCAGTATAAAAAGTGTTCAAAATGCTCTAAGTGATGGAAGTGACATATATAAATTTTGTCTATCCTAGCCCAAAGTAAGTGAGGATATTGAAAAGAAGATAAAGGAACAAGAACTGAAATTGTCAAATCCATACAATAATTTTGATCTTCTAACTATCTCACCCATGAGTTAGGAATGTCAAGTAATTAACTTGACTAATGAGATAAAGAGACTTGTTAAAGAAAAATGCAACATTATGAAGAGAATGTGTGAGCTCTGGGGATTGATTGCCCCTAAGTTAGAGACAATGTATAATGCCCTATCTGAATCTCAGACTGCAATTTAGACTAGTGACCCATTAGATCTATCAAAGGTAGAAGCATATTCATTTTTGTTGAGTGGGCACATCTCAATTTTGGATGAAATGAAGAGTACTTGGGCCTCTGAACTTGTGCAGATAAAAAACTAGCTTTGCAGACATTCTCAAGTTCATACGAATATAACTTAATGATTACTTGTACATATGCAGCATTATATATAGAAATTTTGGAGAATTTTGGATTGAGACCCCACCCTTTTCCATTGATGTCAAAGGGGGAGTGAAGAGCAGTGAAAAATGAAGAATCTAGCAAAGGGGGAGCTTCGGAACTAATTGAGAAGCACAAGTGTATAGAGTAAGGGGGAGTTGCACTAGACACTTGTCATTTTTCACTAAGTGTTGCCATCAATGCCAAAGGGGGAGATTGTTGGCAAGAGACACTGCTTTGCATTGATAGGTGTTGTCATTGATGGCAACTAAGTTCATCCCAATCATCAGCATAACACAATTTGTTCACACAGGAAGCCAGAATCAAAATTTGTCTAAGTCCGGGTAGTTAGGAATAGAGCAGGTGACAGGGTTTGGTATCTTGGTCTGGATCTCGCTAATAGAAAGGCATGGTTTGCTACAGATCTAAGGTAGTTGCAAGCATTGCCAAAACACTCAAAATACAGAATTTTGTTCTTCGGTGATGAAGGACTCAAAAGATATTAGTTTCTGAGTATCAAGTTTCAGTTTGACAAGAACAGAAAGAAGAAGACTAGGCCGACCTTGTGAATAATCTTGATTCTAGATCTACAGAAGTTGTTTATTGGACAATTGGTGATGATCAGTGATGGTAGCTGACATGATTGATAATTTGCAAATGCAAGTTTTGGTCCGCATCTCATATTATGTATGGATCTAGCAGACAGAGCAGAGTACTCAACAAAGTTCTAAATGTTCTTGAAGCTGACTAGTAAAATGATTACAGACCATGTTGCGGATATATATATATATATATATCTCTGATGGAATTGGATGTTTTTGTGTTATGTGTTGCGACTATGGTGTAATTGTGAAAAATAGCAGAGATAAAAAGTTCAGATGTTAGTAGAGCAGCAAGAGGAGAAGAGTAAGGATGAAGTGTGTCAAGTCAATTTTCTATGCTTAACCAGAACTGAACTCCATCATTGATAGATGCTAAATATCAGTTCAAATTTATTGTAATTTTCTTCCTCCAGGTAGTGAGCCTTCCTTTGAGCAATGAGCCTTCCTTTGAGCAGTGAGCTCTGGGTAGTGAGCCCGAATGCATGTGCATTCCCCATTGTAATACTTTTAACAGAGTATAATCTTTGTGGGTTAATCCCCATTGTGGTTTTTCCCTTAACCAGGTTTCCATGTCGAAAATCTTGGTGTCAAGTGTGTTATTTATATTTCTACTCATGTGTTGTTATTTAATGCTGAAATGTTTATATCATTGATTTGATTATAAGTTGTAAAGGAATATTAAAAGTAGAAAAGTTTAAATTGAGGGACAATTGATTCACCCCCCCTCTCAGTTATCTAGACCTAATCCAACAGACGCCACTTTAGGGAAAGCATAGAAAGTGGAGAGGATGTTATGCATGCGTGCAATCTGGTCAAGCATGGTTGCTTTAACATAGATCTAGCACAACAGTAACTCCTATATTTGCTCAACAAGTAATTAAGACCAGTTACAAGGTGGTTATCTTCCCTCCCTTTGACATTTGAATGACCACCTTATTTGACTTTGATGGCTAGTAACCAACTGACAGAATCTTCCTCAACTTTATAGGCTGCTAATTATATCTGCATAACAATATTAGTATGCACAATAATTGCATATCTGTAACTAACTTAAAGTTACATTCATTATCAATATGTAAAATTAAAATAGATAGTTCATATAGCATGCCAATGTCATTAAAGATTATAGGAAATAACCTATGCCCAATATCTTATCGTTTTGAGGAAATGTCATGAAAAGATTAAGATCTAGGTACCAAAGTCCAAGATAACTACAGCAAATGGATAATAAATTATAACAAAATTGAGCCATAAACTAGACTCATCATAGGGCAGCTAGGGTTTTGAACGATGATGGTTGTATATATTTAGGGACAATGAATGCAATTGTATGAATGTGTTAATACAGACATTATTATTAGAATTAAATGTCTCCATTTGAAATCGTGAAAAATTGACATGAAGGAAATGATAACAAATGCAAATCAAATGAATGCAAACCTCATATCGAGTCATGATCCATTGATAGGGTTGAGAATGCCGCACCCAAAGCACTCTAGCTATACCCAAATAGATGAATGTTGGTTGCTTGATTCTACAACATAACGATAGGATAGGGATAGATAGATGGAAGATTGGATGAATGCAAGATAGGTGGATGAGAGATTGAGAGGAAAATTCAGCAGAGTAAGGTTGCTAGAAGAAGATTCGATCCAAATGGCTTAGAGGAGGCTAGCTTTATAGGATATGGCTGATTGGATTGAACGGTTGTGATTGAGAGTTGTGTTGGAGGATATGGATGGTCAAGATCGATTAGGGTTGTATTAGGGTTTCCCACTCAAAGAGGGATTGTAGTCACATGACAAGTGTGCGATGGAGAATAAAAGGAATCTAATTCAAAATTTGAATTAGTTTGACATGTGAAGACCTATTAAGTGGAAGATGGAGACATGCGAAATGTGTCGCAATGTGATGAGAGGTGAGGGAATAATTCAAAATTTCAATTTGAATTATTTGAGACATGTGAAGGGGGATTATTAACTAAACAAATGGGATTTATTTAGTTAATTGGAATGTGATCAAGTGGGATTAATTAAATAAAGTGGGTTTATTTAATTAATCAGGAAGATGATTAAGATGGGATAAACTAGGACCTAGGGATAAATGGGATTAAGTGGGATGAGGTTGGATGACCTAGGACCTAGGGCAATATGTACAAGGTCATGTTGATAAGGTGTTATGTAACCAGGACCTAGGGTAAAGACATATAAGGTCATGTGTAAACAAGACCTAGATAATTTTTAGTGTCTACATTTGCCCCTCTTTGAGATGATGTTGCAAGATGATAATATTTAAGTCAAGTAACATCATTTCAAAGAAGTTAAGGAAATGGATAGAGGAAAAGGATAGGGTGATGATACCCCCTCAAGAGGATAGGTGGGTTGGACAAACACAAGTATGCTCTTGAAATGAAAGGAATTGGTCAAGGAAGAAAGGTGAGGAAATGGATCGAAGAAAGGGAAGGACAAGTTATGCTGCAATGAAAATGAGCAACCATGATGTTTGATATAGCACGAGATGTTATGTACCAAGGTATAAGGACCAAGGTGATGATGTGTCTTGTTCCCTAGCATAATACAACCTTGTCTAGATACAAGATATGAATATTAGCTGGGTTGGATTCAGATACAAATGCAAGTTGAAAATGATAACACACACAAGCAAGCAAGCATGCATGCATGAATGATACAAAAACAAACAAGGTATTGCCCCTGTCAAGCTATAAACCAATGATTGATTGTTTGATGAGTGCTGTCATTATGGGGAATGATATATCCCTAGATCAACACAAGGATGTGGGAACGATATATCCCATTGATGATAATGATGATGATGTGATCCCACAAAGATTCATAAGCATTAGGGTGAAATTTTTTCATGCAACTATATTCTAGTTTTGTCTACATCCTAGTAATTGGCATTTTTAGAGGCCTTCGGAGTGGAATTTGGGATCAAGACTTTCTCTAGTTGCTTTTGAGCGGTAGCCACAGGAAGGGCTCAACGCAACTCAATCTAACTCTTCAGGAGATCTTTCCAACAAGTCTAAAATGTCTAGATTTCGACTACCTGGCTAGAAGTTATGACCCTACCTAGTGGGGTCCAAAATTTAGTAGTTTTTTTGAAATTTTGAAAAAAATTGAAAATTTGAATTTTATTAGTTTTGTCACCTTCCAACTATCCATTTCAAATTCTATGGTTAAGGTGACCTTTCACATTCTTGCTCATTGTATATATTCAACTTTTGATGCAATAGGAAATCCTCTTTGGTTGCCTGCAACTTCTTACAAGTTCTGCACATTGAGCATTTTGTTTATTTTTACAATACCACAGGCCCAACACTAGGTATTGTTATCTAAATTCTCAATTAAAATTTAGATAAGTGGTATTAGAGTGGTTTGTTCCTATATGTCACATCGTACATGGTCTGGTTATGCAAGGTTGGGATTGCAGACAAGAGACCCTTCAGATTACCAACCCTTGAGACGCACACAATCGAAGATGGGAGAACAAGGAGATGGATCTGACCCTTTCAAGGAGCTGGTACAAGAAGCTTTGGCAAAGCAATGTGAGGATATGATGACTGAATTCTCTCAAATTCTCCAATGAAATCATCAACCAAAAGGTACAGTTGGAGTGCCATTTCATGGTCACACCCCATTCAAGGTACAAGTAAATTTTGACATTCCAAATTTTGAAGGAAAAATTAATGCAAATACTGTTGATGATTGGCTATCAAAATTAGAGAAATATTTTTCTATAAACCACTTCATAGATGTTGAAAAAATAACCTTTGCACTCCTCAAAGCTAAGGAACATGTGAAACAATCTTGGGAAAATAGACTACTAGCTAGGGATGATGGCCTTAACAGCCAAGGATTTGAAATGTTGGAGGATGACAATCCCACATGGGGAGAATTTGTGGAATACATCAAGGAGGAATACTACCTTGAAAATTCATATGAGGAGAAGTACATGCAATGGTAATTACTTTGATAAAAGAAGGATCAATCTGTTCAAGATTATACAAATACATTTCATGCACTTTCTGCAAAATTGGGAATCCGTGACACAGAAAAGCATCAGGTAATTAAGTATCGCAGTGGGCTTCATCAGTATATCCAGATAGAAATGGATTTCTTACATATTGAGACCTCGGGTACCACCTTCAAATATGTAGTAAAAATAGAGGAGAAATTCAAACAAAAGGGGAAGAAAGATTATCCCTCAAACAACAAAATCAAGGGTGAAGGTGGTAACAAATTTGGTGGGAAATAGACAACCAAGGACTTTTCCTCATAGACCTCATCAACAACAAATAAGGGTAAGCAGAAGATGTGTGAATTCCATAAGAGCCCTAGTCATAACACTAAGGATTGCCATGCCACGAAGACTTTGTTGGAAGAAATTTGTCAAGGAGAGACAGAACAGCAGTCGCTGCCTACAAATCCTTGTGAACAAAATGAGGGTGAACAAATCATTGAGGCTGACCCACATGCCATAGTTGCCACTGCCAAAGTCATGCCCCATGAAGATGATGAATGCTTGTTCCACTCATAGATGTGGGTAAATAGAAAGGCTCTTCATTTCATTATGGATAGTGGAAGCCAAAAGAATTTGATCTCTGCTGAAATTGTAAAAAGATTGAATATGCAGACAACATGACATCCACAGCCATATCATATGGGATGGGTAAGTCAGGGACAAGATATTCTAGTGAATAAACAGTGCTACTTACCTTATTCTATCAAGCCATTCAAAGATGAAGTAATATGTGATGTGGCACCATTGGATGTATTGTTGGGGCACCCATACATGTACAAGCGCCATGGAGTCTATGAGTCAAGGTCACGCAGTGTTACCATCAAGTTGAGAGAAAAGAGGTATCAAATACCTGAGGTAAGTCCTACAGAACTAGTATCTTTGATTACTACAAAACAATGTAAGCGTTTGATTGCTCGTACTAGAAAATTTGTCCTACTAATGGTTTGACATGAGGAGGCAAGGTCTGTTGTTACCAGCTGTCATACCAAAGTGTCCCCTACCACAGATAAATAGAAACAGATGGAGAAAATATTGTCAACATATTAGGATGTATTCAATTCACCAATAGGGGTACCACTACACTGCCAAGTGAAGCATCGGATTGATCTAATTCCAGGGACACCATTACCAAATGGGCCACTATACAGAAGGTCAATTTTGGAGAATGAAGAAATCAAGCGGTAGATTCAAGAGTTGATCCAGAAAGGACACATTCACCCAAGTGCTTCACCATGTGGAAGTCCAATTGTTTTGGTCAAAAAGAAGGATGAACTATGGAGACTTTGTATTGATTATCAGATTCTCAACAAGATCACTGTGAAGAACCGATATCTACTCTCTCGCATTGATGATTTGCTAGACCAGCTCAGGGGGCAAAATTTTTCACCAAAATTGACTTGAAATCTGGATATCACCAAGTCCCAGTTGAGCCATCAGATGTGTCGAAGACTGCTTTAAAATCCAAGGAAGGGTTGTTTGAGTGGCTAGTCATGCCTTTTGGCTTGACCAATGCCCCTGCCACATTCATGAGATTGATGGATGATGTTCTCAGACCATTCATTGGTTCTTTTGTTGTCGTCTATTTAGATGACATACTCATCTTTAGTAAAACATGGGGTGACCATCTGTAGCATGTTTAACAAGTGCTTTCAACCTTGCAACAATACAAGCTATATGCTAACAAAGATAAGTGTTCTTTTGGCATGGAGAGTATTCAGTATTTGGGATACATTGTGGATAGAACGGGCGTTCGTGTGGACCCTGAAAAGATACAGGTTCTCAAAGATTGGCCATCTCCCAGAAGTCTCACATAACTTCGTAGCTTCTTGGGTCTAGCCAATTTTTATAAGAGATTTGTACTTGGTTTTTCACATTTGGCATGGCCTATGAATTAGGCACTAAGAGGACCAAGGACAAAATTTTGTTGGATAGAGGTACAACAGAAAGCATTCATGGAGTTGAAGACGAGGCTATGTTCTACACTAGTTCTAGACTCCCAGATCTGTAACAATCTTTTCAAATTGAAATAGATGCTTCAGACTATGCACTAGGAGCAATTCTCATGCAACACGGGCATCCAGTTGCCTACCACAGTGAGACTTTCTCTGACACAGTGTGTAAGAACCCCACCTATGATAAGGGGTTGTATGCTATTGTGCAAGCCTGCAAACAATGGAAACACCACATTCTAGGGAAGGAGACTATCATTACATGGATCATAAACCTATACAATTTCTACAAACACAAGGGAAGCTACAAAATGATAGGCATCAAAGATGGTCTACCTACTTACAACAATTTCATCTCAATATCTACCACAAGAAGGGAGATACTAACAAAGTTGCAAACTATTTGAGTAGACCTCCGATCACAACCCTGATAGTAGTATTGGATTCTTGTGGCCACCACACAACAAATTAGCCTCAGTTGTATGGTACAGATCCTGAATTTGCTGAGATCTACAACAATCTAGCAGAGGGAAAACAAGCCACTGATTTCTACTTGAAGGATGGGATTCTCTGTCATATGGGACACATATGTGTTCCAACCAAGGAGCGGAAAAATATGATATGGGAGGCACACTACAACCATGTTGCAGGACACTTCGGGGTGTAGAAGACTATTGCTGTAATTTAGAGGTATTTTTATTGGCCCAAATTGAGACATGATGTCATTTTATACATCTGATCTTGTACTTCTTGTGCCATTGCAAAGCCTGCCAATCATAAACAAGGATTGTATACACCTCTTCTAGTCCCTGACCAACCTTGGCATTTAGTTTCAATGGATTTCATGTCTAGACTACCTTCTACTAGATGTGGGCATGATTGTGTATATGTGGTGGTAGACAAGTTTTCAAAAATGGCTGTCATAGTGGCTTGCAAGAAAGGAGTCTCTGCGGAAGAAACTACCAAGCTTTTCTTTGAGAATGTTTGGGTACACTTTGGATTGCACACAAACCATCATATCTGACAGGCATAGTAGATTTCTTAGCAATTTTTGGTCAGCACTTTGGGCCTTGATGGACACAAAGTTGACAAAATCCACTACCTTCCATCCCCAAATAGATGGGCAGACTAAGGTGATGATTAGTTACAATCGAGCACTACATGGTTCCACAGGGCACAATCCATTTGAGGTATGTCTTGGCTACCAGCCATTGGCTCCAATTGATGTAGCATTGCCAACTATGTTGAGTGACCTATCAACACATTTAGAAAAAGAGGCAGATAGGGAAACTAAGTTTGTGGAGAAGATACGCCATATTGAGCAACAAGTCCATGAGATACTACAATATAGTAATCAGAAATACAAGGACAGACATGATCAACATCGTACACCTCATCAGTTTAAGGTTGGGGACAAGGTTTGGCTTCATATTCAAAAATAAAGACTTCAAGGGTCTCACAAGAAACTCAGTCCTATTCAATATGGTCCATACATCATCATCAAACAAGTTGGTGAAAATGCTTTTGAACTCAATCTTCCATCTTTTCTTGGACTACATCCTGTTTTCAATGTTGAATTGTTGCAGCCATATTTTCCACCATTGTTGGACACTTCAGATGTTGTAGAACATATAAGTTACTTAGAGTTGAATCTAGACACTACTACCCCTCTCAAGTGTGATCAGATTACTGATGTTGTGGTGAAAACATTGAAGAAACAACAGATTCCTCTCTATCAGGTGGTACAGGTAGGTCAACTTCCACATCAAGGAAAATAGTTCACTAAGGACCAGATTGAGAAGAAATTTCCTCATCTGCTACAATACATAGGTGTAATGGGGCCCATTTCCTCTCAAGGGGGAAGTAATGATCCCGCAAAGATTTAGAAGCATTAGGGTGAAATTTGTTCATGCAACTATATTCTAGTTTTTTAGTATTTTTTTCTAGTTTTGTCTACATCCTAGTAATTGGCATTTTTGGAGGCCTTCAGAGTGGAATTTGGGGTCAAGACTTTCTCCAGTTGCTTTTGAGTGGTAGCCGCAGGCAAGGATTAATGCAACTCAATCTAGCTCTTTAGGAGATTTTTCCATCAAGTTTGAAATCTCCAGATTTTGACTAGCTGGCTAGAAGTTATGACCCTGCCTAGTGGGGTCCAAAATTTAGTAGTTTTTTTGAAATTTTGAAAAAATTTGAAATTTTAATTTTAGTAGTTTTGTCACCTTCCAACTATCCATTTCAAATTCTATGGATAAGGTGACCTTTCACATTCTTTCTCATTGTATATATTCAACTTTTGATGCAATAGGAAATCCTCTTTGGTTGCCTACAACTTCTTACAAGTTCTGCACATTGAGCATTTTGTTTATTTTTACAATACCACAGGCCCAGTGCTAGGTATTGTTATCTGAATTCTCCATTAAAATTCAGATCATGATGATTGATTGATTTGGCTTACAACAAGATTAGTATCAAGACCATTGATGTGATTGGATAATTTGACGAGATTGATTAACTTGATTGGTATGGATAAAGGATAACTTGCATTTGGATTATTGCTTGGAATGATTTGGTTGGATGATGAATTGATGGAGATTGATGAAGGATTGTTTGGATTGGATTGAAGAAGTGATTATGATGATAGATGATAGAAGAATGATGAAAGAAGAAAGAGGAATATCGTCTTGTGCTTGAATCTAGGCACTTCTTTCATGCTCTAGATTGCCTACATACCCATGTCCATGGGATCAAGGCACTTAACGATAGAAACGAGATGTAGTTCTAATTTGTGTTTTATTGATGGGATGATATGTATTGGATTGATTGGGATAGACTGGATGTTTGATAATTTTCTTTTGATTGTTTGATAGATTGGATGATTGATAGATTGGCTTGATTTGATGATGATATTATTAGATTTGTTTTGATTTGATGTGATGGATTGATTGATTGGGATTGATTTGATTGGAAGAATGTGATTTTGATGATTTGATGTGGAATGGTTTTATTGCTTGGATTTTGTTGGATATTTGATTTTTTTGTATCTTTGGGAATATTTTGGTTTTTTTGTGTTTTTTGAAATGTTGTGATTTTTTGGATTTTTGGGATATTTTGATATTTTGTGATTTTGAAATGTTTTGACTTTTTATATTTTTGGGATATTTTGATTTTTTTGTGATTTTGAAATGTTTTGATTTTTTTGGACTTTTGGGATATTTTGACCTTTTTTGTGATTTTTTGGGATATTTTGATTTTTTTGAATTTTGACATGTTTTGGGATGGCATTGGATTTACAATTTGGGTAGCCTTTATGCTAGATACCAATGACAAGGGGAACCAAGTCTAGGTGGAAGGTAATGAATGGGATTGGACAAAAGGATGGATGATAGTAGATGGATGAAAGGATCAAGATAAATGGATAGGATAAAAGGATAGGTTATGGAATGGAATGGATGTATGTGTAATAGAGCAAGGATGTGATCTCCAAGGACTATGTTGCATATGAATAACATGCCCCAGTCTAGGTAGTACTTAGGCTTTTTCATGACAATGCTTAGGACAATGGGATGATAGGATAGATTGGAGAAGATGGATAAATGGGTAATGACAAGAGGATAATGAGAGGATTGGTTTGGAAGGGATGATAGGATAATGTCAAGAGAAGGTATGTCAAGAGATACCCAAAACATTTGTCAACAATTTGCCCCCATGTCTTTATCAAAATCAAACTGAGGAAAGGAGGATGGATGGACTCAATTTGATAGGAATGTAGGCAGGTGTAATGGATAAGGATGGTAGGATAAGATAGTATAAGACATGATAGGATGTAAAATGATATAATGGGATAGATAGTTTGGATGAGATAAGGTGCCCCCAAGTGTAAGTGACATAGAAGATCAACCTACACATGACGCCTATTTGCCAGGTTTTCATCATGGTACTTATCCAAGGTGTTTGTTTGCCAAGTTTTCACTGTTGGATGAAGGGATTTATCTTTAGTTTTTTTATTTTTTTTTATTTTTTTGACTTTTTGGATGGAAAAAGGTGGATATGGATGAGAGGGACTCAAGTGTCTAGTGCCATGAAAGGTGATAGTCCCATTGGAGAGGAATGTCGCATGAACCATGTCAAATGTGCTCATCAATGTTGGTAAGTGATGGTATGAAAGTGAGATGGATAAGCTAGATAGTGGATTATGGAGGAATCGAAAGTGGATTATGATGTGGATTATGTATGAGTGAAAGTGGATTATGATGGACTTATGCAAAAGCATGGACCATAGGAAGGTGATGGGGGAGATATGTAGGATAATGATTGAATGATGGAGTGATGGAGGTATGGAAACGAATCATGACCAATGGCTGCACACACCATGTTAAACATGGAATCTTTTGATTGGATGGTGGTGTAGGAAGCAATGGTGATGTTTGATTAGGAGATGGATGATTTAGGACTTTTGGAACCCACATGGACTTAGTATTTTTATAATTTTTTCTTTGCATGTGGGATGGAGGAATTTGAAACTTTGGAATGGCATGGCATTTTTGAATGGAAGAGGATGGTTGGGATTTTTGGGATGTGGATGCCTCATTTGATTTGCTTGATTTTTGCTTAGGTACCCATACCATTTTTCTTTTGGAGGTATGGGCTTGGATGGATTTTTGAATGTATTTTGCTTTAACTTTTTGGATTGATATCCTAAGGCATTAGGACCCTTAGGATTTTTGTTAGGATTTTTAGCTTTATAGATAGAGGCATCCAAACTTTTGATTTTGAATCTCATGGACATGATGGAAGGGGGTTTGGTGGAATGAGTGGGGGCTTCATGTTTAGACAATGTGTGCATTTGTTGGTCATGATTAGGATTGTGAGGGAATTTATGGATGGTAGGTATGTTAGGTGTTGGAAGCAATGGTGGCAAAGTGGATGGAGCGATATTAGGCGTTGGAAGGAGTGGAGGTAAAGTGGATGGTGGAAGGTGAATGGTCACATGCTTTTGACATATGTAGGATGAGGGATGTGGAATGGCAACGTATGTTTTAGGAATATGATGGGGTTTATGATGGAAGGAAGTGGGTTTAGGAAGTGTGGAGGAAGTACCAACATTGTTAGATTGTTGACCTTGGGGTGTGTATCCAAGGCCAAATGAGCGAGGAGGGATCTTGACATGGATTGGCTCCAAAATGCCTTGTTCATGAAGGCCTAGGCCTTTACCTTGGTAGTTCATGTTTTGGAGCATGCGATTGACTATAGGACTAGGTGTAGTTTGGACACTAGACTTGAGTTGATTACTGGATGGAGAAGGTAAAGTTGATAATGGTTGTTGGTGTTCTAAGAAGGAACACTCATGAATGAATGTGGATGGGCTAAAAGGATATGGTGGATTTGAAATGGGATCAATGGTGGATGTGGAAGGATGATTAGGATCTTGCTTATGTTCATTGGGATCCAAATTATTTGTTCGATCTTCTATGTTTTCTTTGGAGGCACATGTCTCATCATGACAAGTGGACATTGTGGGATCATGGCTAGGTGGAGAGGTCTCTTTGCTTTGAATGAAGGCCATGAAACAGGGTGAATGCTCAATTAAGTCAACAAGACTTCCATTAGATGGAGCATTTGGGTCTTGGGTGTCTTGTTCATGGATAGTTGTGGGGGTATGACTAGGATAATGTAACTCATGGATAGGTCCTTCATAGGTATCATCTTGATCATAAAGAAGGTACATGTTATGGATAGATTGGATGGGGATGATTTGATCTTGATTAGATTTAGCGGCTATTGTTTCTTCATGCTTAGGATCTTCTCTTGACATAACTCTTGGTTTTCTTGAATGGAAGTGGAAGGCTCTTTAATAATCTTGATAGCTCATAGATCACATGATGGGGTTAGAAGACTAGAGAAAGTGTTTAAAGACTCATGGGGAGGCTCAAGAATAGGTGTTTGATGACATGACAATGTTTTATTCCTTTCTAGTAGCCAGTGGATCACATCTTTGCAAGGGTATGGGTGAATGGACAATATAGGGGGTGGATGATAATAGTGGAATTTGAAGGCTTAGGATTAGGATTTGGGCTAGATGGAAAGATAATGGAATTAGAGGGATTGGCTTTATCCAAAGACAACCTTACCACAATCTTCTAAGTTCTTGACCAATATTTGAAATCAAACAAAAGTGGATATGGTATGGCCCCTATACCTATGGTATGCACAATAATGGTTTTCATTATACCCTCTAGGTTTAATCATAAATGGAGAATATGCTTTGAACATGTATAGCTCAACCAAATTTTCTTGGACCAATTTCTCTAAAAGTATCTCCATGGAATCTTTTGATGAAGGATTAGTGGAACATGGGATGAAGGTGATGAAGACGATGAAGGGCTTGATTAAGGTGTTGGGATGGGACTAGTTGGCTCATGTGTTGGCATATGATTGGATGGTGAAGGTGACTCAAAGGAGGCACATGCTAGGTTGGTTTCTCCCTTGTCAAAGGATTATGGGTCTTACATAAGATGACTTGGACTTTCTTAATTTATGTACATAGGGCCAGTTGGACTTTCTTGTTGTTTATGTAAGGACATTTGATTGCCATGCCATGATGTTGAGGTGGCATGATAGGACTTGTAGTTGAAAGGTCTTGTGAGGTGGATTGTTGTGGACATTGGTTGATGTTGGAAGTTTGTTGAGAAAGCAGTTGGGATATGATGGCAATGGAGTTAGGATTGTTGAATGGTAGACTTATGGAAGTAGTTGCGTTTGGGGTGTTGCTAGGAATAGTGAGGGTGATTTGTGGTATGGATGTGGCAGCATTAGTGTTTGGATTATGTGCTTGTTGGGCTTGTGATTGAATGTGGGATCATTGATATTGGCCTAGGACTTGATGTTGTGGGAATTGTTGATGTTGTGGTGACATAGGATCTTCTCTTCCCTTTCTATATAACCAACTAAGTTGCCTAAGTTGGTTAAGCATTCGTTTGGTGCCATAAGGATCATTCTCATAGGTTTTGTTTAGAAATTCCATGTCCATGTTTACAACTAGTATATGTGGAGAATTGATTGGCTAGGTGGAATGATGATGTGTAATGGATAGAAATGATTAGGGGTTTACTTGGATGATGAGGACTATGGTGATGATGATTAGGATGTCGAAGATGACTAGGATGATGAGATTGGATGACTTGAAGGAATTAGGATGAATGATGGTGGAATTATTAGGTTAGGTGATGTGGATGATTTAGGATAATTGTAAGGGTGATGTGGGATAACAAGGTGGGATGACTTGGATTGAGGTGATTAGGATGAATGGATTAGGATGAAGATGGTTTAAATTAGAAATGTAGGTGATGATGTGGAGTGATTGGGATCAAATTTCAAGACCTTAGGATGATTTGATTTATTTTTTTGTTTATGGATGGCTCTCTATGCTTGAGATAGACTAATGATCTCAAGCAAGAGGGTTAATTGGATTGATTCTCTATACTTAAGGTAGACCAATGACACTTAAGTAATAGAGGGTTGATTGGATTGATTTGATTGGTTGACTTACTCAAGATAGACTAATGATCTCAAGCAAGTTTGGATAACATTTGATGATGATCAACTTAGGCCTCAATTTCTGATTGGATGATTTGGATTTTGATTGGGATGAAAGTAGTTGGGATGTGATTTGGCTTGGAATGATTAGATGATATGTAATGACTAGAATGATGACTAGGATGAGTAGGATGATGTTGATTTGTTGATGTAGATTGACAAGGATATGATTAGGATTGATTTAGGATGACTTAGATGTGATTTAGAATGGCAAGATTATATGATTTGGATTGATTAGGATGATGATTAGGATTGAGGTGGTTAGGATGAATGGATTGGGATGAAAGTGGTTAAATGAGAAATATAGGTGATGATGTGGAGTGACTGGGATCAAATTTCAAGACCTTAGGATGATTTGATTTGTTTTGTTTTGATGGATGGCTCTCTATGCTTGAGATAGACTAATGATCTAAAGTAAGAGGGTTGATTGGATTGATTCTCTATACTTAAGGTAGACTGATGACACTTAAGTAATAGAGGGTTGATTGGATTGATTCTCTATACTTAAGGTAGACTAATGACACTTAAGTAATAGAGGGTTGATTGGATTGATTTAATTGGATGACTTACTTAAGATAAACTAATGATCTCAAGCATGTTCAGATAACGGTTGATGATTATCATCTAAAGTGTTGACTTTTGATTGGGTTGATTTGGATTTGGATTGGGATGAAAGTAGTTGGGATGTGATTTGGCTTGGAATGATTGGATGATGTGTAATGACTAGGCTGATGTTGATGTGATGGGATGATGACTTGGATATGATTAGGAATGAAATGGCTAAAAATTAGTGATTAGGATGAATGTGATTGGATTTGAATGTGTTGGAAGAATGAGTTAAATGACTTGTCTTATGTGTTTGGTGTTTAGCTTAATGCGGAAATGTTCAATCAAATGATCACACATGTACAAATATGATTCACTCAAGCAAGACACATAAGCAATTTTGGATTTTGAAAAATGAAATGTGATGATGATTAAACAAGCACACGTGGAAGACACATCAACAAGCCCTAATGTCTAGTTTGAAATAGCGTATGGCCAATTAGGTTTGTGGACTATGTTTACACAAGGTTGACTAGGAATTTGAAAGTGAAATTTTGCCACACAGCTGGTAGAAAGGGGTAACCCACCCTTCACCTTCACTTCCCAAAGGTATAAAGTTCTTTGGGGCTTAGCCAAGAGTGACAAGATTCAAAGCTTCCAAATGAGGGTGTCTTTCGATTTAGCCTCGAATGAGGTCGTCCCTTGGAGTGGTGTGTCTCCAAGTAGGCCTCCTAAGAAGGGTAAACAAAAGCAAATCAACTGAGTTGTTTTTGATCTCCAAGATCAACTTGCAATGCGAGGAGATAGAATATACACACACTTGACTCACACTCACCTTTGTAAATTAACCCTTAGAAATTGAATGTGTGAAGAAGACACTTCAAGCACTTGTTCTTTTTAAATCCAAAATCCAAATATGATAGAAGACTCTGGTTTGTTTTAGCCCAAATTTTTTTGATGTGATTCCTAAAGCAATATTCGTTTTAAGCCCAAATCGAAATGTGTATGCAAACAATGATTCGTTTTATGTCCCAAATTGAAATGTGTTTGTAAACAAGATTATGAAGAAATGAGAAATAGAATGAGTGTACCTAATTAATTCACTATCCAAATTTTTGTATTTTCTGATCCTGATGTTGTTCCAGCCTTGTGTGGTCACCTACAAGTCACAAAATTGAAAAACAAACAAGTAAAAGTGCATAGGAGACTATTATGTGAAAAAGAGAAATCTGATAAAAACCTGATGAAAATGACCTGATACAGAAAAATGACTAGAATCAGTAGATTTTTTAGGAAATTCTATGCAATTTTAAAAACAAATTTGCAAAAATTCGATAAAAAATGCAAAAGATATGTGCATTTGAAGTTTAAATGTAAGTTGAGATTTGACTGTGAAAAAATTCTACAAAATGGTACAGTTACCTGAAAATTCATCCACCGTTGTGAAGTGCTCTGAATCCTCTTTCCAACACCACCAATTTCATGCGATTTCATTACCGTTGAAAAAAAGGCCCTATTAGGGCATGTGAGGGAAAATGGCAAGCCTGACTGTTTGTTCTAACTATCAATGGTTTGGACTGAACTAGTCACATGTAGTGGTCTGGTAGGTGGTCAATGTTTGTTGTTTGTGTTGGTAGTTAAGATAGGAAGAGCCCTTGGTCATCCATATGACCAAGGGTGCCAACGGTGCAAAAAAAAGAAAGGGAGGGTGCTAATGCTAGCCCCTCCCTGTGTTCATAGAACCACGGGCTAAAGGTGCCAAGAGGTAGCCAAAAGTTGATGGCGACCAGGGCATAAAGTTGGAAGCTAAGCCTTTAGGTTAGGTTAGAAAAAGCAGTCAATCCCTATGACCACGAGGAAAGTGTAACAAACAGCTGTGTTTGTGAGATGAAATCGTCGACCCAACGGCCAACAGTGGCAATCAGACGCAGAGGGAGGCGACAGGTTAAAATCAGTGGCGACCAAGCCACGACCAGCCAGATCAGTGGGAGATGATGTGGTGGTGACTATAGGAAAGAGGTGGTGACTGCAGCTTAGTGGAGATTAGGGTTTCAAGCTGTGACCAAAGCTTTATTAAACTTGCAATGAAAAACTAAAAATTTATGCCAAACCCTCGGACAAAAGCGGAGGAATAAGGGTATGGAGCGGTGGTGGAGGAGTAGAACACTAGCGGCAGCAACAAAGTTTTTCCCAAAAATAGACAATGACCCATACACTACACAGTATCAGTATGGACAGGGGTCACAGATTCGTATAGTACGGATCAGTACTGTACGACCTATGGCCCTAACAAATTTTAAATTTTTTCAAAAAATTTTAGTCACGAAACATAGGTAAATTTACAATCAAAATGCATGGAATTAGTGTCTTGTTCGCGATGGTGAGGTTAGTTTTCACCTAAGAAGCTACCTGCAATAGCTCACCCCCAAAACTTGCAAAATTTGACAACCTAAGGTTAGAGAAAAAACAAAATTTCGACAACAAAATCTGCAAAAAACTCATGATTAGATCCAAGACCGGGTGTGCCAAATAAAATCGTGAAAAATTGACATGAAGGAAATGATAACAAATGAAAATCAAATGAATGCAAACCTCATATCGACTCACAATCCATTAATAGGGTTGAGAATGCCGCACCCAAAGCACTCTAGCTATACCCAAATAGATGAATGTTGGTTGCTTGATTCTGTAGCATAATGGTAGGATAGGGATAGATAGATGGAAGATTGGATGAATGCAAGATAGGTGGATGAGAGATTGAGAGGAAAATTTGGCAGAGTAAGGTTGCTAGAAGAAGATTTGATCCAAATGGCTTAGAGGAGGCTAGGTTTATAGGATATGGCTGATTTAGAGTTATGTTGGAGGATATGGACTGTCAAGATCGATTAGGGTTGTATTAGGGTTTCCCACTCAAAGAGGGATTGTAGTCACATGACAAGTGTGTGATGGAGAATAAAAGGAATCTAATTCAAAATTTGAATTAGTTTGACATGTGAAGACCTATTAAGTGGAAGATGGAGACATGCGACATGTGTCGCCATGTGATGAGAGGTGAGGGAATAATTCAAATTTTCAATTTGAATTATGTGAGACATGTGAAGGGGGATTATTAACTAAACAAATGGGATTTATTTAGTTAATTGGAATGTGATCAAGTGGTATTAATTAAATAAAGTGGGTTTATTTAATTAATCAAGAAGATGATTAAGTTGGGATGAACTAGGACCTAGGGATAAATGAGATTAAGTGGGATGAGGTTGGATGACGTAGGACCTAGGGCAAAATGCACAAGGTCATGTCGATAAGGTGTTATGTAACTAGGACCTAGGGCAAAGACATACAAGGTCATGTGTAAACAAGACCTAGATAATTTTTAGTGTCTACATTTGCCCCTCTTTGAGATGATGTTGCGAGATGATAAGATTTAAGTCGAGTAACATCATTTCAAAGAAGTTAAGGAAACGGATAGAGGAAAAGGATAGGGTGATGATGCCCCCTCGAGAGGATAGGCGGGTTGGACAAATATGGGTATGCTCTCGAAATGAAAGGAATTGGTCAAGGAAGAAAGGTAAGGAAATGGATAGAGGTAAGGGAAGGATGTGTTATGTTGCAATGGAAATGAGCAACCATGATGTTTGATATAGCACGAGACGTTATGCACCAAGGTATAAGGACCAAGGTGATGTTGTGTCTTGTTCCCCATAAAATACAACCTTGTCTAGATACAAGATATGAATATTAGCTGGGTTGGATTCATATACAAATGCAAGTTGAAAATGATAACACACACAAGCAAGCAAGCATGTATGCACAAATGATACAAAAACAAACAAGGTATCGCCCCTGTCAAGCTATAAACCAATGATTGATTGTTTGATGATAGTGTTGTCATTGTGGGGAACGATATATCCCTAGATCAACACAAGGATGTGGGAACGATATATCCCATTGATGATAATGATGATGATGATTGATTAATTTGGCTTACAACAAGATTAGGATCAAGACCATTAATGTGATTGAATAATTTAACAAGATTGATTAACTTGATTGGTATGGATAAAGGATAACTTGCATTTGGATTATTGCTTGGAATGATTTGGTTGGATGATGAATTGATGGAGATTGATGAAGGATTGATTGGACTGGATTGAAGAAGTGATTATGATGATAGATGATAGAAGAAAGAGGAATATAGTCTTGTGCCTAAATCTAGGCACTTCTTTCATGCTCTAGATTGCCTACATACCCATGTCCATGGGATCAAGGCACGTAACGATAGAAATGAGATGTAGTTCTAATTTGTGTTTTATTTATGGGATGATATGGATTGGATTGATCAAGTTATAGACTGATTGATATTGATTGGATGTTTGATAATTTTCTTTTGATTGTTTGATAGATTGGATGATTGATAGGTTGGCTTGATTTGATGATGATATTATTGGATTTGTTTTGATTTGATGTGATGGATTGATTGATTGGGATTGATTTGATTTAAAGAATGTGATTTTGATGATTTGATGTGGAATGGTTTTATTGCTTCGATTTTGTTGGATATTTGATTTTTTTTGTATCTTTGGGAATATTTTGGTTTTTTTGTGTTTTTTGAAATGTTGTGATTTTTTGGATTTTTGGGATATTTTGATTTTTTTGTGATTTTGAAATGTTTTGATTTTTTATATTTTTGGGATATTTTGATTTTTTTGTGATTTTGAAATGTTTTGATTTTTTTGGACTTTTGGGATATTTTGATTTTTTTGTGATTTTTTGGGATATTTTGATTTTTTTGAATTTTGACATGTTTTGGGATGTCATTGGATTTACAATTTGGGTAGCCTTGATGCTAGATACCAATGACAAGGGGAACCAAGTCTAGGTGCAAGGTAATGAATGGGATTGGACAAAAGGATCAGGATAAATGGATAGGATAAAAGGATAGGCTATGGAATGGAATGGATGTATGTGTAAGAGAGCAAGGATGTGATCTCCAAGGACTATGTTGCATAGGAATAACATGCCCCAGTCTAGGTAGTAGACTTGGGCTTTTTCATGACAATGCTTACGATAATGGGATGATAGGATGGATTAGACAAGATGGATAAATGGGTAATGACAAGAGGATAATGAGAGGATTGGTTTGGAAGGGATGATAGGACAATGTCAAGATAAGGTAGGTCAAGAGATACCCAAAACATTTGTCAACAATATGCCCCCATGTCTTTATCAAAATCAAAAGGAGGAAGGGAGGATGGATGGACTCAATTTGATAGGAATGTAGGCAGGTGTAATGGATAAGGATGGTAGGATAAGATAGTATAAGACATGATAGGATGGAAAATGATATAATGGGATAGATAGTTTGGATGAGACAAGATGCCCCCAAGTGTAAGTGACATAGAAGATCAACCTACACATGACACCTATTTGCTAGGTTTTCATCATGGGACTTATCCAAGGCGCCTGTTTGCTAGGTTTTCATCGTTGGATGAAGGGATTTATCTTTACTTTTTTGATTTTTTGATTTTTTGATTTTTTTTTTTTACTTTTTTGACTTTTTGGATGGAAGAAGGTGGATATGAATGAGAGGGACTCAATTATATAGTGCCATGAAAGGTGATAGTCCCATTGGAGAGGAATGTCGCATGGACCATGTCAAATGTGCTCATCAATGTTGGTAAGTGATGGTATGAAAGTGAGATGGATAAGATAGATAGTGGATTATGATGTGGATTATGGAGGGATCGAAAGTTGATTGTGATGTGGATTATGTATGAGTGAAAGTGGATTATGATGTGGATTATGATGGACTTATGCAAAAGCATGGACCATAGGAAGGTGATGGGGGAGATATGTAGGATAATGATTGAATGATGGAGTGATGGAGGTATGGAAAGGAATCATGACCAACGGCTGCACACACCATGTTAAACATGGAATATTTTGATTGGATGGTGATGTAGGAAGCAATGGTGATGTTTGCTTAGGAGATGGATGATTTAGGACTTTTAGAACCCACATGGACGTAGTATTTTTGTGATTTTTGCTTTGCATGTGGGATGGAGGAATTTGAAACTTTGGAATGGAATGGCATTTTTGAATGGAAGAGGATGGTTGGGATTTTCGGGATGTGGATGCCTCATTTGATTTGCTTGATTTTTGCTTAGGTACCCATACCATTTTTCTTTTGGAGGTATGGGCTTGGATGGATTTTTGAATGTATTTTGCTTTAACTTTTTGGATTGATATCCTAAGGCATTAGGACCCTTAGGATTTTTGGTAGGATTTTTAGCTTTATAGATAGAGGCATCCAAACTTTTGATTTTGAATCTCATGGACATGATGGAAGGGGGTTTGGTGGAATGAGTGGAGGCTTCATGTTTAGACAATGTGTGCATTTGTTGGTCATGATTAGGATTGTGAGGGAATTTATGGATGGTAGGTATGTTAGGTGTTGGAAGCAATGGTGGCAAAGTGGATGGAGGGATATTAGGAGTTGGAAGGAGTGGAGGTAAAGTGGATGGTGGAAGGTCAATGGTCACATGCTTTTGACATTTGTAGGATGAGGGATGTGGAATGACAACGTATGTTTTAGGAATATGATGGGGTTTATGGTGGAAGGAAGTGGGTTTAGGAAGTGTGGAGGAAGTACCAACATTGTTAGATTATTGATCTTGGGGTGTGTATCCAAGGCCAAATGAGCGAGGAGGGATCTTGACATGGATTGGCTCCAAAATGCCTTGTTCATGAAGGCCTAGGCCTTTACCTTGGTAGTTCATGTTTTGGAGCATGCGATTGACTATAGGTCTAGGTGTAGTTTGGACACTAGACTTGAGTTGATTATTGGATGGAGAAGGTAAAGTGGATAATGGTTGTTGGTGTTCTAAAGAGGAACACTCATGAATGAATGTGGATGGGCTAAAAGGATATGGTGGATTTGAAATGGGATCAATGGTGGATGTGGAAAGATGATTAGGAACTTGCTTATGTTCATTGGGATCCAAATTATTTGTTTGATCTTCTATGTTTACTTTGGAGGCACATGTCTCATCATGATAAGTGGACATTGTGTGATCATGGCTAGGTGGAGAGGTCTCTTTGCTTTGAATGAAGGCCATAAAATGGGGTGAATGCTTAATTAAGTCAACAAGACTTCCATTAGATAGAGCATGTAGGTCTTGGGTGTTTTGTTCATGGATAGTTGTGGGGCTATGACTAGGATCAAGTAACTCATGGATATGTCCTTCATAGGTAT
Organism: Cunninghamia lanceolata; assembly: GCA_027924645.1. Taxonomy (NCBI): domain Eukaryota; kingdom Viridiplantae; phylum Streptophyta; class Pinopsida; order Cupressales; family Cupressaceae; genus Cunninghamia; species Cunninghamia lanceolata. The sequence goes on from BSBN01001399.1 coordinate 2,234,189, forward strand.
CAGCTTGATCATAAAGAAGGTACATGTTATGGATAGATTGGATGGGGATGATTTGATCTTGATTGGATCTAGGGGCTATTGTTTCTTCATGCTTATGATCGTGCTCTTGACATAACTCTTGGTTTTATTTAATGGAAGTGGAAGGCTCTTTAATAAGCTTGATAGCTCTTAGATCACATGATGGGGTTAGAAGACTAGAGAAAGTGTTTAAAGACTCATGGAGAGGCTCAAGAATAGGTGTTTGATGACATGACAATGTTTTATTCCTTTCTAGTAGCCAGTGGATCACATCTTTTGCAAGGGTATGGGTGAATGGACAATATAGGGGGTGGATGTTAATAGTGGAAGTTGAAGGCTTAGGTTTAGGATTTGTTGGATGGATAATGGGATTAGGATTTGGGCTAGATGGAAAGATAATGGAATTAAAGGAATTAGTTTTATCCAAGAGAACCTTACCAGAATCTTCTAAGTTCTTGACTAATCTTTGAAATCGGACACAAGTGGATATGGTATGGCCCCTATGTTGCAAGTATGAGGTGAGCCAGTGTTGTCATTGATGTCAACATACTCATATTGCATTGACAAGAAGGATTGGATGAGCTATGTGCTGAGGATATTGAGAAAATTAGCCTCAGTCAGGAACAGTGAAGAACCGTGATGAGAAGAAGGCAAATGTATTGTATAGGTTGAGAACCGGAGGATGCGGATTAAAGGGTTTGTAGATATGAGTCTTGAGATGCTTCAGTTAAGATTTCAGAGGTCCGCATGAAGATTTGAAGGACTTGTGGTTGTCGGTGTAGAACCGGTTCCGGCAAGTATTCAGAGGTGATAGAGGATCACAAAAAGGTCCGGTGAGGTCTAGAACTGTATAAGCCTAATCTGCGGATTGGAAGGAGTCTTTGGGATGTTCTTGTGATGTACCATCTCAAGTTGTGTATGATTTGGAGGTCCGGAAGTACCTCTTGCATTATGACAGTGGCGACAGACAGTGTTCTTGAAGTTCCGGATAAGGAAGAGAAGAGATTCCAGTAAGTAAAGAAAGTACGGATGTACCTGGTCATTCAGGCAGGCTTGTGAAGGTTCTTGGATAATGTTGAGGTTGTGTTGTTGGTCCGCATTGATAGTAGAGCCCGAAATTGAAGTTATTCTTCCGGATGAAGTTCTTGCTCTGTTTAGCCGACCGGATGAGTTGTTCATCCTGCGAATGTTCTTGTGGTGGCCGACCGGATGTGTTATTCATCTTGCAGATACTCTTATGGTTGTTTTCCGACTTAGATGTTTGTTCCTAAGTCAATGTCTTGTATAAATAACGGTTTGTGAGTTCATTTTGAAGTGTGGATTGTGTGGATGAGTGTGGCATAGCGAAGAGAAGTGTGAAAGGCAGAGTAGAGGTTTTTGGGCTTAAATGGAACTGATCCAGACATGGTAGAGATGTCATTCTGCAATTCAAGATTGTGATTCTTATCACTTTGTAGACAGTGTGTCTCCTTGTAGGCAGTGGGCCTCTTTGTGAGCAGTGTGCTCGGGCAGTGAGCCCTAATTGGCAAGTGCCATTCTTTTTCTTATTCTTCTAACAGAGAATAATCCTTGGGTTAATCACCCCATGGTTTTTCCCTTAACCGGGTTTTCCACATCAAAATCTTGGTGTTCAATGTGTTGATGTTTATCTGCTCTTGTGTTTATGTATTATGCTTTCATGGATGATTAATTGATATGCTGTTAACTAACAACGAAGAATCAAGTGTTTGAAAGAACAAGAAGTTTTATACAACTAATTCACCCCCCCCCTCTCAGTTGTATGCCTTAAATCCAACAATTGGTATCAGAGCCAAGTTCCTCTAAAAGGAGCTTAACCGCTTGAGGAGATCCAGGATGTCGTCATACAAGAAGGATAGTCCGAAGTTCGATGGAACCAACTTCACTCTCTGGAAAGGTCGCATGAAGTGTCACTTGGAATGTATGGGAAAAGCATACTTGGCTATGGTCTCAAAACCATATGTACCTCCACAAGGTGGTCCGACAACTCTGAATGAAATCATAGATGCTGAAAATAATCTACGGACCAAGGAAGCCCTACTAAGCGCATTGAATGATTCAGATCTCTCAAATGTTATTGACCTACCAACTGCATATGAGATCCTGACTAAACTGGAACTTCTGTATGAAGGAGATGAGTTTGTCAAAAGTGCAAGGTTGCAAAGTCTGAAAGGGAAATTTGAAAGATTGAAGATGAGAGATGATGAAAACATCACTACCTTTATGCCAAGAGTGAATGAGCTGGTATGTGGAATTAGAAATGCTGGTGGAACTCTAGATGAAAATGAGATTGTCTGCAAAATCCTAAGATCCCTTCCTGCTGTCTACAAAATCAAGGTTGCTGCCATTGATGAATTCAGAGCTCACACAACTGTCACAAGAGAACAACTGGCTAGCAAACTAGCTGCATTTGAAATGACCGAGTTTGGAGATGATCCTCCCAAGACTGAATCTGCTTTCAAAGCCAGTGCCTATGTGAAAGGCAAACAGAGATTTGATCTGGGAGAAAACTCATCAAGGAAGACGTCATGGTATGATCAAGCAAGAAGAGACATGGAAGAAGAAGAAGCAGAAACAGCTCAACTTGAAGCCCTCATTGCAAAGAGACTGCCAAGAGGATCCGGTAAGTATGAAGGAAAACTACCCTTTAAGTGTTTCAACTGCAATAAGATTGGTCATTTTGCTTCAAGATGTCTGGAAAGATCTGTAAGGTCTAATACTAACAGACAAAGGTTTCAAAAGAACTGCTATTATGTTCATAAAGAAGATGACAATGAAGGAGTAACAGATGATGAATCAGAACTAGAAAGCAAATCCGGAAATGAATGGGTGTTTATTGCCATCAAGGAAGAAGATTCAATATCCTCTGAATCTATCAATCACAAGGTTGTGGAAAGAGCTTTGGCTGCTCAAGTGGAAGAAAAGGATGATTGGGTTATTGATAGTGGATGTTCTCACCATATGACTGGTGACAAGAATAAGTTCTTAGATTTGGAAAGGTATGAAGGAGGAATGGTAAAGTTTGGTGACAATTCTGCTGGCAGAATCAGAGGTAGGGGAACTATTTCCTTTGATGGAAAGAGCAAAACAGGTAATGTACTATATGTTGAAGGATTGAAGCACAATCTTCTCAGTGTTGGTCAGTTAGTGGACAAAGGCTATGATCTCCGGTTCAAGAATGGAAAATGCAGAATCTTTACAAGCTCCGGAACTGAAATTGCATCCGGTGCTCAAACAAAAGGTAATATATTTCATCTGGTTGGTTCAAACAAAAGTTGTCTGTTTGCTCAAGTTGATCAGAGTTGGTTATGGCATAGAAGAATGTGTCATGTGAATTTTGATAACATCATCAAGATAAGCAATATTCAGGCTGTAAGAGACCTTCCAAAATTGGTGAAACCTACAAATAGTTTGTGCAAAGAATGTCAGCTAGGTAAACAGAGCAGAGTCTCTTTCAAAAGCAAAGATCAGTCTTCTACCAGATTGTTGGAATTAGTACATACTGATCTCTGTGGTCCGACAAGAATCAAGAGTCTGCAAGGTGATAGATATTTCATGTTGTTAATTAATGATCATTCCCGGATGATGTGGGTTACCTTTCTAAAAGAAAAATTAGAAGCATTTGAGAAGTTCAAAATCTTCAAAGCTATGGTAGAGAATCAAACCAGATTGAAACTAAAGTGTCTAAGGTCTGATAGAGGTGGTGAATTTACATCTGGTGAGTTCATTGACTTTTGTGAGAAGCAGGGTATAAGGAGACAATTGTCTGCTCCTAGGACTCCACAGCAGAATGGAGTAGTTGAAAGAAAGAACCGGACCATCCAGGAAGCTGCCAGGACAATTTATGTTGGAAGAAAATGTTCCTCAGATGTTTTGGAAAGAAGCTATCAGCACTGTAGTCTACACTCTCAATCGAGTTCAAATTAGAAACAACACCGGTAAGACCCCCTATGAACTTTGGTTTGGCATCACTCCTACTGTGAAATATTTCAGAGTATTTGGTAGCAAGTGTTATATTAAAAGAGATGAAGATCTAGGAAAGTTTGATGCTAGTAGTGATGAAGGCATTTTCTTGGGCTACTCCACTCAAAGCAAAGCATACCGGTGTTACAATAAGAGATTGAGGAAGATGATAGAAAGCACCAATGTGAAAGTTGATGAAGGAATTGAGAAGCCTTCAAGATTTTATGAGTTTGATGAAGATGATCAAGATGGTGTTCAGGTTCAAGGGACTCAATCCCCTCCGGTAAATCAGAATCAACTTGATCCAGTAAATCAGGAAGAAGAAATAGGTTAGAATGAACCTGATCAAGGAGCAACAGTGCAGGATATTCCCAAAATTCCAAGGTATGTAAGACTAAACCACTCTGAAGATCAGATCATAGGTGACAGAAGCAAAGGTGTGCAAACTAGAAGGAATGTTGCTCAAAATCAGGATGAATGTTGTCTGATTTCAAAGATTGAACCTAAAACAGTAAATGAAGCCTGCAATGATGAAAACTGGACTAAAGCAATGAAAGATGAATTAATGCAAATTGAGAAAAATCATACTTGGGATCTTGTTCCTAGACCTAGAGACAGGAATGTGATTGGAACCAAATGGGTCTTCCGGAACAAACTGAATGAAACTGGTGAAGTTATTAGAAACAAAGCTAGATTGGTCTGTAAAGGCTACTCTCAAATAGAAGGAATTGACTTTGAAGAGACCTTTGCTCCAGTGGCAAGAATTGAAGCAGTCAGATTATTTCTTGCATTTGCTGCCTTCAAAGACTTCAAGGTATATCAGATGGATGTCAAGTCTGCTTTCCTAAATGGTGATCTGGAAGAAGAAGTTTACATTGAACAACTGGATGGATTTTAATTGTCTGATAATGATGATATGGTCTGCAAGTTGAAGAAAGCATTGTATGGACTAAAGCAAGCCCCAAGAGCATGGTATGAAAGGTTGGATAAGCATCTTGTGCAAATTGGATTCAACAAAGGTACTGCTGATAGTAATTTATATTTCAAAATTGTTCATGAAAACATTTTGATTGTTGAAGTGTTTGTGGATGATATCATTTTTGGAGGAAGAGATAGTATGTGCAAAACTTTTGCAAATCAGATGAAAAGTGAGTTTGAAATGTCTATGCTTGGTGAAATGAATTTCTTCTTGGGTCTGTAAATTACTCAAACAAAGAAAGGAATCTTCATTTCTCAGACCAAATATGTGAAAGAATTGTTAAGGAAATATGGTATGGAAGATTCAAAACCAATGAACACTCCCATGGCAACCGGATGTAAGTTGAGCAAAGATGATGACTCCCCAAAGGCAGATCAGACAAAGTATAGATCAATGATTGGTGGATTGTTGTATCTCACTCAGACTAGACCAGATATAATGCAGGCTGTTGGTCTTGTGGAAAGATTCCAAGCTGATCCTAGAGAATCTCATGTTATGGCAATCAAAAGAATTTTTAGGTACCTGAAAGGAATAGTTGAGTATGGTCTATGGTACCCTAGAGATCTGGATTTCTCTCTTCATGCTTACACAGATGCAGATTGGGCAGGAGATGTGGATGACCAGAAGAGCACTAGTGGTGGAGCATTCTTTTTGGGGAAGAGATTGGTTTCTTGGCTAAGCAAGAAACAAGATGCAATATCTCTGTCTACAACTGAAGCAGAATACATTGCAGCAGCAGGTAGTTGCACTCAAATCTTATGGATGAAGCAGATGCTAAGAGACATTAAAGTTGAATATGAGGAGCCTATCACAATTTTCTGTGATAATTCAAGTGCAATTAATATTTCTAAGAATCCGGTATTGCATTCTAAGACTAAGCACATATCTATCAAGTTTCACTTTTTGAGAGAACAAGTGAACAAGGAAGAAGTCAGATTGGAGTATGTTCCCTCAAAGGATCAGATTGCAGATATCTTTACTAAACCTCTTCCCAAGGACTCTATTGAATATCTCTGGGAGAAGTTAGGGGTCATGGCCCCTCTGGTGATGAACTAGGATGCACTGATGTGCATCAGTCCGGTGGATATCACAGTCATATCTTGTGATCCGGATTGATGATGGGGAGTTGCAACTAAGGGGGAGCAGCTGGTATGATTCTGATGTATGAGAATTGCAAGTATGAGCCCTTTGCCATTGATGTCAAAGGGGGAGAGAAGACATGTGAAAAATAAGTGGTTGATGATCAAAGGGGGAGCAGTAAAGGAAGAGAAGACATGTGAAAAGTTGTTGTTGATAGGGGGAGCTGTGACAGAAAGGAGAAGTTCTTGTCTTGATGGTTTTTCACATCATATGTTGCCATCAATGACAAAGGGGGAGATTGTTGCAAGTATGAGGTGAGCCAGTGTTGTCATTGATGTCAACATACTCATATTGCATTGACAAGAAGGATTGGATGAGCTGTGTGCTGAGGATATTGAGAAAATTAGCCTCAGTCAGGAACAGTGAAGAACCGTGATGAGAAGAAGGCAAATGTATTGTATAGGTTGAGAACTGGAGGATGCGGATTAAAGGGTTTGTAGATATGAGTCTTGAGATGCTTCAGTTAAGATTTCAGAGGTCCGCATGAAGATCTGAAGGAGTCGTGGCTGTCGGTGTAGAACCGGTTCCGGCAAGTATTCAGAGGTGACAGAGGATCACAAAAAGGTCCGGTGAGGTCCGGAACTGTATAAGCCTAATCTACGGATTGGAAGGAGTCTTTGGGATGTTCTTGTGATGTGCCATCTCAAGTTGTGTATGATTTGGAGGTCCGGAAGTACCTCTTGCATTATGACAGTGGCGACAGACAGTGTTCTTGAAGTTCCGGATAAGGAAGAGAAGAGATTCCAGTAAGTAAAGAAAGTACGGATGTACCTGGTCATTCAGGTAGGCTTGTGAAGGTTCTTGGATCATGTTGAGGTCGTGTTGTTGGTCCGCATTGATAGTAGAGCCCAGAATTGAAGTTATTCTTCCGGATGAAGTTCTTGCTCTGTTTAGCCGACCGGATGAGTTGTTCATCCTGCGAATGTTCTTGTGGTGGCCGACCGGATGTGTTATTCATCTTGCGGATACTCTTATGGTTGTTTGCCGACTTAGATGTTTGTTCCTAAGTCAATGTCTTGTATAAATAATGGTTTGTGAGTTCATTTCAAAGTGTGGATTGTGTGGATGAGTGTGGCATAGCGAAGAGAAGTGCGAAAGGCAAAGCAGAGGTTTTTGGGCTTAAATGGAACTGATCCGGACATGGTAGAGATGTCATTCTGCAGTTCAAGATTGTGATTCTTATCACTTTGTAGACAGTGTGTCTCCTTGTAGGCAGTGGGCCTCTTTGTGAGCAGTGTGCTCGGGCAGTGAGCCCTAATTGGCAAGTGCCATTCTTTTTCTTATTCTTCTAACAGAGAATAATCCTTGGGTTAATCACCCCGTGGTTTTTCCCTTAACCAAGTTTTCCATGTCAAAATCTTGGTGTTCAATGTGTTGATGTTTATCTGCTCTTATGTTTATGTATTATGCTTTCATGGATGATTAATTGATATGCTGTTAACTAACAACGAAGAATCAAGTGTTTGAAAGAACAAGAAGTTTTATACAACTGATTCACCCCCCCCTCTCAGTTGTATGCCTCAAATCCAACACCCTATACCTATGGTATGCATAATAATGGTTTTCATTATACCCTCTAGGTTTAATCATAAATGGAGAAGATGCTTTGAGTGGGTATAGCTCAATCAAATTTGCTTAGACCAATTTCTCTAAAAGTATCTCCATGGAATCTTTTAATGAAGGATTAGTGGAACATGGGGATGAAGGTGATGAAGATGATGAAGGGCTTGATAAAGGTGTTGGGATGGGACTAGTTGGCTCATGTGTTGGCATATGATTGGATGGTGAAGGTGACTCAAAGGAGGCACATGCTAGGTTGGTTTCTCCCTTGTCAAAGGATTTTAGGTCTTGCATAAGACGACTTGGACTTTCTTGATTTATGTACATAGGGCCATTTGGACTTTCTTGTTGTTCATGTAAGGACATTTGATTGCGATGGGGATAGGTTTGGTTATGAGGTGGCATGATAGGAATTGTAGATGAAAGGTCTTGAGAGGTGGATTGTTGTGGACATTGGTTGATGTTGGAAGTTTGTTGAGAAAGTAGTTGGGATATGATGGAAATGGAGTTAGGATCGTTGGATGGTAGACTTATGGAAGTACTTGCATTTGGGGTGTTGCTAGGAATAGTGAGGGTAATTTGTGGTATGGATGTGGTGGCATTAGTGTTTGGATTATGTGCTTGTTGGGATTGTGATTGAATGTGGGATTGTTGATATTGGCCTAGGACTTGATGTTGTGGGAATTGTTGATGTTGTGGTGATATAGGATCTTCTCCCTTTCTATATAACCAACTAAGTTGCATAAGTTGGTTAAGCATTCATTTGGTGCCATAAGGATCATTCTCATAGGTTTTGTTTAGAAATTCCATGTCCATGTTTACAAGTGGTATATGTGGAGAATTGATTGGCTAAGTGGAATGATTACATGTGTAATGGCTAGAAATGATTAGGGGTTTACTTGGATGATGAGGACTATGGTGATGATGATTAGGATGCCGAAGATGACTAGGATGATGAGATTAGATGATTTGAAGGAATTAGGATGAATGATGGTGGAATTATTAGGTTAGGTGATGAGGATGATTTAAGATAATGGTAAGGGTGATGTGAGATAACAAGGTGGGATGACTTGGATTGAGGTGATTAGGATGAATGGATTGGAATGAAGATGGTTTAAATGAGAAATGTAGGTGATGATGTGGAGTGATTGGGATCAAATTTCAAGACCTTAGGATGATTTGATTTGTTTTGTTTTTTTTTATGGATGGCTCTCTATGCTTGAGATAGACTAGTGATTTCAAGAAAGAGGGTTGATTGGATTGATTCTCTATACTTAAGGTAGACTAATGACACTTAAGTAATAGAGGGTTGATTTGATTAGTTTGATTGGTTGACTTACTCAAGATAGACTAATGATCTCAAGCAAGTTTGGATAACATTTGATGATGATCAACTAAGGTGTTGATTTCTGATTGGATTGATTTGGATTTTGATTGGGATGAATGTAGTTGGGATGTGATTTGGCTTGGAATGATTGGATGATATGTAATGACTAGAATGATGACTAGGATGAGTAGTATGATGTTGATTTGTTGATGTAGAATGAAAAGGATATGATTAGGATTGATTTAGGATGACTTGTATGTGATTTAGAATTACAAGATTGTATGATTTGGATTGATTAGGATGATGACTATGATGATGACTAGGATTGAGGTTGTTAGGATGAATGGATTGGGATGAAAGTGGTTAAATGAGAAATGTAGGTGATGATGTGGAGTGATTGGGATCAAATTTCAAGACCTTAGGATGTCTTGATTTGTTTTGTTTTGATGGATGGCTCTCTATGCTTGAGATAGACTAATGATCTCAAGTAAGAGGGTTGATTGGATTGATTCTCTATACTTAAGGTAGACTGATGACACTTAAGTAATAGAGGGTTGATTGGATTGATTCTCTATACTTCAGGTAGACTAATGGCACTTAAGTAATATAGGGTTGATTGGATTGATTTAATTGGATGACTTACATAAGATAGACTAATGATCTTATGCAAGTTCAGATAACAGTTGATGATTATCAACTAAGGTCTTGATTTTTTATTGGGTTGATTTGGATCTGGATTGGGATGAAAGTAGTTGGGATGTGATTTGGCTTGGAATGATTGGATGATGTGTAATGACTAGGATGATGTTGATGTGATGGGATTATGACTTGGATATGATTAGGGATGAAATGGCTAAAAATGAGTTATTAGGATGAATGTGATTGGATTTGAATGTGTTGGAAGAATGAGTTGAATGACTTGTCTTATGTGTTTGGTGTTTAGCTTGATACGACAATGTTCAATCAAATGATCACACATGTACAAACATGATTCACTCACGCAAGACACATAAGCAATTTTGGATTTTGAAAAATGAAATGTGATGATGATTAAACAAGCACACGTGGAAGACACATCAACAAGCCATAATGTCTAGTTTGACATAGGGTATGGCCAATTAGGTTTGTGGGCTATGTTTACACGAGGTTGACTAGGAATTTGAAAGTAAAATCCTTCCACACAGATGGGAGAAAGGGGTAACCCACCCTTCACCTTCACTTCCCAAAGGTATAAAGTTCTTTGTGGCTTAGCCAAGAGTGACAAGATTCAAAGCTTCCAAATAAGGGTGTCTTTCGATTTAGCCTCGAATGAGGTCATCCCTTGGAGTGGTGTGTCTCCAAGCAGGCCTCCTAAGAAGGGTAAACAAAAGTAAATCAAGTGAGGTGTTTTTGATCTCCAAGATCACCTTGCGGTGCGAGGAGATAGCATACACACGCGCGCTTGACTCACACTCACATTTGTAAATTAACCCTTAGAAATTGAATGTGCGAAGAAGACACTTCAAGCACTTGTTCTTTTTAAATCCAAAATCCAAATGTTATAGAAGACATTGGTTTGTTTTAGAACAATTTTTTTCGATGTGATTGCTAAAGCAATATTCGTTTTAAGCCCAAATCGAAATGTGTATGCAAACAATGATTCGTTTTATGTCCCAAATTGAAATGTGTTTGCAAACAAGATTATGAAGAAATGAGAAATAGAATGAGTGCACTTGATTAATTCACTGTCCAAATTTTTGTATTTGTTGATCCTAATGTTGTTCCAGCCTTGTGAGGTCACCTACAAGTCACAAAATTGAAAAATGAACAAGTAAAAGTGCATAGAAGACCGTTATGTGAAAAAAGTGAAATCTGATAAAAACCTGATGAAAACGACCTAGTACAAAAAAATGACTCAAATCAAAAGATTCTTTAGGAAATTCTATGCAATTTTTAAAAAAAATTCGTGAAAATGCGATAAAAAATGCAAAAGATATGTGCGTTTGAAGTTTAAATGTAAGTTGAGCTTTGATTGTGAAAAAATGCTACAAAATGGTATAGTCACCTAAACATTCTTTTGTCATTGTGAAGTGCTCTAAATCCTCTTTCCAACACCACCAATTTTGTGCAATTTTGTTACCATATGCAAAAGTTGTGTGAATTTGAAAAAAAGGCCCTATTAGGGCATGTGAGGGCAAATGGCAAGCATGACTGTTTGTTCTAACTGCGAATGGTTTGGACTGAACTGGTCACATGTAGTGGTCTAGTAGGTAGTCAATGTTTGTTGTTTGTGTTGGTAGTTAAGATAGGAAGAGCCCTTGGTCATCCATATGACCAAGGGTGCCAATGGTGCAAAAAAAAGAAAGGGAGGGTGCTAATGCTAGCCCCTCCCTGTGTTCATAGAACCATGAGCTAAAGGTGCCAAGAGGCAGCCAAAAGTTGATGGCAACTAGGGCATAAAGCTGGGAGCTAAGGTTTTAGCTTAGGTTAGAAAAAGTAATCAATCCCTGTGACCATGAGGAAATTGTAAAAAATAGTCGTGTTTGTGAGATGAAATCGTCGACCCAATGGCCAACAGTGGCAATCAGATGTAGAGGGAGGCAACACAGTCACCAAAGGGTGGCGATAGGTTGAAATCAGTGGTGACCAAGCCACAACCAAGTAGAGTTGTGGGAGATGATGTGGTGGTGACTATAGCTTAGTGGAGATTAGGATTTTAGGATGTGACCAGGGCTTTATTAAACTTGCAATGAAAATCTAAAAATTTATGCCAAACCCTCAGACAGAAGTGGAGGAATAAGGGTATGGAGTGGTGGTGGAACAGGACACCAGCGACGGTGATGAAGTTTTTCCTTGCAAATAGACAGTGACCCAAACACTATGCAATATCAATACGAACAAGGGTCATAGATCCATACGGTACGGGTCTGTATGGATCCGTACTATATGACATGTGGCCCTAAAAAAATTTCAGTCATGAAACATAGGTAAATTTATAGTCAAAATTCATGGAATCGGCATCTTGATCGCGATGGTGAGGTTAGTTTTCACATAAGAAGTAACTTGCAATAGCTCACCCCCAAAACTTGCAAAATTTGACAACCTAGGGTTAGAGAAAAAATAAAATTTTGACAACAAAATCTACAAAAAACTCACGATTAGATCTGAGACCGGGCATGCCAAATGAAATCATGAAAAATTAACATGAAGGAAAGGATAACAAATGCAAACCTCATATCAACTCATGATCGATTGATAGAGTTGAGAATGCCGCACCCAAAGCACTCTAGCTATACCCAAATAGATGAATGTTGGTTGCTTGATTTTGTAGCATAACGATAGGATAGGGATAGATAGATGGAAGATTGGATGAATGCAAGATAGGTGGATGAGAGATTGAGAGGAAAATTCGGTAGAGGAAGGTTGCTAGAAGAAGATTTGATCCAAATGGCTTAGAGGAGGCTAGGTTTATAGGATATGGCTGATTTAGAGTTATGTTGGAGGATATGGACGGTCAAGATCAATTAGGGTTATATTAGGGTTTCCCACTGAAAGAGGGATTGTAGTCACATGACAAGTGTGCGATGGAGAATAAAAGGAATCTAATTCAAAATTTGAATTAGTTTAACATGTGAAGACCTATTAAGTGGAAGATGGAGACATGCGACATGTGTCGCAATGTGATGAGAGGTGAGGGAATAATTCAAATTTTCAATTTGAATTATGTGAGACATGTGAAGGGGGATTATTAACTAAACAAATGGGATTTATTTAGTTAATTGGAATGTGATCAAGTGGGATTAATTAAATAAAGTGGGTTTATTTAATTAATTAGGAATATGATTAAGATGGGATGAACTAGGACTTAGGGATAAATGGGATTAAGTGGGATGAGGTTGGATGACCTATGACCTAGGGCAAAATGCATAAGGTCATGTCGATAAGGTGTTATATAACCAGGACCTAGGGCAAAGACATACAAGGTCATATGTAAACAAGACCTAGATAATTTTCAATGTCTACACCATTGTTGCATGTGTTTATTCAAGAAATTTATGAATCACAGTAGGGTTTCTCTTACCATGTTTTGTGGTGTGAATGTAGTCACTAATTTGAAGGATTTGACAAGTCCATAATAGATTGTAACATTGTAATGATCATTTTAGTTTTACATATGAATGAATGCATTGTGGGAATGGATAAATAAGAATGTTTATTTTTTGATTTCAAGTTCTACACATATGGGTATTTTAGATAGGCAACCTCATACTTTTTACTTGTTGTTTTCCCTTTGATAATCTGTAGACTCTATTACCCATTGAATAAGCACCTGTTTGAGAGGTGTTTTGATCACTCAAACCATTTAAAAATTGAACAAATCCATATAGTGTGTAATGGAAATAGTTAGATCTGTATGTCTTGTATGATTTGGTATTACAACTAGGGAAATATAATTTGAGTTTTTTCAAGATGATATTCTACAAATCTCAAGTGCATACCAGCACCTTGTATTTATTCAAGAGTGTTTCATTAAATTAAATCAGATGTTATAAAGTGTAGCAAGCCTGTTTTAGTTCAGTGACAACATTAGGGATTGAAACAACAATTTGGGTATTGTTGCAATGATGCAAATTTGAGAGTGTTTTATGATTTCCAATCCTTTTTCAGGGATACCTTAGGAATACCCTCCTAAACTTATCTAAGATTAAAGTGAAGAGGAGTTTACCCACTCTTATTAGTTGTCCAAAATCATCCTTATCTTGTTGATAAACCTCTTTCCAATCACCTTGATGACACCCCTAACCTAGGTGATTGGGTAATGTTTTAGGGTTTTGGATTGTGGTTATTTTGGGAACCAACACCCTAAGTCCATCAATTACATTTTTCTATATAGAGACTCCAATAACCAAGCTCAATAACAAAATTTGTCTATCAAGAGACCTTATCTATTTGGTCTAGATTCACTTTACCAGCACATGCCCCTTGAACAAACATTCACATAGACCACTAAGCTTCTCTAACACACTATGACCTAGAAAATAGGGACCTTTGAGGCAATTAAACTTTTAGGTTAGTTACATTTTAAGGATAAGTAGAGTTATCTTCATTCTACTTAAAGTTGATATGCTAAAACAATAGTCAGCAGGTCCTCCATGATTAAGCCATAAAAATTGGTAGAGCAAAGGAGGGAATGTTCTTCATGGCTACTCCTTATACCTGATCAGAGATAGGGAACTCAAAGGTAATATGCTTAGAAATATTTTCTACTTCTTCATCAACCATTATGACTGTGTGGAATTGTTCTTCTGTAATATGATCACTTATCTATCCTGCTACTCTTATTATGTCTTCTTGGTCTGCAACATCTTCTATTCCTATAGGTACTTCACTTTGGGAAATTGTTGCTTGATTATCCCTGTCATTCAGAAGGTATCTTATAAAGTGGCCTCTTCTCTACCACATGCAATGCTCAAAGCTCTCAAATGCCTTTACTATGTAGTTCATTAGTGAATATAAGAAATTTTGACTGATTATTAACCGTAAGTTGCGAAGAATAAACTTAAAATCTAAGGAAAGAAAAACAACTATTTCAAAACCCAAAATCTTCTAAAGATTGACACCATCCCTAGAAATGACACCAAAAATGTTGAGTGCAATCAACTCCCAACAAACCTAATGTAGCTAAGGATTGAACACAACTCAATGGATAGTCTTGTCCCATATCAAGCAACATATTGAGTTATGATACACTACATTTATCTTATCAACCCAGGGATATATTTTCTTGGTATGATGACAGTACTATATGTACATTTAAAGATTTATGGGGATTGGAATGCTAGAGTTGTGTATAGCAGGGAAATTCTACTCTTTGCAAAATAAGAAAAGGAATGCAATGAAATCTATCTTATAAACTCTTCAACTAAGTAGAAGTTACACAGTAATTGCTACAGGTCTATGGTAGATTAACTAATTTGACTCATTAACTATAAATAATGAACAAATCTAACTATGATTGCTAGAATCTAAACTAACATGATAAAGGTTTAGTTGCAGTCCACCAAAAGTGGGGCCTTGCTTGGATTAACCACATCCTTCTCTTCTTCTCAATTGACTATTGATTAAATCAGCACACCATTTGATGCATAACATTTAAAGAATAAAGTAAATTGATATGATAGAAAACTCTATCTTCAAATTATCTTCTCAAATCTAGGACATGTATGGAGAATATCTTCTATCCCTAGATATGCTAGATTACACCATATATATATATATATATATATATATATATATATATATATATATATATATATATATATATATATATATATATATATATATATATATATATATATATATATATATATGCATTTAGAACTACTCATACATTTATTGATTCCTATGACTAGTTAGTCACTTCCCATTATATGAGGGAAGAACTCTTATTTTAAAAAGAGAAATGAAACTAGGAAACTAAGTTCAAAACAATTAAAGAGGAACATTTCTACTAGGACTTTCCAATCTATGCATGGTAAAAGCAAGTTATTCAAGGAACATGAGAATGAATAAATAGATCCATTTAATTCTTTTATAATCCTTACTGAATAATAGGCATTACACCATCTGTTGAACATCCTTTCTTTATATTAGTGAGATTCATCTTTATCTGCAGAGAAGAGATCATTTGCTCTTGGTCAGTTGTAGGTAATGATGGGCTTTGGTTGTAGATAACTGGGCCTTTGGTTGTAGGAAGTTGGTCCTTTGGCTATAGGAATTCTATAGCCTTGGTTGTGGGTTATCACTCTTAGTTGTTGTAGGAAGAAGTCATTTCCATAGAAAATTCCTATTCTAAGATCATCATAAACAAAATAACATGCCATATTATAATGAAAATAATTATTCTAACACAACCATTCATTAAAACATCTTACAACTAACATAGTGCTTTATCCAAATATTAATTAAAGGTCTTGGATTTATAGGTAGAAATGTATGTAGAAATGTACTTTAAAATAGGAAACATAAGGATTATAAAAGACAAATATAGGACTTTTCAGCTAGGGACATATTGTATTAAGGACATCTCTACTTAAGGCATGGTAAGGATAAAAACTTTAAAAGGGAAACTGTTAAAGTAGGATATGTAAACGGGGTAAGGTTAAAACTTTAATACTACCAAGCCACTTAGTAAAGTAAATGCAAATTTATATTATATGTACCATATATAAAGTGTAAATCATCATGTATGATATAAGAAAATTAGTTGTGAAATCCTAAAAAAACTAATGGCTAGAAAAGCACAGGAAACCTAGGAATATATAAAAGTAATAAATGCAAAATCCCACCATTGAAGGTTATACAACAAGATCCAAGCTCCACTAAACACTACTGCATACTTCCAAAATTGTGATCTTTGATGAGAATCTGAACTGAGCTGAAAGAAAAATGGAGACTCCTACTCTTGTTGACATCTCCCAGAAGCCCCAACCAAAATACAAGAAGTTCCCATACAGGGTGATGGAGGTTGACCTAGATGGCACATTCTCTAGGGTCTCAGCTAATGTTATCTACATATAAGATATAAGGAAATACATCCACACCCCACTCACAAAAATTGATCATACAACATTTAAATCACTTTGGAGGTCTCTGCTACAACCAAAACAAAATCAATACATGCATCCATATCAACAAGTTGAAAATAAGAAGATGGATATATGGAAGGATTTCTTAGACTTCTCAAAAGAACATGGTTGGATAAAAATGATTTTGAGTTGCATCCACAATGAATACATGTATCTAGATAAAATCTACTAGATAACAAAGAAAGTCATCCAAGTTGTAATAGGGTTGAGCATGAAAGGGGAGCTACCCTTCAAGAAAGCCATAAAAAATGACAAAGTAACATAGCTATTAATGGGAGCAACCTATGATGGGAGAATCCTAGATGTCACAAAAATAACAAACCCAGCTGTATGGTATGCACCATGGGTATTGCCTATAAAATATATCATACAAACAAGGAAGACTCGGTGACTGACACTTCAATTCATATAGTATACCAAATGGTCATGGAAGGCAAATATATCAATTTATGCAAATTCCTCTGTGAGGAGAGCTACTAGAAAATATCAAATGCACAAAGAATGCACACTATCAATTCTGGTATGGTACCCTCATCATATGACTACCTTTCTATTTTATGAATATATTACCATTATTCCCTAGAAAAATATGGCAAAACAACCAGTTAGTCACATCTCAAATCAATACCCACAGACACCAGTTCAAGGACATCACAACCTACACCATTGCATATTAGGGTTTCTTTAAATCCCTCCAACAATAAATGTAGAACAGAGACTAGATTTCCTATGATATGGTATGAAAGTAGGCAAGGACATTGTATTCCTAGTGGACAAAGATTATACCTTGATGGAGGCAGTAGAACCTAGGGGTTCTTGGATTCCATAGCTCCCATATGAAATAAGTGATGACCTCATAGAATCATAGGCCAAGAATTTGCTAAAACACCCAAAGGATACCAATGTAGAAAGATTTGGCACATATAAAGAGTTTATAGATAAACAGAGTGAAAAGAGTGTGGAGGAACACATAGAAAAGCACAAAGAAAACTTGCATAAAAAATAGGGCATTTGAAAACCTAGAATAACTGAAGGAAGCCCCTCTACACAACAAGTTCAGCAGTCAGATAGGCTAAATCTGGGATCCCCTGAATCACAAGCAAAAGCAGAATAGAGTGCTACAAAGAAAACACCAAGAACACCAATGAATCTACCACCACAAGAAGAATCATCAACTAAGGAAGCCTCTAAAATACTTATCCAACTAAGCACAAACAAGAAAAATCAAGACAAAAATAAGGAGTCAAAAGGAAAATAATTTAGATGAAAAACATAGAAACTAATAAGGAAGAACAAGAAACACAAGAGCTACAAAAAAGAGTGATAAGAAAAAGAAAAAAAAGTACAAACAACAGAGGAACAAGAAGTAAGGGAAGAAGACGTAATAAATGTAAAACTCCTAACAGGTGCACTCAACCATAAAGGAATGCTCATACAAACAACAAAAATGTACACCCAAGTCTACTTCGAAAATAAAGAAATAATTGAGGAGGCAATTATAAAACATTTTATGGTGTCTACATACACCCTGGATAGTATAATTGAGAACTTCCTAGATCAACTTGCCTCTTCCATTAAAAATAAAAGAGAAAAGACAATAGAAATAGAAGAGGAAATAAGGAAAAAAGAAGTAGAAGAAATTTATCCAACCTTGATAGGCCAAAGAACTAAGATCCAAACAAAGGTTGGACACATTGATGACATTAAGTGAAGAAGATAAACAGAAAATTCAGTAGGAGACTACTGAGGTCACAAGACATGCTTATGTGACATTAATAGAAGAAGAGAAAAAGCCTCGAGGAGCAAAAGACAAAGATTTTAGTGACCCTTATGAAGAACAAGTACAACAAGAGACTTCAGAGCAGCCAACATCACTGGATAGGGCCACAACATCTTCCACCACCACATCCCCCATGTAGCACATATAAGATTTTCAGTCTCAGCAAAAGCAAATCCAACCCTTGGCAACACTGTAGTTACTACAATTACGTCACTAACTAGCACACAAGTGGATTTATCAAGCATATCACCCATACAAAAGTTTCAACTTGGGGATATATTCCAAACCACCGCAAGGGAGGATATTCTAAAGCAACATGTAGAAAGCACAAAACAACCGGAGACTGCAATTAATACAATTCAAAGTAAAATATCTCAAATCCAAAGAGATACAACTATGTCATTGGGACAACAATTAAAGTAACTCCTAGATAGTATGATATCAAAGATGGATAATCAAGAATCAACAATTCAAACCAAAATCTTAGCAGAAGTAGAGAATAACTGCATGGATGAGATAAGGAAGAAATGTGCAGTAGATCATACACATATAGAGACTCGCATCACTATTCTTCAGAACATTCCCAATCACATCAATATACTCTACTAATTTTGTTTACAATGGCCCACATTAACAAAAATGCTAAAGAACCAAATGGACTAGATAGAAATTTAGATATTGCAAGTAGTCGACACATATGGTGCAATGCAAGATGTGGATGGGACAACAAGAGCACAAATAGAGACCATGCACACTCAACTCCAATAGTTGTAGGATCATAGAGATGTAATCAAAGCATAGATCAAATAGCTCCAGGAGGTGGTTATCCTTAGACTAAATCTCATGTTACTAGATTACTTAAAGATGCAAAGAAGATAGTCCTACAAATCAAGATACCAACTACCACAACAGAGGAAAAAAAGACCTTCACTCAAATTCATATCCAAATTCAAGTGCTACAACAAGCTAAGAGTCAATGGGATACAAAATTATAGCTCAAAGAAATATATAAGAATATTTTTCCTATAAATTAACCAATTTTCATGTCTTGAGGACAAGGTATGATTTCAAAGGGGGGATGATGTTAGTAGAAGAAAGAGAATAGAAAGTACAACATCTAGGATCTACCACATTTGGTTGCAAAAGGGATGTGGAGCACTAGGCCGACCACAACAAGTAGGAAACTTAGGCATTATAATTATAAGGGACACATCCCTAATGTAATACTATGTATACCTATCGCAAATCATGTGATCATTCTCATATTGTAATCACTAGGGTATAAATACAACATGAAAGATTCCTAGACTCGAAACTTCAGTCTGTGGATCCACTTTTCTTGCTAACAAAGCCCAAACAACTACATGAAGGTGGCATTATAGTAGAAAGGGTGGCAAATGAGGAGCCACAATGGTGAGATGACACTACAAGCAACATGAGTGGTAGTAAAGAGGTTTGAAGGGCCATGATTAGGCAACAAAAGATTCTCTAACAATATTGAAGAGGTCCATCAAGAAAATAGATAATGATGGAAAAGGATGGGGGAGCAGGTTTGGGTAACAGAGAAATTAGCCATGAAGGATGAAGGTAGGTGCAAAATGTGCACATTTATCACGTAAGGATAGAATACAATCGAGTAATTAGCACAAGTGAGTTGTAAGGAGCCATTGAGGGCTTGTTAGTACCCCAACAACATTTTTGAGGGTCTGGCACATGTAGGAGAATGATCATGCCAAATCCAAGGGAGATTTGGGTTTACAGGCAACATTAACAACATGACATTTTAGCACTTAACGAGGATAGTGCATAGGTGAGTTTGAATGCCCAGAATTTGATCATGATCCAAGAAGAGGTATAGCTAGAAGGGAAGGTTTTGGAGGCATGTGGGAGTTAAGAGGAGACATTAGTTTAGGCATTCAATGAGTCTAATGGAAGGAAGAAGCAACAATTGAGAAGATAGAGTTGGCCAAGACAAGGAAGGAGTGCAACTAAGCATGTGAATAATTTGGCAAGAGTCAAGGAGAGAGACAACAAACCAACACATACCATAGGGAGAAGAAGCTAAGAGAGGTCGGTCTATTGACAAAGAGTTGCAAGGAGTGTAGTGAGGGGGAAGAATAACTAGAGAGTTGTGAAAAAGCCAATAGGCTTTAGGTGCAAGAGGAAGTGCAAGTAGATTGTGGAGGTCAAGTAGAGAGTAGGGTAAGAGAAAATGCCCACAAGGAGCTGATTAGAGGTGTTAGAAAAGAGGGGAGAGACCATGAGTAGGCTAGAAGGAGAGGACATCACATAAGACCAGGTTGGTAGCATGGCAAGAGAAGGTGAGATTGTTTGAGCATCAAGGTCATCTGAGACATAGAGGGTAAGAGTGTGCAGTTGAGGAGTTGTAGGTGTGTGTGTAAGAGCGTGAATAGGGGAAGCACATGTCTGTGAATGAAAGAAAATAAATATTTTATGTAATAAAATGGGTTATTTATATTTTTTGTTTAATGGTGTCCCATGGGTGTGTTTGGGTGCTTATAGATTAGGTCTCCATTGCTATATGCGAAGGTCTTAGGTTGAGTGATAGTCTTAAGGTATAGGCTATTGATTGTTGTAGGTTGACGTGTAGCCAAAGGGGAACCTTGATTTGCTTCTGCATAGCCATGTGTGGGCTTCTCAAGGTGCATCGTGGTTGGGGTAACTACCATCAACAATGCCAGTAGAAACCAATGAGTTTTTTGTGCTTATTGTGGAAGACAACTAATTGTTCACCTCTCAACTTAGTCAAAACCCTTGGACCAACTTTCAATATTTTTGACAATATCGAAGACACTTCAAATAGCCATGCAAATGCCTAATTTACTCTTATCAATGTTGTTGTGGATGTTATGCTCTTCTAATGATGATGCAATCCATAATTGAGCTTCCTTATAGACGAGTACTCCCTCTCTCTTTCTATGTAAAAATGAAGTAGTGTTTTTTATTTTATACAACACCCTAGCGCATAAATTTGAATATTTCTTGCTCAAGTTGGCAAGTAATGGCTAGTTGGAAAGGGATGGAATTGGGGCCAAGTTTAAATTTTCAAATCTAAAAATTTGAGGGTCAAATCTATATCAATGGTTCTGAACTAGATTCAAATCCATACCTATAGAGTTGAAACTAAATAAGAAAGGATAAAACTATAAATCAAGTCCAAACACATAAAATGAAGTCAGTCAAATTCAATCAAGACTTGTATCTTTTGATAACACTTATACAAAAAATACACAACTTATACATTAAACATTATACTTAAAAATAAACAAATCAGAAATCATTCTTCCATGTTTTGATAGGCCTCACTAAAAGCCCCGAAATACTTTCCTTCTCAAAGAGAAGCCTGCCAAAGATAGTAGGTTGTATTTCGGCTATGGCTTGCATTCAATATGCTCTTTTGAACATGTGAAGACTTTCCAACAACATTATTGACAAGAATTAAGTCTCTTCGGTGGAAATGCAGCTCTCTCAAGTAATCCAAAATCTAATTAAGCCTCGTAATAAATGAGTTCCACAGGAATTAAAAGGGACTTAAATGGAATGCCTTTATAATTGCTGGGCGTAGGAAACTTTGAAATGATGTTTAAAAAGGAGGTTAGAAATTTGAAGTGAACTTATAACAATCTTAAAACACTGAATAGTAAATGATAAAAGCTTCACTTCATTGCACGTAATTTTACATTTTGTTGAGAAATCTCAGATGTATTAGGTCTATGACAACACTGTTTAATTAAGATTATTTTAAAACATCATTCAGTTCAACAATCAAAGGTTAATTGAACTAGATGATGTATAAATAGAGTGCCTAATCACCTTCTAGTATTCAGATGTTAAATTTAAAAGGTCTAACATGAAAGAAAATTCTGAAATGTACTGTTCTTATATTTATGAGGTTATATCGATATAGAAATCTCTGTTCTTAAGCAGATCATAGCATGCTGAGTATTCATATATATTTATTTTAAAAAATCTCTTCAGAGAGTTACAAATATTGGTATTTCTATTTTTAAACAGATTACAACATGCTGAGTATTCATACATTTATATTAAAAACCTCTTTCTGTTAAAGCTGTTATAAACAGGAAGATTCATTCAATCAAAACCACTCATTTATAAACCTAACCCAATCACACCAAAAAATTAAATTCTCATATTCTTACAAAACTTCAAACTGCAGCATTTGTTGGGAGGAGCTCTCATACATCACCATCGCTCTCCTCCCACTTCCATAAAAAAATTGGCATACGAGGCAATTATATAGCTGCCAACATCAAACATTGTTGATTATCCAGTGCTAGAGAAGCCAAGAAAACTAGGATTTAAGAGCTTAAAAAGGATGTGGGCAATTGGTTACCAGTCATTAGGGGCAGCCTGGATGTGGGCTCTGTCTCCATCTTTGTGAGTTTCCCATATGAGTTGGGCGTAAAGTGACAGCACTTCTCCATCTGCAGGACCAGCCAATATGGCCCTTCCATAGAATTCCTCTGCCTTGCTAATGTCCCCTTTAACCTACATCACCGTCAAACACCATTTGCCTTCAATTAGCAGTAAGAATGAGAGATATCAACATCTCCATGCCCATTAAATGATGCGTGGAAGTGCCAAATGAAAATGCGAGATAGCTGTTTTAAAAAGGTAAAGAATTAGCTTAAATTTAGATCCCTTTGACGCATATCGTTCTGGTGCTTGGATTACCATTTATGTCCATATGGGTATCAGCAGTACATGACCATTTATGGAACATCACCATCACCATCACCGTCGGCAGAGATCTTATTGTACTCAATACAAATACAACTTAGAAACAAAGTCGAGCCAATCATAGTAATCATAGTAATCATAATTTTTTCAATATTATATAACAATATTATTTATCTCTTATTTTATTGGTTATATTGAATGAAATGACAATTTAAAGCACTATCTTAGATTTATTTTTTCTTAAATTTTAAATATTTTCTTTCAAAGATCAATGATTTAATGAAAATATTTTTCTATTACTTTTATTTTCACTAAAGTGTAATAAATTTTGTATACTAAAATTTCAACTCTATTAGTAATGTTTGTCTCATTGAAATGACATTAGTGTGGTGAGGTGGAGTGTTGAACAAATTTATAAGGCGCAAATTCATTGGAGGTCATCATGCAATATAAGGTATGCAATCAAAACATCAAGTCATGTTTTACGTTCAATGAAGCAATTTCTATACATAATTAAAAAATATTTGTATCTAGTGCAGGTACTTATAATTAATGAATTTCATTTCAAGATTCTTAATATTTCCAATGAAGGTTTGAAAGCCTTGGAATACACTAGATCTAAGTCACTTGTTATTTTTTGAATTATTGTGATGACCATACGAGCTTCCCCCTAGCTTCAATGTAAGGTTTCTGACATCTTCTTCTTTAGAAGAGCCATTATTTTATTATTCTTCATCGACTGAGACATCAAAATTGGTTGTCCAATGCATCCAGAAGAATATTGAAAAGGGGATTGAAGGGCTTCATTTGACAGATTTGTTCAAAAAGCTTCTTAATTGCCCTAGCAAACTCATTAGGCTCTATCACCAAGCTCTATTGCCTGTGGCATTTCCACAAAGATAGCAGATGGGAATGGTACTATTTTGATTATAGAGAACAATGAACTTGAGAAAACACAATATGAGGAACCCTTAGGTGTCATTTTATTTATATAAATAAGCCTTCCAAATTGGCTTGCAAATTCTATTGTAATTATTTGAGATTTATTGTATATTTGGTTTTTACATATTAATGATTTCATTTTGTGAATGGCTATGGGATGTATAGGTCATCTTATGTAACACATCATGATTGAATATATTTTTTTTCTCCTCATGTTTTGTGAATTTGTTCATATATGGTATAAGTGAAGCAGAGTATACAAAAAGTATGTACAACTTGTATTCATTCTCTTGATAAGCAATTATGAGTCCTTATATAATGTGACTCATGTTTGTACTCTTTGAGTGGGCATTTCAATAGAAGAGGAATGGTTGTGGGATATTATAAGTGAAAAGTCTACTTATTTCACTACATGGACCTCATTGATCTAATAGATTGAGAAAATAGTAGAGATATATTAATGGAAACTCACAATTTCTTCCTTCTACACATTTTTTGTGCTTGTTTTTAATATTTTATATGGGAGCATATTATATTAGATTCCTTTTTAAGGTCTTTAGTTTTTTAATAAATAATATCTTTCTAAGGTATTTTTGGAAGCTATGGTTTTCTTTAGTTTTTGTAATAGACACTTAATGGTGTTCTTATTCAAGGTATTTGCATGTGCTCTTGCTATAGTGTAGGCTATAATTTATTTGTAACTTTATAGTTTCTATTCTTTTGGACTTTAGAATATCTTATAGTTCATTCTTTGGATGTTACTATTCTATCTAGTAGGAGACATATTAAAGAAGAAAGTTAAGAATATACTTTATATGGATCCTTTACTATAATATAGAGACATGAAAGTCCTGTTACTTATAAATTTATAATATCTTTTCAATAAAAGTTCTTTGGCATTTGGTTGATCTTTCTTCTACCATTATAAATTCTAGGTTGTTGAATTTAATGACATTGAAGAAGTTTCCATTAATTGTGCCATTACATTGAATGGACTTATTATCCTTTTGGTTACCTCATTGGATTGTTTGGCTTCTATGGTTACCACTCTTCAGATTCCCTTGGAGGCTTGTGCCTTGGTTCTCAATAATTCCTAATTTAATTGGCATTTTTGTCTACTTAGCAACACCAATGTGGTTGCCATGCTGAACAAATTGATCTGTTGATTGATAATATTAAGTGAAATTTGCAATATTTGTACTACTTGTATTGGAGTTTGATGTGCATAATAAGCATGTTAAATTACGAACATGTTTAATATGACATAATAATTCTAAGCATGTGAAAAAAGCTCAGAGAAAGTCTAGTTGATGTTTTTTGTGATTCAAACAATTTTTCTACATTTAATTTTTTGTGCATAATTCATCTTTAAATGTTCCTAAATATTGGCTAGAGATAAAGGTATTTAAGCCATTTTATGATGATGCATTTTTTACAACATTACTAAGAACTACATTCAAATTAGTCCCTAATTTAGAGTGTGGAAGAGCATATGAGTTGTAGCCTTTCTTTCCATGTTAATTGACATGATATGTAACAAATATGTAAACCTTAGGATTTTATCATTGTGAGCAATGTTGACAAATATGCTCACCCCTTTGTTCTAACATTAACAAAATAATTTTATGATTTCTAATTTTAGTTTGATTGTTGAGTTCAGGTTGTTGGGCATAGTGGATTTGTTTCCATACTATTTTTTTATATAGAGGAGTACTTGAAAAAATTGGTAGTGACCAATAACATCTCCATGGAGAAATGTCACTTACAAATTCTAATAGAAATAATTGCATTTGGGATTGTTCCATAAATATTGGTGTTGTTTGTTGATGATTTTGTTAGAGTTCACTTTGTTTATCTTAAGAGTACCAAATTATATTCTTAATAAGAACATACATTAAGACTAAAACTCAACTAAAAGAAAATTTATTTGTGGCTTATTTAGAATGTTTGTGCATATTTTCTTTTATTGAAAGATTCTAATGAATGGATGATTGTGTTTGTTTATATAGGGTACATTGGCACATGGTTTTCAGAATTGGGAAGTGATCTTTGAGCATAACAATTTCAACTTTAGTAGTGCTTATTCAATTTGAGAGACTAGTAAGCACATTGATCCTGAATCTTGCATGAAAGGCCTTAGATTGATTAGCAGTAAGATTTTTCATCATCTTCATAAGTTGTTGAGGAAAATAGTTTTGTAGGAAACTTATATACCAAAATAAAACTATCCTTATTGATATATTGAAATAACCAATATTCTATTTAGCAAAATGTATATTTTAATTAAATCATTTTACAAAAATTGTTTTAGGCTAGCATAAGTTACTATTATAAGATTTGTGTTCAACTTGGATGGAAAATTGCAAGTGTATGACATGTGGGTTATGCAATTTTCTAGTAACTAAGTATTTTTATTTTAGCAAAAGTATTTATCCATTTTTGGTTTGTGTGAATCTCAAGATGCTTGGAACAAAATATAATGAGTAAAGATGTGTGGAATATAATTTAATAAAGTATGATTATTACTTGAACATTGACTAGATGCTAGTTTGCAAGAAACACTCCATTGGTAAAAGGTCAAGATTTGATCCCATGACTTGCTAGTTTGAAACATTTGAATCTCCCATTTCCAATTATCTCAATCACACCTGAAGAATAATCAAATTATTTGAAGTCAAACATATTTAACTTTAGCCATTGAACTAGTTATTTATCAAGAAAAGTTAATTGTTGTGAGCAAAGAAATGCACTTATTTGAAACCCTTAATTTCTTTTCTACTTCTAAACATTTTTTCCTAATTTCTATGTTTTACTTCATGATGGGTAGCCTAGGTTTTAGGTTTTATGCAATAGAGTGCTAAAATAAAATAAGCATCAATAGGTCATATAGTAGTTATATTAGATGATGTTCTTGAATTGCTTATAAGGTAAAATGCATACTATTCCTTCTAACAATAAATTATTTACTATATTTAGTTTTGAGGAAATAGGGCAACTAGTTAGTTCAATTATAGTTGTCTAGAGCCAATGGAGAAATTATTGTAGTCAAAGTCTCAAGATTTTAGAAAAAATAATGGAAGAAGTCAAGACCTGAACCTCAATCTTAAGAAATTAAAACATTCTATGGAGGTAGGGAGATATAGAGGTGTTAGCGATGTTTATGGGGTCATTATACTATAGAAATCAAGGTCTGTAAGTCCAAGCAATGTCAATGGATTGAAACCTTTGATATAGTAGAAGAGGCTACTTATGCTTATGGTATGATTGCAATATCCATGAGAGGCATTAAGGTGATGACAAATTTCCTCTACATCAATTTAGAGCCATGCAACTTATTATCCAAGTACCTTGTTATTGTTTGTTGTCGTTGCCCCAAAAGATCGACCTATTAATGCCTGATACAACCACTTGACTTAACAAGCATGAGAGGCAGTTAAGCCCTTGCCACAAACCACCGTAGCGCAGCGCTGAACAAGAAGACCAAGGGTCACACCTTGCAACAATCCCCCCCAGTGTAAGCACGGGGTTTGAACCCATGACCTCAGCTCTGATACCAACTGTTAGTTGCCGTTGTACCAAAAGATCAACCTATTAATGCCTGATACAACCACTTGACTTAACAAGCACGGGAGGTGGTTAAGCCCTTGTCACAAACCACTGCAATGCAGCGCTAAACAAGAAGACCAAGGGTCATACCTTGCAATAGTTATTCCCTTGTCTACTTTGGGGTCTAGTTATAAATTAAACCTAGTTTTAGCTCAGCCCACCAAGATGTTGCAGGATGCTTGGTTTGACTATACATGGAGGGATTCTAGCAGGAAACTTTTTGGGTCAAATATTGGAAGCTACAACAATTTTGGTGACATGGTTGTGAAAAATTACATGTAGTCTACAACAAATGCAATGGAGAAGAATCACCATTTGCTTGGAGATGGTTCCCACAATTCATAGGTCCTCGTGTCTCTTCCTAGAGATCTTAGTTGCAAAAAAAAAATTCCATTGCAAGGCCTTGGAAAAACTAGGTCCTGGCTAGTCCTAGTCCTAATCCTAATATCTCTCATTTATCTACACCTAAATTGCCCAATCCTAGAATTTGTTATCAAAATTCCACTACTGACAACTTCATTGTTGGAGCATTATCAATTCCCACTAAACCTAATGCAGCTAAGGCTTTTATTTGACTCGATGAATGGAATCATCCTAAATCAAGCATCTCGGTGAGTGATGACATACTACATTTAATTTATCAATCTAGGGATGTGTTTCTTGGTATGGTGTTGGTACTATATGTACAATTGAAGATTTTTGGATGTGGAGTTGTGTATAGCTAGTGAAAGATAATTACTGCAAGTTAAGAATAGAATGCAATGCTCAAAATAGGAAACTATATTATAAATTCTGAAGGAAATCTATATAACTACTTTTTTAACCAAAACATAATAACAAACTAAAATAGAGTCAAGCAAATCTAACTCTAAGATATAATTCTGATTGCATAAACCTTATACTAGTAGGCTGCAGTCTACCTCAAGTGGGCCCTAACTTGGATTGACTACTTCCTTTCTCCTTTTATTAGTTAATCAATCAAATCAATTCATTCATTCATTTACCACCAATCAAGAACAATAGTAAACTGATCTATCCTAAAAACTTTGTTTATTGACTGCAATAATAATATGATACAATCATACAAATATCTAACTTATCCTAGATACAATGGGTGAAAACAATATATACACACCTAAAAAAATTCATGCATTTAAGAGTATAACAACTTAATTGGTCCACTTCCCATTATACAAGGGGAGGACTCTTTATTTTTTAAGAAGCAAAACAAAACTAGGACACTAAAACTAAACAAACAAAGAGGAGAATTTCAATCAGAACTGTAGAATCAAAGAAACTTATTCGAGAAACATGGAGACAGTTATTTTGAGCTTAACCAATCTCTACGCATTCCTAGTTGAGGAATAAATACTTGCCATTTGTTGTGCATTCCTTCCTGACCACTTATAAAGCTCATTCCTATCAACAAAGAACAAGTTGACTGTTGTTGGACAATTGTAAGTAGTTGTATGCTTTGTTGTAAGAGTTGATCCATTTGTTGTAGGATGCGGGTTCTTCAACTACATGGACTGGTCTACTAGATATAGGAACTTCTGCAGTCTTGGTTGCAAGAACTTCTATAGTCTTGGTTGCAGGTTAGTGTTTTAGTTGATGCATAGGTGAAAGAGTTAGTTCTAGAGAAATATCTATTTACCAAGATCATTGTAAACAAACTAATCATACCACATCATAATTTGAAAACAATGATTTTAACCATAGAATCATCCATTAAAACATATTATAAATAACATAGTGCTTGTCTATATATTAGATAAAGTCTTGACTTAAAACGATGGAAATGTTTGTAGGAATGTGGCTTTTAAATAGGAAAATATAGAGATTAAAAAGAGAATTATAACACTCATCACACCCCCATCTCAAGGTTTTACTTGTCCTCAAGAAATCATGGCCTTGTGTTGTACATGAGGGTTAGGTTTTTGAAATTGAATGGTACTGAGTTCCCTTGTCCTTCCTTCAAGAAGAATCCTTTCTACCTTGTAATCTATTCCCATCTGGTATTTTCTCCCTCTACAATATAGATCTTGTTTCCTCACTAGTGTGGAATAGGGAACCAGAGAATTGGCAGTTGAAAGGTAAGTGGTAGCCATGCAAGTTCATTTGACTTGGCCAAATTGATATAGTGGTGCCCCCTACTTACAATTGTATGATAATTATACATAAAGTGTGGTTCTTTTTTCCTTAGCTCCACTATGAGCTCTTGTCACCTACCCTTACTAAACTCAAGTGATTGTTTTCCAATCTTCCTCAATATTTCCTGATACTTAGAATGAATAGTGTGTTGACCTTGGTGGAGTTTTGTGGCCATCGTTGGTTTTTTTGTCAAAGACAACCATTTTGTTAAGACCTCATCAGGGTCTCATGCTTCACCTCTGATTTTCAATGAAATGGACCTCTCTTGTATTTTTGCATTTGAAATCCCCTGTTATGTTCATTTTGAATAAAAGATTTCAAAGCCTTGATATGCACATCCCCACATATAAAATTGGATTCCAACTCAAATAATAGGGAAAAACCATATCATGTAAATAAAATTCACAGAGTTGGTTCTGCAGCTCAACAGTGGATGCTTGATAAATATTGAAGAAATCACTAGGTGTATCTAGTGTATAAGGAAGATAAAAAAATTGCATAAATTGAAAACTCAAGAATTGTTCCTTTAAGAACAAAGAATAGACCCTTGGAGGAGGTCTGCACTGAATAAGTTGATTTTTCAAAGCTACCAATTGCTCTATCTTTGTTTTTAGCTTATTAAATTTTCCTTAGTCTTTCCTTTCAATTCTTTGGTAAACCTCCGCTCCATCTCCTCCTTTTATTTCTTCCATTTTTTCTCATAAACTATATCCCCTCATCCCTTCTCCATAGCAATAGCTCCAGGGAGGGCCCATAAATTTGAGTAGCTACCTCCTGCTTATCAAAAATGATTGAAGTAGAGAGGATATCATGTTCCTTATGCTGAGTGACCAAAAACATTTTCTCCACAGTTCGTTATGTTTCCTTATCAATCTCCTCTACTGCCATCTGAGCTAGTTTAACTAATTTATTATCTTTTTTTTCTCATAGGCTCTAAGTTGTTGCTCTAATTGTTCAATTTTTCTTAGTGCAACCTACAACTCATCCCCTATTTCTACTTCCATGGGGATTAAATCCTTGCTTGTATCCAAACTAGAAAATTTAGATGACGTAGGGGTGGATTCCCCTTTTGCATCAAATCCTAGGCTATTGGAAGTATGAGTTTGGTCTCTGTATACAAACATCTCTTCTCTCTCAGAATCAATATCAATCTCCAAGAAAGCCACTTTTGGTGCTGAGGCAGGAGCCTTGCTTGTTAATCCTATAGTTTTAGGGCATTAAGAGCACCTAGGGCGATGTGATGTTGGAGTGGTAGCAGTAGCTTTCTATTTATTTTTTCTTGTTCTAAGGGGAGAAGGAGTACCCAACAATAGTTGCCGATTGGTCTGATGAGGTGGTATGTACAAATGAAGGTTTTTCTTGCACTTGAGTGAAGAAATTTTAGTCCTTGGTGACACAGTTTCATGCATAGATGTTGAGGTTTCATGCGTAGATGGAAAAGTTTTAGGCATAGGCATTGAGGTTTCATGCGAGGGTATTGTATGCA
Source organism: Cunninghamia lanceolata (assembly GCA_027924645.1). Taxonomy (NCBI): domain Eukaryota; kingdom Viridiplantae; phylum Streptophyta; class Pinopsida; order Cupressales; family Cupressaceae; genus Cunninghamia; species Cunninghamia lanceolata. The sequence goes on from BSBN01001399.1 coordinate 2,265,509, forward strand.
TATGGGGAAATGCTACAAGATCTTTAGAAGGTATCGCAGGTGTATACACCTAAAAATGGCTAAGTCAAATTAAATAAATATTTTAATATTTATTTTAATTCTCATTCTACTATCAATTAAATAAATATCCTAATTTATTTAAATGACTCACATCCCTCCAACAATTAAATAAAATCAATTTATTTAATTAAATTCCATAATTCTTCTAATGTCTCACATAATTAAATAATTCTACATTACTGAATTAATCTCAAATTCCTCTTTCCTAAGTCCAAATCCCATAAATCCACCTCACCATTTCCACATCACCTTTCCACCTCACCTTGTTGCACATGTAATTAAATATTTTAATATTTAATTAGCTAATATCCCCTCACCCACATGTCCTATTTCTCCTCCAGTCAAATTAGTTAACTCATCAATCAAATTTGTTAATGAATTAGTCAATTGAGTTCACTTGTGAATCTATTCTGTTGACTCTCCAATCAACCCAATTAATTGATCAATCATTACAGTTAACTCTTCAATCTATTCTGTTAACTCCCATAACCCATGAAGAAGGCTTGGACACTTGTCCTCTCCTAATTAGCACACATTCTCTCAAGCTTCCTCAACCGTACACCTCACAGGTAATTCCTCTAGTCATGGATCTATTGACACTTGGATTTGGTCTTCCCTCAGCTTATATAAGCAAGGTCTTCATACCCATTTCAGATCCATCTAAGCTTAAACAAACTTACTTTGCAGGAATCATTACCGTGTGCCTTTGGCAAAATTATCATTGCATTTGTATTATCAACCCATTATTATTCACCATGTCTCCATCAATCCATCCTTATCATAGCTGCATTGTAGTTTAGTCTCCATTGCACATTCCATATCACAACCATTCTATTCTTGTCATCTTCAAACAACAAGGAAGTGTATACTTCTGAGAGCTCCATTACAATCAAGATCAAGAGGAGATAGGCGAACAATGGAAGCATAGAGGTAAAATGATCTTTGAAGGTATATTCTTTGATTATTTGTATTTACATCACTTTCCATTGAGTTATTGGATGATTAGTTGTTAATTACTATTGTTCACATTTTCTGATAACAATAGGGTTTGTTGAAGGTGTTGCATGCATATGGGAAGACACTACAAGATCTCCAAAAGATGTTGCAAGGTCTAGGGTAGACACTATGGGACCCCTGTAAGATGCTACATGCCTATGGGAAGACATTGCAAGATTTGTTGAAGGTGTTGCATGCTTAGCAGAGTCTGCTACACACTCATGGGATGCACCTGCATTCCCTTCTCCCTTAATCTCTTCCCTAACTACTTGTATATTTTTTTATTTCAGCCTTTGGGTCCACCTCACCTTGAGTTTCCTACCATGCGGCCCCACATCTAGCCTATTCCTAATATTATTTAAACCCAAAAATTCTTCCCATGATATATCAGTAAATATCTCATTTAAACTCTTCTTCACTAACAATTGAATAAGGCCATGGTGGGATAATGCAATGTTTGTGCCCTTTTGATACTCTTTTGTGATTCTTTTTAACACATTAAACAAAAAATTGGGGACATTTACTCTTCTTCCACGCCGAAGGTGGCTTTGTAACTTAAAATGCACAGTGCATAGAAAGGATTGCCTACCTTTCACGGGTAAGATAACTAATTGTGGGTGGCTACTTGATCCCAACGAGGTGGCAACAACAAGTGCTTTTTCCCTTGTGACAATAATTGGAGTTGTTCCCCTGGCTCTACAAACTCATCTTGAGTTGCGATCTCTCCGGTTGTAGGAAGCCTATAGCAGTAGCTTCTGAAGCATTTACCTTCAAATATTTTATCAGTGCTTCCCCATTATTGAATGTTCATGCAAATTCAGTTGTGACTTCCTCATTATACCCTTCTAACCTTGGGAAGTAGTCTATTCAACCTGCTTGTTGAAAAATAAGGAGACTATTTTTGTCCTCCTAAAGTATTGTATGATCATTTGGTTCCCTTCTCACAAGGTCACTCCCCATTCCTTATTCTCTTCTTTCTTACAATGTTTACTAATTTAGACAAATTCTTACCCTCTTCTTGCTTCTTCCATGTCAAACACTTGTTGTTGGTAGCTAGGGTTTCTTGTGTTTAGATTAATCGCTAAGAATTTGTTCTTTTTCTATGTTGTGGCTTTTGAAGCAAATTCATCAATATTTGAACTCGTATAGTTTGAACACGCTGCATGTGTATGGATCATTAAGGGATGTGAGGGTGGTGAAGTGTGAGGTTAATATTTCATACAAATAAGTTGGTAAGATGAGAATGGTTGTTCAGACTAGTGAGTGAGTTGATAGGACAATTACCCCCCCAACTAAGAATGGTGTGTGTCCTCACATGACCAATAGGTAGGAAATTAATTTGAAATAATGGAGAGTGAAGGACATGTTGAATGGAACAATAAATGGAAAAGCATGACATTAAATACAAAATAAAGCACAATATTAAATACAAAATATAAGAAATGAAATCTGTTGTGACTAACTGAGAGATAGAGCGCTTTAAACTATGCTATTGCCAAATAAAAGGTTGAAGCTTGGGTGGTTACAGAGGTTAACATCTATACAAAGAGTGGGGCTTGAAAACCCTAAGGAGAGGTGACAGCTCCCATGGTCATGGCCTCGGTCATACCCACAATGGGGGTAATAGACCCTCATGGGGCCATGGCTCCCATGCTCGGACCATGCCATGAGCGATACGATTTTGGCACTATCATCCCACAATTAACATTTTTTTTAATTCTATTTTTTTTAAATGTGTTGCAACTCCTCTTAATCAAGAAATGCATTAAAATATCAATTTTTATTTTGTATCCACAAGAAGGTATAATAAAATCAATCTTTATTTTTATTCAGTTAAAATTTCAAATGAAATATAAATGTTAAATCCCAATATATATACACCTTTGTATTTTTAAAGTTTAAATCAATAAATGATACAATCTTGTGTGAAGGTGGGCTCATTCCCCTAGCCTTTACCCATACCTATGCACATGTATTCCCATGCATTTATCATCCATCTTATCCTTACTTGTAGATGCCTCGACACAGTCACCTGAACTATGCATTTATTACACTAGTTCATGCATCTATTCCAATTTATTCATTATCCATTTGGTTCTACTTGTTTGCCAACCCAAGGTCATTTTTGTGGTTGTATGGTTGACCCTATGGTTGTAGACTTGATCCCTACCTTTTCAAAACAAATTCAAATTTTAGCCAAATATTGCCCATTATTTTCTCACCCTGAGTCATTTAAGCACACGTTTGCTACACCCTTAATCCTATAGTGTGTATAGGGTTATGAGTACTCGGCTTGTGGCTACCTTAACTCTTAATTAGGATGTATAATCATTATTATAGTCAATTATAGGTTATTAGGTTGGACTAGGGGTTATATTTAAGTATGTAAGTCGGCTTGGGTGGTAGCCAAGGCATAATTAGGTATATATAGGAGCTAGTGGTAAGTTTGTGATCATCATATTGAAAAGTGTGTTCTCATTGGAGATATTTGGTGGTTTTCCCCCTTGAAGTGGCTTGTTATTTTATGTTATTATAAAGTATTTGCAGCATATTTACTATTATATTCAGCTATTGTCCAAGTTCTTTCAATACAATGTTTGCATGATTTGGTGTTTAAAGGCATTCTTGTTTTACATCAAGAAAAAGCACCCTCAAGTATTCTCCCATCCTCTCTCATCTTAGAGCATTAGATGAGCAATGAATAGAAAAACATTTAGATTTGGTGCACTAAAAGGAATAACAAAATTGTATACATCATTCTAGGGTGTTATGTTATTGTCTTCGATCTTGTATACACATTTTCCACAAGTTGATCTTTGAGAATGTGTCTCCTAATAACAAAATGACAACCTTTCAAAGTATTTTTAAATACCAACAATCCTAGAGTAGAGAAGGAGACTATAAAATAAGCAAAGGCAAATCCAATAGATAACGAGTAGAGGTATATATTACAAAAGATTAAATCTAGACATAAAAAACAAATCCATAATAGCAAATCAGACCAAGACTTTGGACTTGACCCCAAACAAAAATTGAGCCAAAAACATAATTTCAAAGGTCATATAAATAAAAAGATAACATTTCCATATAAATAGAAAGGTGCCATTCCCAAGAAGGTAACATTATTGATAAGAATTAAGGTTCCCTCTAACTTTTCTAAACTTAAAAGAAGTTTCTTAATTTCCTCTAATCATGTGCCCTGCAAAAAAAAAAGTCTCCAAGATATTACATTATTCGATAACAATAAAAAGAAGAAACATTGCGGGCACGCGGTGCTAAATTTGACGGTCGACTGTGCCTCTCAAGCAAGTTTTTGTGATGGTTATACATTCAAAGTTGCTTTTCATATATATATTTACACCTAATCTTACAAGATTTTTTAAATGGTTTGTACAAAATCTCCTCTTTCATCTGATACAATTTAGGCTCTCAGTGGGGGCTATATGGAGGGGCTACAACTTGTTGCTAAATCTTAAAAACACTGGATAGTAAAGGATAAAAGCTTCATTTCATTGTAGATTCAATTTTGGGTTGAGGGCAGAGGAATTTTGGAGCAGCATTTTGCATACAAGAGATAGATTTTCAAGAGATAGGAAGAATTAGCTAAAGATTTAGATGATAGTCATGCTTGGAATAGCATTTAGATCATGGCCATGAATAAGGATATAGACATGCTGATGAGCATATAAGCATGATCATAAGTGTCGCAAAGAATGGGTGGAGGCATTACGCCAGTCAATTCAGATTGGGATGTTTTAAATTGTATAAGCGAATCAATTGAATTACAGAGATTTTATAGATATTTGTACAAGAAAAGGTATCTTTATTTATTAGTACCTACCTTCAGCTGGTACTATTGCAATGAGTTCGCACTTATCTAGTTATTAATCTATTGATTGCAAACCAATCAAATGATAGGATTATTTTTCTTTTCGGACAAATTTGATTTAAATTTGTACTTTTTCTATGTCAACATGATAAATTTTTAACAAAAAATTATTTAGAAATGATTTATTTGTATTGTCATCAGTTGAAAAAAAATGACCTCTTCTCTGCGGATTATTGGATTGGAGAGTGCAACTAAAAACTATAAATGCAGAGAGAATTTTGGTTTGAGGGGAGCACATGGCAAGTAAACAAATTATGAACACAAATTTTGTCCCCCACTAGTTAAGTCATGCCTAAATGGATGGCGATTAATTTTTTACTTCATTAGCTAAAAGTAATTTAATTTTAATTTAGTTTTTAGGGTTCTACACATTTTATTTTATGTAATTAGATTATTTTAGGGATTTCAATTTTATTTACTCAAAAGTTAAAAATCTTGGATTTCAATTTTATTTAGTCAAAACTTTAAAATCTATAGTATCATGAATTTAATTACATTTTTTATTTTATTCTTCAAACTTACAACATTTTAATGCATTTTGAACTATAAAAGTATTAGTATTATTAATTAATTAATTCTTTAATCATTATTATTATATTGTTTAAATATTTAATATTTTATTTTGAAAATTTATATTTAAATTTTAAGTGAAAATATGAACATTGAATATTTAATACATAGGAAACAACTTCCTATTATGTTAAATATACACCCTATTATTTTTTTTATAAAACAATAGTGACAAGAGTTTAAAGACTATTTTGTTACTTTGCTTGTATTTAATTAAATCTTTCTAGTGTAAATATTAAATTGGTGCACTTCACCTAACTATTACTGTTCAACTACCCAAACCACTTTTACTCCAAAATTTTATAAATACCCTACATTTCCCAAATCAAAATTATGACGAGGACAATCTACCGAGTTATGCAGGTTTTGGTACATTATGGAGTTCGTTTGTGAAAAAAATTTAATTTTTTTAAAATTGTTTTTTAGTTAACAGGCCTTTTAGCCCCTTTATCCAGCAGTATCATTGTCTTTGCTATAACTCTTTTACAATTCATGGTATATTAAATTAGATTTTATCTATTCCCTTGTGGTCATGCAGGTTTTTCAATTGATTTGGGTTGGTGTAGTGGTTGTTATTTACTTCATTGGCTCAACAGTTTCTTGATCATTAAATCTTCAATCCATGGGTTGTTAGTTTGTACTGTTTATTTTAAAATATCAAACTTTAATATTTGATGACCTTGGTTTTTGTTTTTAATCTTGACATTTAAATCTTTAGGGTTTTTGAATGCTTCAAATAACAAATCCTAAGCCGATAGTCTTTTGTATGTGAACATTATTGTTTTTTAGTTCACGTGCCTTTTAGCCCCTTTATCCAACAGTATCATTGTCTTTGCTATAACTCTTTTACAGTTCATAGTATATATGTTTGCAAAAGTACTTACTATTATTACTTAAATGAAAAATTAAGTGACTAAGATAAAATAATGTAGTGATGTAAATATGAATATGTTATTGTTATTATATTATGTATGTTATTATATTATGTAATTATCCTTCAAACTTACAATATTTTAATGCATTTTAAATTGTAATAGTATTCACTATTATTACATTTTAATATCTTAGGCAGACATTTCAAATCTATCCACACTGTTATTATATTATATAAGTATTCTTCAAACTTACAACATTTTAATGCATTTTAAATTGTAATAGTGTTCAATATTATTACATTTTAATATTTTAGGCAAACATTTCAAATCTATCCACACCTAGGGTTAGGGTTCTACACATTTTATTTTATGAAATTAGATTATTTATGGGATTTCAATTTTATTTAGTCAAGAGTTAATCAATATTATTACATTTTAATATTTTAGGCAAACATTTCAAATCTATCCACACCTAGGGTTAGGGTTCTACACATTTTATTTTATGAAATTAGATTATTTATGGGATTTCAATTTTATTTAGTCAAGAGTTAAAAATCTAGGATTTCAATTTTATTTAGTCAAAAGTTAAAAATCTACAGTATCACAAAAAATATTTCACCATGTTATTACATTTTTTATTTTATTCTTTAAACTTACAATATTTTAATACATTTTAAATTATAAAAGTATTAGTATTATTACATTTTAAAGAAATATTTGTGTTATTTAATAGACTTTGTAACAGTTTAGTTTTATAGTTAGGAAATATTTTAGTCCTATTTTATTTTTACCAAATTAGATTATTTTTGAGATTTCAATTCAACACTCTTCAAAAATTAATTTTTTAATTATTGGAATGTAATTTGTCTATACAACCAATACCTAATCAACAAAAAAATTACAACTAAACAAATACTATATACAACCAATAGCTAATCAACAAAAAAAATTGTAACTAAACAAATACTATAATAACAACACTACAAGGCCACTACGGCACTTATTTACTCAAGAGTTAAAAATCTAGGATTTCAATTTTATTTAGTCAAAAGTTGTCTAAAAGTACTTTCTATTATTACTTAAACAAAAAAAAAATTAAGTGACTAAGTGTAGTGATTATGAATATGTTATTGTTATTATATTGTTAATTATTCTTCAAACTTACAATATTTTAATGCATTTTAAATTGTAATAGTATTCAATAATATTGCATTTTAATATGTTAGGTAGACATTTCAAATCTCTCCACACCCAACTAGGGTTAGGTTTAGATACACATTTTATTTTATAAAATTAAATTATCTTGGGGATTTCAATTTTATTTATTCAAGAGTTTAAAATATAGGATTTCAATTTTATTTACTCAAAAGTTAAAAATCTAGTATCATAAAAAATATTTAGCCATGTTATTACATTTTTTATTTTATTTTAGTATTATTACATTTTAAAAAAATATTTGTGTTATTTAATAGGCTTTGTAAAGTTTAGTTTTAACAAATACTATAATAACAACACTACAAGGCATAATGGCCACTACGTGGCACTTGTTTTATTTTATTAGTGCCTCTCCAAGGTAACTTTAGCAATCCATTGGTTAATGGTTGTTATAAAGTGTATTATTTAAATAATGTTTAAATAAGAAAAGTTGTTTAAATATTAGTTTAAAATGATAACAAGAATTATTCATTTCAAATATTATAATTTAAGTTTTTATTGCAGCCAATATTTTATTATATTTAGTAAATTTAATCAAATATTATGCATTATTATCTATATTTTTATATTTGTAGGGTATAAAAAGTGTTAAGTCATTTACTATGAGTTACTTTTTCTATTTTTAAAATTAATTGCCTTATCTCCATTTAATTTTGGGCCCATGTTGATGGAATGTCTTAATACAATTACATATTGATAGGTGACACGGGTAAGTGCAAGAAGATGGGAGGCCAAAAAGGGGTCTTAAGTGGCCACTTTTTTTTTGAAATCAGGAAATGCTAGCATTGGATGAGAAATTGAGCATAGTTACACTCAAAATTTGGAGATGCAACCAAAACAATGTTCGTAGTGCTTCAAGTCTACTTTCTAAACTACTATTTTTTTTGAAAATGGTATAGATTAAAGGGTTCAAAAGAGGGAGCCACAGAAATTGGTGTTGTTTCTGTCAAAAAAACATAACATAGCATGTTTTGTGGCTCCCTTAAAAGGTTAACTTTATTTTGGTAATTTTAAAATCTCTTCAGTAAGAAATTAACTAACAGCATGTAGTTTATGCCTAATTTTCTTGATAATTTTTTGATGAATATTTGATTTTTTACTAATTTTCAAAGTGGACACATCCTAAAAAATAGAATTTTGGTCGTGCTACCCCTATAAATTTTGAAAACTAATTGAAAATCATTTTTTTTTTTTATGTGTAGAATGAAGTGTAGTTTCTAAATATATAATTTTTTTGAAATTTCAGTGAATGGTTAATTTACAATGAAAAAAAGACCAAATAGTGGTTTTTGCCCAAAACCAGACACACAAACAAAAGAAATTAAAGATGAAAGGCTTAACATTGTCAAAATGTGAAAAAAATTACATCGTTAAATAGCTAAGTGAAAGTCTAACATTACCCAGGTGTTTGATTTGTTTGACCTTGAAACACGTGCAAATCTGAGGGTTAGCACGAACAAAATTATGTGAAATCTTGAAGAATCTACAAAAACACATTTGTGGATGTTGAAAAGGCACTCCAAGCCTTTGGGTTGGAAATCCAAAGCAAATCCCAAGCCCAAGGCTTGGGATTCCTAAAGCACAACATAATGCAAGTGTGTTATGTTGTGTTTTTTTACTTTTTTGCATGTTTGCTAGTGTTTTCCCAGTTTGACATAACGCGAGTGCATTATAACACACTCGCGTTATGTCTTCCTTTGAATGAGATATGTTCAAATTTCATAAGTATGTTTCATGGATGTTTATATCTATTCTTGTAGGTATGTATACATGCTTGTATGTATGCATCTTTGTATGCATGTATGTTTGTATGTATGCATGTATGTATGTAAATGTTTTGGGTTTAGTGTATATAAGGACCTAAGCCTATATAGTTTTAAGGGTTGAGGGTTGAGGGATTAGGGCTTAAGTAATAGGTAGAGGGTAGAGGGTTGAGGGTTACAATTGAGGGTTAGTATTTAGGTTATCAAGTGTATAAGATTAAGGCGTAGGGATTAGGGTTTAGGGTTTACAATATGGATTGAGGGTATATAAGGCACAGGGTGACTTGGGTTGAGAGCACGTATGGTTTAGGTTTAATTTAAGTATAGGGTTGAGGCACAATCTTCGAGGTTTAGGATATAAGGGTGAGGTTATATGGTCCAGGGATGAGGGTTTGAGGGTGTAGGCTTTAGGTTTAAGGTATAGGATTGATGATTGAGGTATTAGGGGTTAAGTATATTGTTGAGGGTATAGGTTGAGGGTTTAGGGATAGGTTTTAGGGTTTAAGGTTTAAGGGTTAAGGGTTGAGGGATAGGGTTTAAGGTTTAGGGGTAAGGGATTAGGGTTTAAGGTATAATGTCTTGGGTTGAGGGTTTAGGAATAGGGATAGCATTTAGGGTTTAGGGATGAGGGATTAGGGTTGAGGGTTGAGGGTTTAGGGATTAAGGTTTAAGGTATAACTTGCTAAAGGTTGAGTGTTTAAGGATATGGTTTAGGGTTTAGGGTTGAGGGATTAGGGTTTAGAGTTGAGGGATTAAGGTTTAAGGAATAGTGTTGAGGGTTGAGGGTTTAGGGTTGACGGATTATGGTTTAGGGTTGATGGATTAGGGTTTAAGAAATATTGTTGACGGTTGGGGGTTTAGGGATAGGGTTTAGGGTTGATGGATTAGGGTTTAATGTTGAGAGTAGGGTTGAGGGTTTAGGGATAGGGTTGATGGTCAAGGGATTAGGGTTGAAGTAGAGTGTTGAGGGTAGAGGGATTAGGGATAGGTTTTAGGGTTGAAGGTTTAACGATTAAGGGTTGAGGCTTTAGGGCTGAGGGTTAAGGGATTGGGGTTTAAGATATAGTGTTGAGTGTCGAGGGTTTATGGATAGGTTTAAGGGATAGGGTTTAGGGTTTATGGATAAGGGATTATGGTTTAAGGTATAGTGTCGAGGGTTGAGGGTTTAGGAATAGGGATAGCATTTAGGGTTGAGGGTTGAGGGATTAGGGTTTAAGGTATAGTGTCAAGGATTGAGGGTTTATTGATAGTGTTTAGGGTTGAGGGTTGAGGGATTAGGTTTTAGGGTTGATGGATTAGGGTTTAAGGTATAGTGTTGAGGGTTGAGGGCTTAGGGATAGGGTTTAGGGTTGATGGATTAGCGTTTAATGTCAAGGTTAGGGTTAGAGTGTCGAGGGTAGAGGGATTAGGGATAGGGTTTAGGGTTGAAGGTTTAAGGATTGAGGGTTGAGGCTTTAGGGATGAAGGTTTAAGGCTTAAGATATAGTGTCAAGTGTTGAGGGTGTAGGGATAGGGTTTAAGTTTTAAGGGTTAAGAGTTGAGGGATAGGGATTAGGGTTTAAGGTATAGTGTTGAGGGTTGATGGTCTAGGGATAGGGTTTAGGTTTGAAGGATTAGGGTTTAGGGTTGATGGTCAAGGGATTAGGGTTAAAGTAGAGTGTTGAGGGTAGAGGGATTAGGGATAGGGTTTAGGGTTGAAGGTTTAAGGATTTAGGATTTAGGATTGAGGCTTTAGGGATGAGGGTTAAGGGATTAGGGTTTAAGATATAGTGTCGAGTGTCAAGGGTGTAGGGATAGGTTTTAGGGTTCAAGTTTTAAGGGTTAAGGGTTGAGGGATAGTATCGATCTCATTGAGGGTTTAGGAATAGGGATAGTGTTTAGGGTTTAGGGATGAGGGATTAGGGAACTAATGGATTAGGGCTTAGGGATAGGGTTTAGGGTTGAGGGATTAGGGTTTAAGGTATAGTGTTGAGGGTTTAGGGATAGGGTTTAGGGTTGAGGGATTAGAGTTAAGAGTTGAGGGATTAGGGTTTGACATTAAGTGTTGACGGTTGAGGGTTTAGGGATAGGGTTGAGGGTCGAGGGATTAGGGTTAAAGTAGAGTGTCAAGGGTATAAGGATTAGGGATAGGGTTGGAGGGTTTAGGGATAAGAGATTAGGGTTTAAGGTATAGTATCGAGCCTGTTGAGGGTTTAGGAATAGGGATAGCATTTAGGGTTTAGGGATGAGGGATTAGAGTTGAGGGTTGAGGGATTAGAGTTGAGGGTTGAGGGAATAGGGTTTAGGGATAAGGTTTAGGGTTGAGGGTTGAGGGATTAGGGTTTAAGGTATAGTGTTGAGGGTTTAGGGTTGCAGGATTAGAGTGAAGGGTTGAGGGATTAGGATTTGACGTTGAGGGTTGAGGCTTTAGGGTTTAGGGATTAAGGATAGGGTTGAGGGTCAAGGGATTAGGGTTAAAGTATAGTTTCGAGGGTATAAGGATTAGGGATAGGGTTGGAGGGTTTAGGGATAAAGGATTAGGGTTTAAGGTATAGTATCGAGCCCATTAAGGGTTTACGAATGGGGATAGTGTTTAGGGTTTAGGGATAGGGTTTAGGGTTGAGGGATTAGAACTAAGAGTTGAGGGATTAGGGTTTGACGTTGAGTGTTGAGGGTTGAGGTTTTAGGGTTGAGGGTCGAGGGATCAAAGTTAAGGGTTGAGGGATTAGGGTTTGACATTGAGGGTTGAGTACATTAAAGTTCGAGAGTTGAGGGTTTGAGGATCGGGTTGAGGGTTAAGGGGTTAGGGTTAAAGTAGAGTGTCGAGGGTATAAGGATTAGGGATAGGGTTGGGGGCTTTAGGGATAAGGGATTAGGGTTTAAGGTATAGTATTGAACCCATTAAGGGTTTAGGAATAGGGATAGTGTTTAGGGTTTAGGGATGACGGATTAGAGTTGAGGGTTGAGGGATTAGGGTTGAGGGTTGAGGGATAAGGTTTAGGGTTTAGGGTTGAGGTAGATAAGGAGCGATTGATAGACATAGAGAGGGGAGAGGTAGAGAGGTGAGGGGGAGAGATAAGTGAGATATAGAACATGAGCTAATAGAACTAGAGGTGAGCTATTGTAAAGGTACTATCAAAGGTGAGATAGGCACAAATATTTATGGATCAATCTATAGCAAGACAAAATGTGAGCTCATTATAATGCGCTCATGTTTTGTCCTGCTATAGAAATGGTAAAAAAGTGTTGACCCTCATGATCCAGGCCCACATGCTCTATTTTCATGCTGATTATGCGCGTGTTCTGACAAAAATAAGTGCTTTCATGCTGTTGGGAAGTGCACATGCACATTTTACACATTCTACCACCTTTGCATGATCTTTCCACCACCTTTTCTACTTTTCCAACTTGAGAAGGAGGAAATAACATAGTTTTCACACCAAGTTTGATATACATCTATTCAAGTTTCAATTTTTGTAGTGTTGTAATGTTAATTGTGATTTAATTTTAAGAATTTAACATTATAGATTGGTTAATAGTATTGTTGTTAGTAATTATATTTGAGTGTTACTCAATTTAACATTGAAAAGGAAGCAACTGGGGAAAAACTCAAATTGTTGAGGAGTTTGATGCAAGACAAAAAAAACACTACATAATTGGGTACTCTCTCCATTCGAATCTTCATTTTTTAGGTATGTCAAGTCTTTACATGCATGTTCTTTACATTTTCCTCAATTCTATTTGAATTACTTTATCATGCTTTATCATACATGTTTAAAATAGACACATTCCCAATCAAGAAAGTAGCCTACAATCTCACATGATGCCACGTATATTTTCTACACTTGGGCTCTTTAATAATTATGTGTAATCAACAAACCTTAACATACCATGATGTCAAACTATACAAGAATAAATCCTTACAACATAATAAAAATACAATCCCACTATTATCTTGTCATATTAACAAGTTAAAATACAAATGAATAGGTGCCAAGATCATACAAGTATGCACATGACATGATGATTTGTATGCACATATCTTGGGCTAGGACATTCCTTATGCACCTATTCATGATGATTTGTACATGCACATGACACAACAATTGTTGTCTATTCCTTCACAAGCCACCCAAATCCTAGTTTCCCTAGTACCAACAAAACACCTTCTCAATTCCAAATCCTAGTAGCCCTAGTAACAATAAACATGTCAAATTGGATCTGCCTCAACCTTTTCAAGGATGAAGTCCCATTTACTCTTTTCATGGCTGCAATAATTTGCTTTGTATGCTTTGTACCTATTTTGGTTGAGTGACATTTACTCTTTTACATGATGATTGTATGTACATTTACTATGAAGGGTTGAATGACATATATTTTAGTTATTTGTATGGATTCATTTCTTAGGAACTAATATTGGTCTCTTTATCATGCTACAGACAAATTCTCCGTCATGCAAAGGAAACGATCAAGAATTAAACCAACACAAGAAGAGATAGAAGCTAAGAATGCAAAGAAAGCAGTGGCTATGAGGGAACTTCGTGAGAAGAAGAAATTGGACACGATAAATGAAGACATGCCAATTGAAGAGGAACCACAACCATCACAAAGAGATATGGTATTGGCAGCACAAAGAGAATGAATGCAAAAACTTCGTGCTATAAGAGATTTGAATACCATAGTTGGAGACACGTCCTCTACCGCAAGTCAACATGTAGGGACACCATCTACCACATCTCAAGTTGAGAGTACATCATCACTCACATGTGATGAAGGAGGTATGCCATCATTCCCACCTCAACCTCAAGGTATGTCATCTATTCCATCTTCAATCAAAGGTATGCCATCTAGCCCATCTCATTTAAATATTGATGAAATTCCTAATGTTGAGATAAATTTACCTAACTTAACACCACCTAGAATTTTGCATAGAAAGCCAAAGTATTTGATTGATATTGATGAGAATATTTTGTAGCCAATGGAAGATTCCAAAACGCACTTGTAGAAGATATGCTAATAAGATTTGGAAATTGTTCTTTGAAAAGTTAAATGAGACTGCAAGATGTCAACTATTCGTTGAAATGATGCGAAGTATAAACTATAGCTCCATCATGAAGATTCTTGGGTTGAGAACATCAGAGGCTTTAACTAAAAAATCTATTGTCAAGAATTTAATGAGTGCATATGAGAGTGTGGGTAACACCTCACGCACAAAAGATTATGCAACACGGCACGTGATTACATCGACTATAGTAAGTAGTCAAATGAGGAAAGCTCATCTCATTGGAAAGACGAGTCAAGAATTAAGAATTAATAGGAAAAATTTATTAAGAGCTGTTGGAAGATACCAAAGAATTGAGGAAACTAATGCCAATGAATTATGGGCATTTTTTTGGTTGATAGATGATACTAACATTGCACCATATGAGGACTATTCTACATTGACAGGATCAAGTGAGATGCACTCTTTTAGAAGCTCAATTGCAGGTTCATGGAGTATCCATACTTGAAAGATGTCATGCTTTTGTTCTTCCTGTACAATTCAAGCCTGGGATGAGTGTGAGTCAAAGGAGTGGGTTGATGAATGGCAGTTAAGTTATCTTAGCCCACTTGACACGTATCGACCCCCGACAGTACTGGAACTAACACAGATGGAATCATTAGTTGACTTTGACCACATATCAGATCGAGTTCAATCAAGTAATATATCTATTTGCATAGTTTTTGAAATTCCTAATGTCATCTTACTTTGTAGTGTTTTTGTAATGTTGACTAATTTCATCTAATTTGCTACATATATCAATGTAGGGCACATATATGTAGTTATTGTAGATGAAGATAATGAAGAGGGAACATATTATTACTTATGTCGTTGTGTTGAGGCCAAAAAGAAATTGGAGGCCCCATTTACAGATGGAGAAAACATCAAATACCCTACATGCTCAGTGGTTATTACTGGAACATGGCTTAGAAGGTACCCACATAAGAGTGCTAATGTTTGGTTGTTTCAGGACTTTGACACACATCAGAAGATTCTTCATTACTCAAACCTTGTCATGGCATCCAATGTTCATTTGATACAGTATCGAGGTAGACCTTTGAACAAAAGCTTGTGGAAGGTGCGTGAGTCTGATCATGAAGCAATACTTGACACAATAAAGAGTAGAGTAGACTCAGATGGTTCATTGGATTAATTTGTAAGTATTCACATTAATTTTGTAAAGTCATGTTACATTGAGTTGTAAGTATGCACATTAATTTTTAAGGTTTGTCTTTTTTTATTTCCTACTATATTTTTACACATATACACATTTTTACATCATCATGTTATTCTTCATGGGGTTAGACCTAAGTGATGGATGAAGTTGATCCTGAGAATAATGTATAAAATCTAGGTAATGTATAAAATATAGGTGTCTCTAGGTGTCTTGGTTTCTAACTAGATAATAGGTGTCTCTAATTGTGTCTTAGGTATATACGATATGTCAACTAGGTAGATAGAGAATAGAAAATAGGTGTCTTAGGTGTCCCGCGTCTACTAGACTACATGTGTCTTAGGTCTTAAGTGAGGCCACATGAGCTTCCACCTTCACGTGGTTGGCCTTGTTAGTATAGAATATTTATATTTCTAAGGGAAGCTCTTTTTCTTAATAGGAATACTTTATCAACTTCAGTTGCACTAATGGTGCAGGGGCACCAAGGTTGTCATGCCTCCAAGAGGGGTCAAAAAATGATTTTTTTTATTGAGTCAATTGTATGTAATAAGGTCTTCTAAGACCATTTCATTTGTTTTTAAGTCACTTTGAGTCATTTGGGGTCAGTTTGAGTCTTTGAGTCGTGTTGCAAAAAAGTGTCAGTGTTGTCAAGTTGCACAAACCAACTTTTGCATTTTTGGTGTCCTGCTCCTGATGCAACCAAACTGATTGTTCCAACACATCTAGATGGGTACATTTATGCTAGGCATGGTCCTATTTTTCACCCAAACATGTCGAAACAGTCTGAGCTACATTGTACCGACGATATCCCTGAAGAGTCCAAAGTGCAAAAAGACAACAATCTTTGACGAGATGTTACTTAAAAATCATGTCACTTAGAAACATTCTATCTAAGGTAATGCAATCATGTAGAGTACCTCTACAATAACCTCTCTCAATTTTTTATATCTCTGAGGTATTTTCCCGTGGTGAAAGGTTTTCTACTGCCCCAAAAATCATCAGAAGTAGGCAGTGTAAAGTTGCAAAGGGGTGTAACTTTCATCCTACTCCTGATGCAACCAAACTGACTATTCCAATACATCTAGATGGATACATTTATGCTAGGTATGGTCTTTCTTTTCACCCAAACATGTCGAAACAGTCCGAGCTACATTGTACCGACGATATCCCTGAAGAGTCCAAAGTGCAAAAAGGTAGCAATCTTTGACGAGATGTTACTCGAAAACCATTTCACTTAGAAACATTTCATCTAAGGCAATGTGATCATGTATAGTGTCTCTACAATAACCTCTCTCAGTTTTTTTATATCTATGAGGCATTTGCCCATGGTTAAAGGATTTCTGTTGCCCCAAAAATCATCAGAAAGAGGCAGTGTAAAGTTGTAAAGGGGTGTAACTTTAATCCTACTCCTAATGAGACCAAACTAACTATTCCAACACATCCAGATAGGTACATTTACACTAGGCATGGTCATGTTTTTAACCTAAACATGTTGAAACAGTCCGAGCTACATTGTACTGACGATATCCCTGAAGAGTCCAAAGTACAAAAAGGTAGCAATCTTTGATGAGATGTTACTCAAAAAATGTGTCACTTAGAAACATTCTGTCTAAGGCAACATGATCACATAGAGTGCTTCTACAATAACCTCTCTCAATTTTTTATATCTCTGAGGCATTTGCTCGTGGTGAAAGGTTTTCTGCTGCCCCAAAAATTGTCAGAAGGAGGTAGTGTAAAGTTGCAAAGGGGTGTAACTTTCGTCTTGCTCCTTATGCAACCAAACTAACTATTCCAACGTGTCTAAATGGGTACATTTATGCTAGGCATGGTCCTATTTTTCACCCAAACATACTGAAATAGTATGAGCTACATTGTACCGACGATGTCCCTGAAGAGTCCAAAGTGCAAAAAGGCAACAATCTTTGACGATATGTTACTCAAAAATTATGTCACCTAGAAACATTCCATCTCAGGTAATGTGATCATGTAGAGTCCATCTACAATAACCTCTCTTAGTTTTTTATATCTCTGAGGCATTTGCCCATGGTGAAATATTTTCTGCTACCCTAAAAATCATCAGAAGGAGGTAATGTAAAGTTGCAAAGGGGTGTAACTTTCGTCCTAATCCTGATGCAACCAAACTAAATATTCCAACGCATATGGATGGGTACATTTACGCTAGGCATGGTCTTTTTTTTCACTCAAACATGTCGGAACAGTCTAAGCTACATTGTACCGACGATATCCTTAAAGAGTCTAAAGTGTAAAAAGGCAACAATCTTTGACGAGATATTACTCAAAAACCGTGTCACTTAAAAACATTCTGTCTAAGGTAACACGATCATGTAGAGTCCCTCTACAATAACCTCTCTCAATTTTTTATATCTCTGAGGCATTTACCCATGGTGAAAGGTTTTCTGTTGCCCTAAAAATAGTCAGGAGGTAGTGTAAAGTTGCAAAGGGCTGTAACTTTTGTTCTTCTCCTCATGTGGCCAAAATGATAGTTCCAACACATCTAGATGGGTACGTTTAGCCTAGGTATGGTCCTTTTTTGCACCCAAACATGCCGAAATAGTTTGAGCTACATTGTATCGACGATATCCCTAAAGAGTCCAAAGTACAAAAAGGTAGTAATCTTTGACGAGCTGTTATTTAGAAACCATGTCACTTAAATACATTCTGTCTCAGGTAAAATGATCATGTAGGGTCCCTCTATAATAACCTCTCTTAGTTTTTTTATATCTCTAAGGCATTTGCCCATGGTGAAAGGTTTTCTGCTGCCCCAAAAATCATCAGAAGGAGGTAGTGTAAAGTTGCAAAGAGGTGTAACTTTTGTTCTTCTCCTCATGTGGCCAAACTGACAATTCCAATGCATTTGGATGGGTATGTTTAGGCTAGGCATGGTCCTATTTTGCACCTAAACATGCCGAAACAGTCTGAGCTACATTGTACCGACGATATCCCTAAAAAGTCCAAAGTGCAAAAAAGTAGCAATCTTTGATGAGCTATTATTCAAAAACTGTGTCACTTAGATACATTTCATCTAAGGTAAAGTGATCATGCAGGGTCCCTCTACAATAACCTCTCTTAGTTTTTTATATCTCTAAGGTGTTTGTCAGTGGTGAAAGGTTTTCTGCTACCCCAAAAATCATCAGGAGTTAGTGTAAAGTTGCAAAGTGGTGAAAGGTTTTCTCCTCGTGTGGCCAAACTGACAATTCTAATGTGTCTAGATGGGTGCATTTAGGCTAGCCATGGTCCTGTTTTGCACCCAAACATGTTGAAATAGTCCAAGCTACATTGTACCGATGATATCCCTGAAGAGTCCAAAGTGCAAAAAGGTAGCAATCTTTGATGAGTTGTTACTCAAAAACTATGTCACTTAGATACATTCTGTCTGAGGCAACATGATCATGTAGGGTCCCTCTATAATAACCTCTCTCAATTTTTTATATCTCTGAGGTGTTTGCCCATGGTGAAAGTTTTTCTGCTGCCCCAAAAATCATCAAAAGGAGGCAGTGTAAAGTTGCAAAGGGGTGTAATTTTTGTTCTTCTCCTCATGCGGCCAAACCAACAATTCCAACGCATCTATATGGGTATGTTTAGGCTAGGCATGGTCCTGTTTCACACCCAAACATGCTGAAATAGTTCAAGCTACAAATACTAACTAGTCTTCAATCTTCAAACACTACAAATACCATGATATCTTGCATAAAGCTATCTTTTAGCCTTTTATAAAGGCATGCCCATGAAATTTAACTGCATAGAGATGATTGTTTATATTCTAAATTCCTTTTAAATATTGACCTTCCAATCCTTTTTCACACTGTCATATCAATTAAATATGACCTTAGATTATGATATGGCGCTCGAGCTTATGAGAGTTTACCAGAGATGCTGATTGACTTAGGTTGAAGGGTTGATGAACTAATGACTTAAAGAACCTTTTGTAGGTTGATTTAAGTGATAGTAAATTTTGATTATAAGTCAATATTAAATTAAAACAAAAGTGCACTTTATACACGACAAGCAATTGAGGGTTTTAAAGTCTTAAGAAAAGTAGATTCTTTTTAAGGTTTAATGCCTAATATGCAAACCCTAACTATCGATAAGATTATGATTATGAAAGCTTGTGTCTTCTTTAACTTTTTATTGCAAGAACAAAACCACATCCACCATGAATATAAACCTTGCATCATATCAACCTTTCAAGATAGACCTTATCATGAAAACCATATTCACAACAAAACCTTGTATGAACAAAACCACATCCACCATGAACATAAACCTTGCATCATATGAACCATGTTTGTCTTGTGCAGCATCAACATGAATTGAGAGACCTTATCATGAAAACCATATTCACAACATCATGCACCTCATGACAATCACCTACCTTGAATCACTGTATCACCTTATCAACATCATGGCATCAACCTTGACATTGATGACAAACAACCTTGACCTTTTGACTTCAATGACAACCTTGAACCTTGATTGTTGATGACTTATCGAAGCCTATAGCCCTAATGTTATGTTGCATACTAAAATTAGGTAAGACTCAATGTAATCTCATAACCTCGCCTTATATGCAAGAGGAATTACATTTAATAACCATAATGGTCATCAGGCACTCATAAGCATATGATTTTGACCATCTTATTCAAAACAACAAACATACTCTTTGCATCCCAATATGGTATAATAACAAGAAATTAAGAAATATTTTCAATTGACCAACTCACAAAGAATATGGATTAGCATACTCATTTGAATATTTTTAATTGAGCAACTCATAAAGAATATGAATATTTTTTGTTCAACATGATGATTCATTTTTATTTTAAATACAACTTTTATCTTTTAGTTTCAAAATGAGGTTTATGTGATACTTGAATAATAATAGCTAGCTTATTAGATCAACAAACATCCTATGTAATACAATTGGACTTTAAATATTTGAAGTAGCCATCTACAAATATCCATTCAAACGTGGATTTATAATGCAAGTATGGATGCCATCAATAAAAAAGATTTGTATTAACCAAATATCCATATAGGCATACATCAATATCTGTCGATATAAGTATAACATATATACAAAATAGCCATATAGGCTTACAAGAATGCCATATAGGCATACAATGTCAACTAAATACAATACAAAATATATGTCCACAAATGCCATATAGGCATACAACAAAGGAACACAATAAAAAGTCATTCCCCTCTGGCTGGTGAAGAGAATAGATCACGGGTAGCCTTTGATCTTCTAGGGGATGGAGACGCATATGTGGGTGGTCTACTACGAACCCAAAGGTTGCTCCTCCTATTTAGTTCTTCATGTATCTTTAGCTGTTACAATCAAAAGTATAGACATTAATATATAGAAATTACATGTTATAAAAAATGAAATATTTAACAAAATAATCACTTACTGCTACCATATAATCTGTCTCCTCACTTGCCTTAGTAGAAGGAATAGGCAATGGTGATGTCATATCCTATAGAAACCATCCAGATAGAAATTAAACTTCAAATCAATAATCTTTTGATTTTTCAAAAATAAACAACTATAACAGGGTAAGTGCAAGAAGATGGGGGGGCCAAAAAGGGGTCTTAAGTGGCCACTTTTTTTCTGAAATCAGGAAATACTGGCCTTGGATGAGAAATTGAGCATAGTTACACTCAAAATTTGGAGATGCAACCAAAACAATGTTCGTAGTGCTCCGAGTCTACTTTCTAAACTACTATTTTGTTTTGAAAATGGCATAGATTAAGGGGTTCAAAAGAGGGAGCCACAGAAATTGGTGTTGTTTCTGTCAAAAAAACATAACATAGCATGTTTTGTGGCTCCCTCAAAAGGTCAACTTTTTTTTGGTATTTTTAAAATCGCTTCAGTGAGAAATTAGCTAATAGCATGTAGTTTATGCCTGATTTTTCTGATAATTTTTTGATGAATATTTGATTTTTTACTAATTTTTAAAGTGGACACATCCTAAAAAAAAGAATTTTGGCCGTGCTACCCCTATAAATTTTGAAAACTAATTGAAAATCATTTTTTTATTTTTTTAATATTTGTAGAATGGAGTCTAGTTTCTAAATATGTAATTTTTTTGAAATTTGAATGAATAGTTATTTTACAATGAAAAAAAGACCAAACAGTGGTTTTTGCATAAAAACGGACACACAAACAAAAGAAATTAAAGATGAAAGGCTTAACATTGTTAAAATGTGAAAAAAATCACATCGTCAAATAGCTAAGAGAAAGCCTAACATTACCCATGTGTTCGATTTGTTCAACCTTGAAACACGTGCAAATCTGAGGGTTAGCACGAACGAAATTATGTGAAATTTTGAAGAATATAGAAAAACACGTCTGTGACTGTTCATAAGGCACTCCAAGCCTTTGGGTTGGAAATCCAAAGCAAATCCCAAGCCCAAGGCTTGGGATTCCCAAAGCAAGAAATAATGCGAGCGCGTTATAACGCGCTTGCGTTATGTTTTGCCTTGCATTTTTTCCCGCAAGTCTGTCTTTTGCCATGTTTGACATAACGCGAGCGCGTTATAACGCGCTCGCGTTATGTCCCACTCAAATTTTTTTACATTCAAGGCTATTAATCATGAGGGTTAAGGCATAAGGGATAGAGTTGGAAGGTTTATGGATAAGGGATTAGCGTTTAAGGTATAGTATCGAGCCCGTTGAGGGTCTAGGAATAGGGATAGCGTTTAAGGTTTAGGGATGAGGGATGACAGATTACGGTTGAGGGTCGAGGGATCAAAGTTAAGGGTTGAGGGATTAGGGTTTGACATTAAGGGTTGAGGGTTGAGGTTCAAGGGTCAAGGGTTTAGGGATAGGGTTTAGGGTCGAGGGATTAGGGTTAAAGCAGAGTGTGGAGGGTGTAAGGATTAGGGATAGGGTTGGAGGGTTTAGGGATAAGGGATTAGGGTTTAAGGTATAGTATCAAGTCTGTTGAGAGTTTAGGAATAGGGATAGTATTTAGGGATTAGGGATGAGGGATTATAGTTGAGGGATGATGGATTAGGGTTGAGGGTTGAGGGATTAGGGTTTAGGGTTGATGGTTGAGGGATTAGGGTTTAAGGTATAGTGTTGAGGGTTGAGGGTTGAGGGTTTAGGATTAGGGTTTAGGGTTGACGGATTAGCATTTAATGTCGAGGTTAGGGTTAGAGTGTCGAGGGTAGAGGGATTAGGGATAGGGTTCAGGGTTGAAGGTTTAAGGATTGAGGGTTGAGGATTTAGGGATGAGGGTTTAAGGCTTAAGATATAGTGTCAAGTGTTGAGGGTGTAGGGATAGGGTTTAAGTTTTAAGGGTTAAGGGTTGAGGGATATGGATTAGGGTTTAAGGTATAGTGTTGAGGGTCGAGGGATCAGAATTAAGGGTTGAGGGATTAGGGTTTGACGTTGAGGGTTGAGGGTTGAGGTTCGAGGGTCAAGGGTTTAGGGATAGGGTTGAGGGTCGAGGAATTAGGGTTAAAGTAGAGTGTGGAGGGTATAAGGATTAGGGATAGGGTTGGAGGGTTTAGGGATAAGGGATTAGGGTTTAAGGTATAGTATGGATTCTGTTGAGGGTGTAGGAATAGGGATAGCATTTAGGGTTTAGGGATGAAGGATTAGAGTTGGGGGATGACAGATTAGGGTTGAGGGTTGAGGGATTAGGGTTTAGGGATAAGGTTTAGGGTTGAGGGCTGAGGGATTAGGGTTTAAGGTATAGTGTTGAGGGTTTAGGGATAGGGTTTAGGGTTGAGGGATTAGGATTTGACATTGAGGGTTGAGGGTTTAGGGTTTAGGGTTAGGGTTGAGAGATGAGGGATCAGAGTTAAGGGTTGAGGGAATAGGGTTTGACGTCGAGGGTTGAGGGTTGAGGTTCGAGGGTCAAGGGTTTAGGGATAGGGTTGAGGTTGAGGGGATTAGGGTTAAAGTAGAGTGTGGAGGGTGTAAGGATTAGGGATAGGGTTGGAGGGTTTAGGGATAAGGGATTAGAGTTTAAGGTATAGTATCGAGTCTGTTGAGGGTTTAGGAATAGGGATAGCATTTAGGGTTGAGGGATGAGGGATTAGAGTTGAGGGATGAGGGATTAGGGTTTAGGGATAAGGTTTAGGGTTAAGGGTTGAGGGATTAGGGTTTAAGGTATAGTGTTGAGGGTTGATGGTTTAGGGATAGGGTTTAGGTTTGAGGGATTAGGGTTTAGGGTTGATGAATTAGGGTTTAATGTTGAGAGTTGAGGGTTGAGGGTTGAGGGTTGAGGTTGAGGGATAGGGTTAATGGTCAAGGGATTAGGGTTAAATAAGAGTGTCGATGGTAGAGGGATTAGGGTTTAAGGTATAGTATCGAGCCTGTTGAGGGTCTAGGAATAGGGATAGCGTTTAGGGTTTAGGAATGAGGGATTAGAGTTGAGGGATGACAGATGACAGATTAGGGTTGAGGGTTGAGGGATTAGGGTTTAGGGACAAGGTTTAGGGTTAGGTTTTAGGGATAGGGTTTAGGGTTGAGGGATTAGAGTGAAGGGTTGAGGGATTAGAATTTGGCGTTGAGGGTTTAGGGTTTAGGATCAGGGTTGAAGGTTGACGGATCAGAGTTAAGGGTTGAGGGATTAGGGTTTGATGTTGAGGGTTGAGGTTTGAGGGTCAAGGGTTTAGGGATAGGGTTGAGGGTTGAGGAATTAGGGTTACAGTAGAGTGTGGAGGGTATAAGGATTAGGGATAGGGTTGGAGGGTTTAGGGATAAGGGATTAGAGTTTAAGGTATAGTATCGAGTCTGTTGAGGGTTTAGGAATAGGGATAGCATTTAGGGTTTAGGGATGAGGGATTAGAGTTGAGGGATGAAGGATTAGGGTTGAGGGTTGAGGGATTAGGGTTTAGGGATAAGGTTTAGGGTTGAGGGTTGAGGGATTAGGGTTTAAGGTATAGTGTTGAGGGTTGATGGTTTAGGGATAGGGTTTAGGTTTGAGGGATTAGGGTTTAGGGTTAATGAATTAGGGTTTAATTTTGAGAGTTGAGGGTTGAGGGTTAAGGTTGAGGGATAGGGTTAATGGTCAAGGGATTAGGGTTAAATAAGAGTGTCGATGGTAGAGGGATTAGGGTTTAAGGTATAGTATCGAGCCTGTTGAGGGTCTAGGAATAGGGATAGCGTTTAGGGTTTAGGAATGAGGGATTAGAGTTGAGGGATGACGGATGACAGATTAGGGTTGAGGGTTGAGGGATTAGGGTTTAGGGACAAGGTTTAGGGTTAGGGTTGAGGGATTAGGGTTTAAGGTATAGTGTTAAGGGTTTAGGGATAGGGTTTAGGGTTGAGGGATTAGAGTGAAGGGTTGAGGGATTAGAATTTGGCGTTGAGGGTTTAGGGTTTAGGATTAGGGTTGAAGGTCGAGGGATCATAGTTAAGGGTTGAGGGATTAGGGTTTGATGTTGAGGGTTGAGGGTTGAGGTTCGAGGGTTAAGGGTTTAGGGTCAAGGAATTAGGGTTAAAGTAGAGTGTGGAGGGTATAAGGATTAGGGATAGGGTTGGAGGGTTTAGGGATAAGGGATTAGAGTTTAAGGTATAGTATCGAGTCTGTTGAGGGTTCAGGAATAGGGATAGCATTTAGGGTTTAGGGATGAGGGATTAGAGTTGAGGGATGAGGGATTAGGGTTGAGGGTTGAGGGATTAGGGTTTAGGGATAAGGTTTAGGATTGAGGGATTAGGGTTTAAGGTATAGTGTTGAGGGTTGATGGTTTAGGGATAGGGTTTAGGTTTGAGGGATTAGGGTTTAGGGTTGATGAATTAGGGTTTAATGTTGAGAGTTGAGGGTTGAGGGTTGAGGGTTGAGGTTGAGGGATAGGGTTAATGGTCAAGGGATTAGGGTTAAATAAGAGTGTCGATGGTAGAGGGATTAGGGTTTAAGGTATAGTATCGAGCCTGTTGAGGGTCTAGGAATAGGGATAGCATTTAGGGTTTAGGAATGAGGGATTAGAGTTGAGGGATGAAGGATGACAGATTAGGGTTGAGGGTTGAGGGATTAGGGTTAGGGTTTAGGGATAGGGTTTAGGGTTGAGGGATTAGAGTGAAGGGTTGAGGGATTAGAATTTGGCGTTGAGGGTTTAGGGTTTAGGATCAAGGTTGAAGGTCGAGGGATCAGAGTTAAGGATTGAGGGATTAGGGTTTGATGTTGAGGGTTGAGGGTTGAGGTTCGAGGGTCAAGGGTTTAGGGATAGGGTTGAAGGTCAAGGAATTAGGGTTAAAGTAGAGTGTGGAGGGTATAAGGATTAGGGATAGGGTTGGAGGGTTTAGGGATAAGGGATTAGAGTTTAAGGTATAGTATCGAGTCTGTTGAGGGTTTAGGAATAGGGATAGCATTTAGGGTATAGGGATGAGGGATTAGAGTTGAGGGATGAGGGATTAGGGTTGAGGGTTGAGGGATTAGGGTTTAGGGATAAGGTTTAGGATTGAGGGTTGAGGGATTAGGGTTTAAGGTATAGTGTTGAGGGTTGATGGTTTAGGAATAGGGTTTAGGTTTGAGGGATTAGGGTTTAGGGTTGATGAATTAGGGTTTAATGTTGAGAGTTGAGGGTTGAGGGTTGAGGGTTGAGGTTGAGGGATAGGGTTAATGGTCAAGGGATTAGGGTTAAATAAGAGTGTCGATGGTAGAGGGATTAGGGTTTAAGGTATAGTATCGAGCCTATTGAGGGTCTAGGAATAGGGATAGCGTTTAGGGTTTAGGAATGAGGGATTATAGTTGAGGGATGACGGATGACAGATTAGGGTTGAGGGTTGAGGGATTAGGGTTTAGGGACAAGGTTTAGGGTTGGGGTTGAGGGATTAGGGTTTAAGATATAGTGTTGAGGGTTTAGGGATAGGGTTTAGGGTTGAGGGATTAGAGTGAAGGGTTGAGGGATTAGAATTTGGCATTGAGGGTTTAGGGTTTAGGATCAAGGTTGAAGGTCGAGGGATCAGAGTTAAGGGTTGAGGGATTAGGGTTTGATGTTAAGGGTTGAGGGTTGAGGTTCGAGGGTCAAGGGTTTAGGTATAGGGTTGAGGGTCGAGGAATTAGGGTTAAAGTAGAGTGTGGAGGGTATAAGGATTAGGGATAGGGTTGGAGGGTTTAGGGATAAGGGATTAGAGTTTAAGGTATAGTATTGAGTCTGTTGAGGGTTTAGGAATAGGGATAGCATTTAGGGTTTAGGGATGAGGGATTAGAGTTTAGGGATGAGGGATTAGGGTTGAGGGTTGAGGGATTAGGGTTTAGGGATAAGGTTTAGGGTTGAGGGTTGAGGGATTAGGGTTTAAGGTATAGTGTTGAGGGTTTAGGGTTTAGGGATAGGGTTTAGGTTTGAGGGATTAGGGTTTAGGGTTGATGAATTAGGTTTTAATGTTGAGAGTTGAGGGTTGAGGGTTGAGGTTGAGGGATAGGGTTAATGGCCAAGGGATCAGGGTTGAGGGTTGAGGGATGACGGATGACAGATTAGTGTTGAGTGTTGAGGGATTAGGGTTTGATGTTGAGGGTTGAGGGTTTAGGGTTAGGGTTGAGAGATGAGGGATCCGAGTTAAGGGTTGAGGGATTAGGGTTTGACGTCGAGGGCTGAGGTTCGAGGGTCAATGGTTTAGGGATAGGGTTGAGGTTGAAGGGATTAGGGTTTAAGGTATAGTGTTGAGGGTTTAGGGTTTAGGGATAGGGTTTAGGTTTAAGGGATTAGGGTTTAGGGTTGATGAATTAGGGTTTAATGTTGAGAGTTGAGGGTTGAGGGTTGAGGGTTGAGGTTGAAGGATAGGGTTAATGGTCAAGGGATCAGGGTTGAGGGTTGAGGGATGACGGATGACATATTAGGGTTGAGGGTTGAGGGATTAGGGTTTGATGTTGAGGGTTGAGGGTTTAGGGTTAGGGTTGAGAGATGAGGGATCAGAGTTAAGGGTTAAGGGATTAGGGTTTGACGTCGAGGGCTGAGGTTCGAGGGTCAAGGGTTTAGGGATAGGGTTGAGGTTGAAGGGATTAGGGTTTAAGGTATAGTGTTGAGGGTTTAGGGTTTAGGGATAGGGTTTAGGTTTGAGGGATTAGGGTTTAGGGTTGATGAATTAGGGTTTAATGTTGAGAGTTGAGGGTTGAGGTTGAGGGATAGGGTTAATGGTCAAGGGATTAGGGTTGAGGGTTGAGGGATGACGGATGACAGATTAGGGTTGAGGGTTGAGGGATTAGGGTTTGATGTTAAGGGTTGAGGGTTTAGGGTTAGGGTTGAGAGATGAGGGATCAGAGTTAAGGGTTGAGGGATTAGGGTTTGACATCAAGGGCTGAGGTTTGAGGGTCAAGGGTTTAGGGATAGGGTTGAGGTTGAAGGGATTAGGGTTTAAGGTATAGTGTTGAGGGTTGATGGATCATAGTTAAGGGTTGAGGGTTGTAAGGATTAGGGATAGGGTTGGAGGGTTGACGGATTAGGATTTGACGTTGAGGGATTAGGATTTGACGTTGAGGGTTGAGGGATTAGGATTTGACATTGAGGGTTGAGGGTTTAGGGATAGGGTTGAGGGATTAGGATTTGACATTGAGGGTTGAGGGTCAAGGGATCAGAGTTGAGGGTTTAGGGATTAGGGATCTATAGCAGGACAAAACGTGAGCGCATTATAATGCGCTCGCGTTTTGTATTTCTACTGAAATGGTAAAAAATTGGTTACCCCCGTGATCCAGGCCCACATGCTCTGTTTTCTTACTGATTCTACATGTGCTCCGACAAAAAAGAAGTGCTTTCATGCTATTGGGAAGTTCACATGCACATTTGACACATTGTACCACCTTTGCATGATCTTTCCACCACCTTTTCTGCTTTGCCAACTTGAGAAGGAGGAAATAACATAGTTTTCAAACCAAGTTTGATATATATCTATACAAGTTTCAATTTTTGTAGTATTGCAATGTTAATTGTGATTCAATTTTAAGAATTTAACATTGAAAAGGAAGTAGGTGGTGAAAAACTCAAATTGTTGAGGAGTTTGATGCAAGAAGATAAAAACACTACATAATTGGGTACTCTCTCCATTCAAATCTTCATTTTTTAGGTATGTCAAGTCTTTACATGCATGTTCTTTACATTTTCCTTATTTCGGATTGAATTACTTTATCATGCTTTATCATACATGTTTAAAATAGACACATTCCCAATCAAGAAAGCAACCTACAATCTCACATGATGCCATGTATATTTTCTACACTTGGGCTCTTTAATAATTATGTGTAATAAACAAACCTTAGTTCATACCATGATGTCAAACTATATAAGAATAAATCCTTACAACATAAAAAAATACAATCCCACTATTATCATGTATTCATTTCTTAGGAACTGATATTGGTCTCTTTATCATGCTACAGACAAATTCTCTGTCATGCCGAGGAAACGATCAAGAATTAAACCAACACAGGAAGAGATAGAAGCTAAGAATGCAAAGAAAGCAATGGCTATGAGGGAACTTCATGAGAAGAGGAAATTGGACACGATAAATGAAGACATACCAATTGAAGAGGAACCACAACCATCACAAAGAGATATGGTATTGGTGGCACAAAGAGAACGAATGCAAAAACTTCATGGTACGAGAGATTTGAATACCATAGTTGGAGACACATCTTTTACCGCAAGTCAACATGTAGGGACACCATCTACCACATCTCAAGTTGAGAGTACATCATCACTCACATGTGATGAAGGAGGTACGCCATCGTTCCCACCTCAACCTCAAGGTATGTCATCTATTCCATCTTCGATCGAAGGTATGCCATCTAACCCATCTCATTTAAATATTGATGAAATTCCTAATGTTGAGATGAATTTACCTAACTTGACACCACCTAGAATTTTGCATAGAAAGCCAAAGTATTTGATTGATATTGATGAGAATATTTTGCAGCCAATGGAAGGTAAGATTCCAAAACGCACTTGTAGAAGATATGCTAATAAGATTTGGAGATTGTTCTTTGAAAAGTTAAATGAGACTGCAAGATGTCAACTATTCGTTGAAATGATGCGAAGTATAAAGTATAGGTCTATCATGAAGATTCTTGGGTTGAGAACATCAGAGGCTTCAAGTGAAAAATCTATTGTCAAGAATCTAATAAGTGCGTATGAGAGTGTGGGTAACACCTCACACACAAAAGATAGTAATGCAACACGGCGTGTGATTACATCGACTATAGTAAGTAGTCAAACAAGGAAAGCTCGTCTCATTAGAAAGACAAGTCAAGAATTGAGAATTAATAAGAAAAATTTATCAAGAGCCATTGGAAGATGCCAAAGAATTGAGGACACTAATGCCAATGAATTATGGGTGTTCTCGGGGAGACTACCACGAAAAGATAAACCAATTGTTGAAGCATTGAGATCACTAATTGAAGACTTTTGGAAGAATTACACAAGGGTATCTCCGAATCAAAGGGATGTGGTAAGAAGGAGAATTGGTAGTCAGAACCGCGAGCCACATCCAAAGCATTTTTTGGATGAGACTCAAACACAGTTTTATGGTAAATTTCTAGAGAAGTATCCTCAAATTAAAATTTGTCAAAGATATTTTGAAATGCTAAAACCTTTCTATGTTAAGATAAATCACACATGCACTACTTGTTGTTGTAGATTACATATTGAATTTTATAACCATTTTGATGCTTATAGGTCTATATGTTTAGATATGCATACTAACAATGATTTGCAGGGTTGTGCCATATGTGCCCCACCAACATCTTCAAGAGACTTCATATCAAGAATTTTATGTGAAAGAGAGGAAGGTCAAATATTCTACAAGAAATTATGCTTGGATGGCACATGTCATCGTTGCGGTGGCTTGCAACATTTGCCAATATGTGAACATATGGAAATAACACATGCGGTTGGAAATGAACTAGTAGAGTTTGGCAAGTATAAAATAGTGGCATACAATACAAAAGATGGTAAAGAAGCAAAGAGGTGTGAATTAGTTATTGAAAAGATTCCAGTGTATCAGTTTATGCCTATATTTTGTGACAACATAGTGTATGAGTATGCAAGACATGCCCATAGAGCTCGATGGTTGGACTTACAATTCAAGTTATGTAAGGACACATTTCCGGTTGGTAGCATTGTTTCAGTCGTCGACTTTGCAGAGAACTACAGTCTACAGCCACAGCGTGAGGTGCAATCACAATATTACAACTCCACACAGGTTTCTATATTTGTGCACATTGCATTCATTCATGCGAATGATAGTACAGAGGATGACAAAAAGATCATAAGGGAGTATAATTTCTATATTAGTGATGATCGCATGCATTCTACGGAGTTCGTGCAAGGTTGCTTTCAGGTGTTCTACAATGATTTGGCTAGAAGGGGCATATCGTTCAGTCAGCATATCATATGGTCAGATAATTGTGCATCACAATTCAAGAACTTGCAGAATTTCTATTGGCTGAGTAGGAGGCATAATTTTACAGGTATTCAACATATGTGGAACTTTTGTGAGGCCGGGCATGGAAAGGGGGAGCATGATGGTGCAGGAGCATGTATCAAAAGAGCCATAGCATGAGAAGAGTTAAAGTATAAAGACAATGCAAAGTTGACAGATGCAAAATCAATTGTCGAGTGGTGTAATGCTTCCATGGGTCCAAGTAATGAAGGTAATTCTTTAGTTCGTAGATTTTTTTGGTTGATAGATGATACTAACATTGCACCATATGAGGATTGTTGTACACTAACAGGATCAAATGAGATGCACTCTTTCAGAAGCTCAATTGCAGGTTCATGGAGTATCCATACACGAAAGATGTCATGCTTTTGTTCTTCCTGTACAATTCAAGTCTGGGATGAGTGCGAGTCAAAGGAGTGGGTTGACGAATGGCAGTTAAGTTATCTTAGCCCACTTGACACGTATCAACCCCCGACGGCACTGGAACTAACACAGATGGAATCGTCAATTGACTTTGACCTCATATCAGATTTAGTTCAACCAGGTAATATAGGGCACGTATATGCATCTAATTTCATCTAGTTCAACTAGGTAATGTCATCTTACTTTGTAGTGTTTTTGTAATGTTGACTAATTTCATCTAATTTGCTACACATATCAATGTAGGACACGTATATGCAGTTATTACAGATGAAGATAATGAAGAGGGAACAGATTATTACTTATGTCATTGTGTTGAGGCCAAAAAGAAATTGGAGGCCCCTGTTATAGATGGAGAAAACATCGAATACCCTACAGGATTAGTGGTTATTACTGGAACATGGCTTAGAAGGTACCCACATAAGAGTGTTAATATTTGGCTATTTCAGGACTTTGACATGCATCGAAAGATTCTTCATTACTCGAACCTTGTCGTGGCATCCAATGTTCATTTGATAAAGTATCGGGGTAGACCTTTGAACAAAATATTGTGGAAGGTGCGTGAGTCTGACCATGAAGCAATACTTGACACAATAAAGAGTAGAGCAGATCCGGATGGTTCATTGGATTAATTTGTAAGTATTCACATTGATTTTGTAAAGTTATGTTACATTGAGTTGTAAGTATGCACATTAATTTGTAAGGTTTGTCTTTTTTTATTTCCTCCTACATTTTTACACATATGTACACATTTTTACATCATCATGTTATGCATTTTTGGTGTCCTACTCCTGATGCGACCAAACTCATAACTCACCCTACTAGACACCATTTGATGATCTCTCCAACACTCTGGATCCAGGGCGCCCAATCATGATGATGACCTATATACCATTCTCCCAAGGTGCTCATAATGAATGAAAAGAAGACCAAGCGCGCCCAAGCTTAATAGACTTATTTCTTTCAATTTTGACGATCCAAACTCTTGCAATATGACATCCACTTTCATGCCTTTAGATCTTCCTTCACATATAGGGCGCCAAATCAATGCATTAAAGTCTCTTGATATTAGGCGCTCATGATGATGAAACTTAGAGCTTTTTCCTTTCCTATGCGCTCATCTAAGATGTTTGAATGATAAGGAGTGCCTCGACCTCTATAATCAAGGTGATTTTAAGTCACTTTGAGTCATTTGGGGTCAGTTTGAGTCTTTGAGTCATGTTGCAAAAAAGTGTCAATGTTGTCAAGTTGCACAAAGCAACTTTTGCATTTTTGGTGTCCTGCTCGTGATGTGACCAAACTGACTGTTCCAACGCATCCGGATGGGTACATTTACGCTAGGTATGGTCCTGTTTTTCACCCAAACATGTCAAAACAGTCGGAGCTACATTGTACCGACGATATCCCTGAAGAGTCCAAAGTGTAAAAAGGAAGCAATCTTTGATGAGATGTTACTCCAAAACCGTGTCACTTAGAAATATTATGTCTAAGGCAATGTGATCACATAGAGTGCCTCTACAATAACCTCTCTCGGTTTTTTATAGATATGAGGCATTTGCCCGTGGTGAAAGGTTTTCTGCTGCCCCAAAAATCGTTAGAAGGAGGTAGTGTAAAGTTGCAAAGGGGTGTAACTTTCGTCCTGCTCCTGATGCGACCAAACTGACTATTCCAACGCATCTGAATGGGTACATTTATGCTAGGCATGGTCCTATTTCTCACCCAAACATGTCGAAACATTTGGAGCTACATTGTACTGACGATATCCCTGAAAAGTCCAAAGTGCAAAAAGGCAGCAATCTTTGATGAGATGTTACTCGAAAACTGTGTCACTTAGAAACATTTTGTCTGAGGCAACGTGATCATGTAGAGTGCCTCTACAATAACCTCTCTCAGTTTTTTATAGCTATGAGGCATTTGCCCATGGTGAAAGGTTTTCTGCTGCCCCAAAAATCGTCAGAAGGAGGCAGTGTAAAGTTGCAAAGGGGTGTAACTTTCGTCCTGCTCCTGATGCGACCAAACTGACTATTCCAATGCGTCTGAATGGGTACATTTATGCTATGCATGGTCCTATTTCTCACCCAAACATGTTGAAACAGTCGGAGCTACATTGTACCGACGATATCCCTGAAGAGTCCAAAGTGCAAAAAGGTAGCAATCTTTGACGAGATGTTACTCGAAAACCATGTCACTTAGAAACATTCTGTCTAAGGCAACGTGATCACGTAGAGTGTCTCTATAATAACCTCTCTCAGTTTTTTATAGCTATGAGGCATTTGCCCGTGGTGAAAGGTTTTCTGCTGCCCCAAAAATCGTCAGAAGGAGGCAGTGTAAAGTTGTAAAGGAGTGTAACTTTCATCCTGCTCCTGATGCGACCAAACTGACTGTTCCAACGCGTCTGAATGGGTACATTTATGCTAGGCATGGTCCTATTTCTCACCCAAACATGTTGAAACAGTCGGAGCTACATTGTACCGATGATATCCCTGAAGAGTCCAAAGTGCAAAAAGGTAGCAATCTTTGACAAGATGTTACTCAAAAACTATGTCACTTAGAAACATTCTGTCTCAGGCAACGTGATCACGTAGAGTACCTCTATAATAACCTCTCTCGGTTTTTTATAGCTATGAGGCATTTGCCCGTGGTGAAAGGTTTTCTGCTGCCCCAAAAATCGTCAGAAGGAGGCAGTGTAAAGTTGCAAAGGGGTGTAACTTTCATCCTGCTCCTGATGCGACCAAACTGACTATTCCAACACGTCTAAATGGGTACATTTATGCTAGGCATGGTCCTATTTCTCACCCAAACATGTCGAAACAGTCAGAGCTACATTGTACCGACAATATCCCTGAAGAGTCCAAAGTGCAAAAAGGCAGCAATCTTTGACGAGATGTTACTCGAAAATCATGTCACTTAGAAACATTCCATCTAAGGCAACGTGATCATGTAGAGTGCCTCTACAATAACCTCTCTTAGTTTTTTATAGCTATGAGGCATTTGCCCGTGGTGAAAGGTTTTCTGCTGCCCCAAAAATCGTCAGAAGGAAGCAGTATAAAGTTGCAAAGGGGTGTAACTATCGTCTTGCTCCTGATGCGACCAAACTGACTGTTCCAACGCATCTGAATGGGTACATTTATGCTAGGCATGGTCCTATTTCTCACCCAAACATGTCGAAACAGTCGGAGCTACATTGTATCGACGATATCCCTGAAGAGTCCAAAGTGTAAAAAGGTAGCAATCTTTGACGAGATGTTACTCGAAAACCGTGTCACTTAGAAACATTCTGTCTAAGGTAACATGATCACGTAGAGTGCCTCTACAATAACCTCTCTCGGTTTTTTATAGCTATGAGGCATTTGCCTGTGGTGAAAGGTTTTCTGCTGCCCCAAAAATCGTCAGAAGGAGGCAGTGTAAAGTTGCAAAGGGGTGTAACTTTCGTCCTGCTCCTGATGCGACCAAACTGACTATTCCAACACGTCTAAATGGGTACGTTTATGCTAGGTATGGTCCTATTTCTCACCCAAACATGTCGAAACAGTCAGAGCTACATTGTACCGACGATATCCTTGAAGAGTCCAAAGTGCAAAAAGGCAGCAATCTTTGACGAGATGTTACTCAAAAACTGTGTCACTTAGAAACATTCCGTCTGAGGCAACATGATCATGTAGAGTGCCTCTACAATAACCTCTCTCAGTTTTTTATAGCTCTGAGGCATTTGCCCGTGGTGAAAGGTTTTCTGCTGCCCCAAAAATCGTCAGAAGGAGGCAGTGTATTAAGTCAAGATGAAAGCCTATTCACTCTAGGCGCCTGTTTTTGACCAAATCACACATGCGCCTTGAACAACTCTGTCTTTAAGGCACTTTTCTCTAATCTCTGTAATTCTTCAAATCCACTAAGGTACAAATTTTACCTCTTGGGCTCAAGATATAGGTTCTTCATCCAAGGCGCTAGAATGGTCCAAAGGCACATTTCACCTCTAACCTCACCTCTGACCTTACTTGGAGGCGCTAAACCTTTTGACATTTCAAGTAACTTTAAGAGAACTATTTTTCCTTAAGGTGGTTCACTCCTTGCAATTGGATGTATGGTACTTGTAATTCATTTGATTGACTTTGTAATGTTTCTTCTTCTCGCAGAGTAGATAAGGATGATATAAGCTTACTTCATGAATCAGAGTAGAAATCTCTCTTGGACTTGCAAAAACTCCCCAAGCATTCAAACTTTTAAGGCGCCAAAAGTGGTCTTTTCTACAACTTCTCTAGCCATATGCCTTAGGTGCTCAAACCTTCCTTGAACTCCAATTATTCAATCCAGGGTGCTCAACTACCTCCTCAAGGTGCTCTATCTCAAGTATCATTACTCTTCTTAAAGACCTAGGCGCACATTGTGGGGTATTCTACTCAACAAGACCTAGGCGCTCATTATGAAGACTCCAATTATCAAGGTTCACTTCAACTTTCAAAGGCACATTTTGGACTCCAAAGGTGTTAGGTTAAAGCCACTAGGGCACTAGATACCAAAGGGGGCAAGGTGTTAGAACCTCCTTTAAGATGTAAGAAAATCTCCTCAAGGCACAGCTAAAGGCACTCCAAACCATACGAAGGCGCTAATATCCACTCTAGGCAGTGTATTAAGTCAAGATGAAAGCCTATTCACTCTAGGCGCCTGTTTTTGACCAAATCACACATGTGCCCAAATCACACATCACCCCATCAGATTAGGGACCCCCTCTTTTCTTGCTCAGGTGCTTTGCACAGGAGTTGTTATGTGTCATTTTGGCCAAGGTTTTCCAGAGCAGTGAAGAAATTAGGAAGGGGATGATCGTTTGGATAGTTTTGAATGCTTTATTTCTCCTTGTTTAAACTAGGCGCTCACTGAGGATTGGAGTAGCCTTTGCACCCTCACATCACGTTAATCGGCGTTTCAGAGGCAATCATAGTATAGGAAGATTTGCGCCTTGAAGAAGAGAGTTATCTAGTGAGTGCTTAGGAGTTCTGGCGCCTAGGGGAAAGGTCTAGGTAGAGCGCCTTCTGACTTTGACAGTGAAGTGCCTTAAGGAGTTGGATGATGTTTTTGCCTAGAGTGGAGATGATGTTTTTAGCGCCTTAAGGATGATGATGGAGCGCCTTGGAGTCAGGTTAGTCTGGAGCACCTAAAGAAGGTAAAGCACTTCAAATGTAAACACAAGTGTTTTGAGCGCCCTAATGAGAAGTTGTCTTGGCACCATAAGTTGTTCAAACGAAGATATGCACCTTGGATAGTTGCAAAGACCTAATTTAGCGCCCAAGGTTGGAAGACTCTTTGTGAGCGCCCAGTGTTTGAAAGCTCTTTCTGTTTGGTGCATTAAAATAAATTTGGCACCTAAGTAGTATTGAAACACTCAACTGAGCGCCTAAAGCCCATGAGAGAAGTGATATGCACCTTGATAGGAATATCATGGAAGATGAGTTTACTGAATGGCGCCTTGAATGACTTGGTTGATTAAGTGTTTTAGCGCCTAGATATGGGATGAATCATTGAGCGCCTTTGGTTGAGATGATGTTAGCACCTTTGAGATTATAACACCTTGGAGTCAAGTTCGAAGGAGCACCTTGAGAAGGTAAAACACTTCAAATGTTTTCAAGGAATTGGAGAAGTCATTTAGTGCCTAGAAGGAATTCCAGAGCAAGAGGGTTGGAGCGCCTTGTTGGAGAAAGATATGCGCCTTGAATGAGAGTTTGTGTGCCTTAACCAAGAATGATGATTGAAGTCACAATCTCATGTTTGTGCGCCTAGGTCTAGAAGCAAGATTTGAGCACCTTAGGATAGGGTTTTTTGCACCTTGTCTTAGAGAGTGAATTTGTGCCTTGGATGATGTTGAAGCGCCTTGGGATGAAATGCGCCCAAACTTACAGAGGGCCTTCAATGAGGGAGTTGAAGAGAGTGCTTAGAGGAAGGTTAGCCTTAAGATCATCCAAAATGGGTGCCTAGAACTAGAAGGCGCCAATGCATGAGTTCAAGGATCCTCCATTGGAGCGCCTAGCCCAGATGGCTATAGATTGAAAGTTTTAAAGCTAAGTGATGTCTCTTAGGTGAATTCCTAGCCCAGGTACCTAGAATTGGGAGCTTTGTAAGATGCACCAATTGATGAAACATTTCCATTTTGCGCCTAGAATAGAACTCTCTCACATAGTTGAAATTGACTTGATAGAAGGAGATAAGTCTTAAGGACTAGTTTGGCGCCTCACTTGCCTATCTCACCTTTGAAATGCACTTTGGTTGATGATCATCATTGATGGCGCCTAGTGAAATGAAAAGCTATTTGCATCTCCAGAGGATCAAAATTGGATTAGGAGATCATCCTTGCAATTGAGATTGACAGAGAAGTGTTAAAGGAATCACTTCAAATGGGCGCCTAAGCTAGTTGAGGCACATATCAATTCCACTGTAACTCCAGACTGACGCTTAGGATCCAGTCATCTCCTAAGGCGTAGTTCCATTCACCCATGACCTCGCTTGGGGTCTAAAACTTGGAAACTCCTTTGGAAAGCTCCTGTTGCGCCTAGAAGATGAGTTTGGGATATCAACTTGCAAAAGGCTTAGAAACTCTTCAAAGATGTTAGGCACAATCCCATGGCACTGGAGCTCAGTTTTGGCACCTTCAAGGAATAGCACATGAAGGAACTTGGGAGGTTAGGTGCTTGTAAAAGGGAACACCTTGGAACATCTTCCACGGGTTGAAGTAGTAAGAAAACATCAAGTGAGTCTAGGCGCACTCCCTTGTGTGAACAGTTTAGCTCTGGCGCCTAGCCACAGAGTGAGCCAGAAGAAGTAGTTTGGACATTAGAAGATAGGCGCTCATTCTACAATGAAGCATTCCACCTTCCTAATCAACAAAGACTTGAAAGAATTGACAAAGGAAGCTAAGGCGCACCTTCTACTTGTTTCCACCTCCAGAATGCGCCTAACCTTGAAAGGGGGTTCAAAGATATTTGTTAGACCTTTTCACTCAAGGCGCTCACATTAGGCGCACTTTCTAAGTCCTTGCCACCTCAAGGAAACACCTAGTTTGGAAGGCGCTTGCCCTGTTCTCCACTCCTTTCAATTGGCGCCTAGAACACAGAATGCATGAAAGGAGCACCTAGACTCCAGAGGGCTCATTTGGGTGCCTAGCATTTAAAACACTTTCATAATGATGATGTTTTGGCACCTACTCTTGGAAACAATCCAGAGCATCCATAAACTCTAATTGGCGCCTAATGTTGACAAGGCACAACTTCAGGAGGAGGTCACCTCAACTTGGCGCCCAAGTCAGAAAAACCTGTAAATCCTTCAAATATGTGCCTACCTTGTGAGGTGATGAGTTGAACATTCCAAATCTTCAAATGTTGCTCAAGTAAGGAAGACATTGTAACATCAAGGCTTCAAGGCCTGTCCTTGTATTTCCATTGAATGAGTTGTACTTCATGCTATTGAAAGCATTTTCCATGTAATAAGACATTGCAAGTTGATTGAATCAAGTAACAAGACAAGTACCCAACTCTAATGTTGTTTCATTCAAATAGTTATCTTGATGTATATCTTTATGTTATTGAAGTAGTTGATGAATTGTTAGCAAGTAAAAGTGTTTAAGTAAGGAAAAATTTTCGTAGAACTAGTTGGGTATCTTACACTTACACCATGCCTATCCATCAAACATCACAATGCAATCAAAATCCTAACAACATGCCCATGATCCAAGATAAAGTGCAATCATGCAAAGATATTATCAATCACAAGCCTATTAAGAATGAACTAGAGTCTTCTAGTACCATACTTTTCCATCAAACACCATCATGTAATCCATGGCCTATCAAGCCTATCAAAGAAAATGCAAACATCCTATGTAATACAATCAGACTTTAAATATTTGAAGTAGCCATCTACAAATATCTATTCAAAAGTGGATTTATAATGCAAGTATGGACGCCATCAATAAAAAAGATTTGTATTAACCAAATATCCATATACGCATACATCAATATCTATCGATATAAGTATAACATATATACAAAATAGCCATATAGGCTTACAAGAATGCCATATAGGCATACAATGTCAACTATGTACAATACAAAATATATGTCCCCAAATGCCATATAGGCATACAACAGAGGAACACAATAAAAAGTCATTCCCCTCTGGCTGGTGAAGAGAATAAATCACGAGTAGCCTTTGATCTTCTAGGGGATGGAGACATGCATGTGGGTGGTCTACTACGAACCCGAGGGCTACTCCTCCTATTTAGTTCTTCCTGCGCCTTTACCTGTTACAAAAAAAAGTATAGAT
Organism: Cunninghamia lanceolata; assembly: GCA_027924645.1. Lineage (NCBI taxonomy): Eukaryota > Viridiplantae > Streptophyta > Pinopsida > Cupressales > Cupressaceae > Cunninghamia > Cunninghamia lanceolata. Next base: position 2,305,204 of record BSBN01001399.1, read on the forward strand.
ATTAATATATAGAAATTGCATGTTATAAAAAAATGAAACATTTAACAAAATAATCACTTACCACTAACATATAATCTGTCTCCTCACTTGCCTCAGTAGCAGGAATAGACCCTGGTGATGTCATGTCCTATAGAAACCATCCAAATAGAAATTAAACTTCAAATCAATAATCTTTTGATTTTTCAAAAATAGACAACTATAACAATGAATGTAAATTGAAATTTACTAATCTGCCTCATACCCCTGTCAATGCCATAGAGCTATGAATCGTAGAGGCCACACCCTGCTCCATTGCCCTATGAACATGGGGAGGTGTATCCGTAGCCTGCATCATCTGGAAATAAAACAACATTATTCAATTACGAAAACTATAATAGTGATGCAAATCATGGCTCCTAACATACACACACGTTCATCTAAACATGGAAGTACACACAATAAAACACACAAATCACATACAAAAATTTAGTAAGTACAATTCATTCATTAAACTATTTATTTTATTACCTCCGTAAAGCTTTGAAGTCCACCACCACTAGCAGGTGTTGCCATGAAATCTACAGTGTTAACCTATTCAACATCCAAAATCAGAAATTAGAATACCATTCATATAACGATGCTATTCACATGTAATATTTATAATTGTTTACTAGTTACATACCTCGACAGTAGATGATCTAGTGAAAAATGTCGGTGGAGAACCACTGAAAACTGCATCGACGCTATGACCCTGAAATTTTATTAAAATCATCAATTTAAATTAGTTAATCTTGTATTTTAAAAATAAAATTTAATAAATTAAATTCAATAAACTTGCTAATATTTACCTGAGTATCAAGGCCGAAAGTCTCACTCAGGAGGGTATCTGTCATCACCATCTACTCAGCTGCAGATGTAGCCTGTGCACCTGCGTCCTGACTGTCCATGGGGTCATAACCACAGGCTGACCTGCAAGCCTGGCAAGTATGCGGTGGGACCCTACTCCTCGCACTATCTCCCAACCCACTATGTGTTGCAGGATCGGCATGCTCTATGATGCTCTGGGTCAAGGCACTAATCGACCTCAGTGTATCGACCTCAACACTCTCCTTCACAATGGAAGGGATAGAAACATGCTCATGGGCTGGTCTGCTGATTACTCATCTCACTACCCGCTGTGGGTCAAGACGTGCCCTTGGTCTATCCTGTGCTGAGCCCCCACCTCTACCCTGGAAGTCCCGCATATCAAAATAGTTTGGCACTTTATTGAGGACAAACTCGCAGTAGAGTTTCCTCAAAAAGTATTGCGGGACCTCATTGTTATTGCATGGAGGATGGTCAAAAACCATCCACCACCTTTGCCTGAAATTGTCCCTTATCGCTTGGTTGTTGCACCAATGGATAGGGAACCTCTTGCATGTAATGGGTGGAGGTTGATTTGTTTGTGGGTTTGTGAAAATTGAACACAAGTCTACTTTTGTAATTTGTAATTTGTAATTTTTTGACATCTTGGTATGACAATTTATCTGCATAGTAATCTCTAAACTCTCTCTTTTTATCGGTCCAACTAGCTATTTGCTTGCTAATTGAATTTACATTTGATAACATAGACTCAAGAGATTCGGCAAGCGTGGACCTATGCAAGGTTGAAGTGGAAGGATCTTTCAACCTTGCAATTATATCTTCAATTTGTTTTTTGTTGTTTTTAATTTCCCCCATTATATTATCTTGTGTTCCAGGGGCATGTCGAGGAATGAATGGAGGAGGTTGTTGTTCTGCAGGTATTTCTTCCTCAAGATTTTGTGGATTTTAAGGAGGAGGAGGAGGAGGAGGAGGTGCATTAACATTTCCTACAATTAATAAAATATACATCAAAAATCAACAAAAACCTACCTATTTAGGAAGAAATTCAAACAAAAAAATAAAGATAACTCACCCCTTTGGCGTGCTCGACGTCGCGGTGGCATTTCGGCGATGAATTGACAAGCCTTTTGTGTTGATTGGTGTTTTGTAGAATGCGAGCGCGTTTTCGAGGGTTTTGAAGCCGCAGGCGGAGGAAAAAACAAAATGAAATTAAAATGACTATTTTTTTTAATTTATAGAGCTTTATAACATGAGTGCGTTATAATGCGCTCGTGTTATGGCTCGGTAATGACGAGCCTAAGGCTTGTCATTGCCAAGCCATAACGCGAGCGCGTTATGACTTAAATTTTTTTGAAAATTTTTTGGCCACTTTTTGGCCCCCCATCTTTTTGCACTTACCCAACAATGAATGTAAATTGAAATTTACTAATCTACCTCATACCCCTGTCAATGGCATGGAGCTATGAATCACAGAGGTCACACCATGCTCCATTGCCCTATGAACATCGGGAGGTGTCTTCGCAGCCTACATCATTCGAAAATAAAACAACATTATTCAATTACAAAAACTATAATAGTGATACAAATCATGGCTCCTAACATACACACATGTTCACCTAAACATGGAAGTACACACAATAAAGCACACAAGTCACATACAAAAATCTAGTAAGTACAATTCATTCATTAAACTATTTATTTTATTACATCTGTGAAGCTTTGAAGTCCACCACCATTGGTAGGTGTTGCCGTGAAATCTCCAATATTAACCTATTCAACATCCAAAATTAGATATTAGAATACCATTCATATAACGATGCTATTCACATGTAATATTTATAATTGTTTACTAGTTACATACCATGACAGTAGATGATGTAGTGCAATATGCAGGTGGAGAACCACTAAAAACTACATCAATGCTATGACCCTGAAATTTCATTAAAATCATCAAACTAAATTAGTTAATATCGCATTTCAAAAATGAAATTTAATAAATTAAATTCAATGAACTTGCTAATATTTACCTGAGTATCAAGGCTAAAAGTCTCACTCAAAAGGGTATCTGTCATCACCATTTGCTCAGCTACAGATGTAGCCTGTGCACCTACGTCCTGACTATCCATGGGGTCATAACCATAGGTTGACCCAGAAATCTAACAAGCATGGGGTGGGACCCTACTCCTCACACTATCTCCCAACCCACACTGTGCTGCAGGACTAGCATGCTCTATGATGCTCTAGGTTAAGGCACTAATGGACTGAAGTGTATCGACCTCAACACTCTCCTTCACAATGGAAGGGATAGAAACATGCTCATGTACTGGTCCATTGATTACTCGTCTCACTAGCTATTGTGGGTCAACACGTGCCCTGGTCTATCTTGTGCTAACCCCCCACCTCTACCCTAGAAGTCCCGCATATCAAAATAGTTTGGCACTTTATTGAGGACAAACTTGCAGTAGAGTTTCCTCAAAAAGTATTGTGGGACCTCATTATTATTGCATGGAGGATGGTCAAAAACCATCCACCACCTCTGCCCAAAATTGTCCCTTATCACTTGGTTGTTGCACCAATGGATAAGGAACCTCTTGCATGTAATGGGTGGAGGTTGATTTGTTTGTGGGTTTGTGAAAATGGAACACAAGTCTAATTTTGTAATTTGTAATTTTTTCACATGTTCATATGATAGCTTGTCTGGATAATACTCTCTAAACTCTCTCCTCTTATTTGACCAACTAGATATTTACTTGCTAATTGAATCTACATTTGATAACATAGATTCAAGAGATTGAGCAAGCGTGGACCTATGCAAGGTTGAAGTGGAAGGATATTTCAACCTTGAAATTATGTCTTCAATTTCTTTTTTATTGTTTTCAATTTGCCCCATTAGATTTTCTTGTGTTCTAGGGGCATGTCGAGGAATGGATGGAGGATTTTGTTGTTCAGGTTGTTCTTTGGTAGGTATTTCCTCTTCAGGATTTTGTGGATTTTGAGGAGGAGGAGGTGCATTAACATTTCCTGACAATTAAGGAAATTTACACAAAAAATCAACTCAAACCTACCTATTTAGAAACAAATTCAAACAAAAAAAAGAAATAAAACTCACTCCTTTGGCCTGCTCGACGTCGTAACGGCATTTTGGTGATGAATTGGTAATTTTGGTGTTGAATCGAGGCTTCAAAAATGTGAGCACGCTTCTTAGGGTTTGCAGGCTGTGGGTGTAGAGGAAAGTAAAGAAATGAAATGAGCAGAAATGCTCTTATATATATATAATTAGTCATAATGCACTCACATTATAACGCGCTCACATTATTACGCGCTCGCATTATGTATTAATTTTTTTTGAAAAAAATTTGGCCACTTTTTGGCCCCCCAACTTTTTGCACTTACCCACACATTCTTATTCTAAATTTGGCTCTTATATCAATCCCTATCCATCCCCATTCTTATGCATATTGATATGTGACACATTCTTATGCTAAATTTGGCTCTTTAATTTTGGGACCATGTTGATGGAATGTCTTAATACAATTACATATTGATAGGTGACAGATTCACTTACACATATTTCCATACATAGGTAAAACATAATAGTGTGTCCCACTAATGGACCAACCCTTATTTTTACATTAGATCACACCATGATTGAAAAATACATGGGGGGTTCGATCTAAGAAAGGGGTTTCAATCTAAGCCCCTCAAATTGAACCCCTCATTGTGGAGTCCCCTAACACTGTCCCTTGAGGACCTATCAAAATGTTGACAAAAAGATTAGTTCACCTTATTTTTTGGGAGTCAAACAAAGTCATTTTTGTTGAATACAAGGTAAACAATGCAATAAAAACCCTAACAAAATAGTGTTTAAATCTAATTAAAAAAAACATGATTAACCATTAAATTGAAATGTAACATGAAGAAGCATATAAGAAATCAACAATACACATATGAACCCAAATATATGTGGAGAAACTCTTTTAAGAAAAACTCCAACACCAAAGAGACACCAAGCTTGTATTAATCTCAAGAAAATAAGTATATCAACACAATCTACTTAATCCCTATAGTTTGATGGTATTTTGACAAAGCAACAATACCTACAAATCAACCTATGAATCCTACATCCCGTGTCACCAATAAATAGAGAAAAAACCATAAATCATTTGCAAAACAATGGGTCAGAACCATGAGCCCAAGCTAGGTGCCCAAATCCTAAAGCAAAAATCTAATGCTGAAAACACATTGGTCAAACACTACCTAGAATAGATTTGCATCTCCTCTTATGCTCTTACGTGTCATAGAATCTATCATACATGTCATATAGATCCATTTTCTAAACTGAGGTGCCCCATGAGAGCAATGATTGCATGTCATAAGATCTATCTTAGGAAGATACTCCATAACTCCCAATTTTGACCTTTTATGAGTAACCTCCTCATTTAATGGCTTCTCTCAATAATAATATCCCAACAATCTAGAGAATAAAATCATACTCTCATATGGGCATCCACTTTCACCCACTCTTTGAAACTTGGACAACATACATTATTCATCTAACTATGACATAATTAAATACAATAGTGTCAAGGACATGCAAGGTGAATATCACATCTAATCCTAAGATTCTCCCATTGGATATTTAAATTGCAAAGACATAAGAGAAACTAAAAATAAATGAATTAAGTGCTAGAAGAGGCAAGACCCATAGCCTCCCTACACCAACAAAATGTATCCATGCTCACTAGCTTAGTGAGAGAATCTAAAACATTATCCAAAGCATCAATCTTCAATGTCATGATTCTATCATCCTCAACTATCTCAAAAAATTTGCTTCTTCATGCTTCTCATAGGAGGTCACAACTCCAGCTCGTCCATCTACAGATGAAGAGAGACAAAAAATGATTGAGAGGGACTACCCATTTGTGGTAAGTGATTGATTACTTATGTCTTGTTGTATATTTCATGTTTTCTACATTAATATGGATATTGTTTAATTGTATTAATAGGTGGAGGTTTTAAAAATCTCTATCGAGGAGGTCCAATCAACAGATGAGAGAGAACGAGTCATCGAATGATTCTCCATCTTTATGGCTAAGCAAGGGCCATCAATTATTTGATAGCACTCCATAGAAATTTTGATGTTGGGATAATTTGTTGTACGCCTATATGGCTTTGTAAACATACTTTTCTATTTTATTGATGTATATTGTTGTACATGCCTAAATGGCATTATATATACACTATATTTCATTTTCATGGCATTATGTATATCATATTTTACATTATATATATGATGATCAATTATGGTTACAATATAGATAATGGATCGTGCTTAAAAGTTTTGATATTGTGTACTTGTTCTTCAACGTTTCCATGAATGATATGATGATCAATTATTGTTATAGGATAGATAATGTATCATGATTAAATGTGACATGACTGAAATTGTATGACAATATCCCTTAAGAAATTCATAATAGTCATGGAGACATCTGATCATTAATTTACAATAAGAGTTACACATGTGATTGAAGTACATGTACAATCCTCATCCACTATACTTGCATGGCTACATGAAAATAGAACACAAGCAAAGATTACAATGTTAGGATATGTTCTAGAGTGGTTGATTAATTCAAAGATTTTGAGGGCATCCTTGTAAAACATATTTTGTGCATATCCTATAATCATGGCATTCCATGAGACCACATTTCTTTGAGGCATCATGTCAAAGAGTTCACATGCCTTGTCTATGCTTCCACATTTTGTATACATGTCTCCTAGGGCATTTGTAACTACAACATCTGACAAAATTCCCATATTCTTTATGCTTTTATGGATGTCCATACCGCGTTCCAAAGATCCCATTTTGGCACAGGCAGGGAGGATGCTGGCAAAGGTTGTGGAATTTGGCTTTACACCTACCAATTGCATTTTCTTGAAAGTTTCTAAAGCCTTATCAACAAATCCATTCTGAGTATATCTTACAACCATTGCATTCCATGAGATGACATCTATTTTATACATGTTATGTCAAACAATCCACGTGCCTTGTCTATGCTTTCACATTTTGCATACATGTCTACCATGGTAGTTACAACCACAACATCTGACAAAATTCCCATATCCTTTATGCTTTGATGGATGCCCATACCATGTTCCAAAGATCCTATTTTGGCATAGGAAAGGAGGATGCTAGCAAAGGTTGTGGAATTTGGATTTACACCTGTCGATTGCATTTTCTTGAAAGTTTCTAGAGCCTTATCAATAAATCCATTTTGTACATATCTTGCAATTATTGCATTCCATGGGATGGCATCTCTTTGATGTGTTTTGTCAAACAATTCATGTGCCTTGTCTATGCTTCCACATTTTGCATACATGTCTACCATGGTAGTTGCAACCACAACATCTGACAAAATTCCCATATCCTTTATGCTTTGATGGATGTCCATACCCTGTTCCAAAGATCCCATTTTGGCATAGGAAAGGAGGATGCTAGCAAAGGTTGTGGAATTTGGCTTTACACCCGCTAATTGCATTTGCTTGAAATTTTGTAAGGCCTTATCAACAAATCCATTTTGTGCATATCTTGCAATCATTGCATTCCATGAGATGACATCTCTTTGAGGTGTTATGTCAAACAATTCACGTGCCTTATCTGTGCTTCCACATTTTGCATGCATGTCTACCATGGCAGTTACAAATAGAACATATGACAAAATTCCCATATCCTTTATGCTTTGATGGATGTCCATACCATGTTCCATAATATCGATCTTTTTTAGCAAAGGTAGGGAGGATGCAGGTCTACAAAGGTTGTGGAATTTGGCTTTACACCTACTAATTGCATTTGCTTGAAAGTTTCTAAAGCTTTATAAACAAATCCATTTTGTGCATATATTGAAATCATTGCATTCCATGAGATGGCATCTCTTTGAGGTGTTCTGTCAAATAGTTCACATGCCTTGTCTATGCTTCCACATTTTGCATACATGTCTACTAGGGCAATTACGACTACAACATCTGACAAAATTGCCATATCCTTTATACTTTGATGGATGTCCATGTACCCTATTCTAAAGATCCAATTTTGGCATAGGTAGGGAGGATACATGAAAGGTTGTGGAATTTGGCTTTACACCCACCAATTGCATTTGCTTGAAAGTTTCTAAAGCCTTATCAACAAATCCATTTTGTGCATATCTTGCAATCATTGCATTCCATGAGATGGCATCTATTTGAGTTGTTCTGTCAAATAGTTCATGTGTCTTGTCTATGCTTCCACATTTTGCATACATGTCTACTAGGGCAGTTGTGCTACAACATCTGACAAAATTCCCATATCCTTTATGCTTTGGTGGATGTTCATACCTTGTTCCAAAGATCCCATTTTGACACAGGCAAGGAGGATGCAAGCAAAGGTTGTGGAATTTGGATTTACAGCCACCAATTGCATTTAATTGAAATTTTCTAAATCCTTTTCAATAATAAGAGTCACACATGTGATTGAAATATATGTACAACCCTCATCCACTAAACCTGCATGGCTACATGCAAATATCTGAACAATAGACAAATAGATAAATTATGTGAGCAATCTTTGTAATTTTAGCTTCTTCTATCAACTAAAAAAATCTACGAACTATAGACTTACCTTCATTACCTAGACCCATTGTAGAGTTACACCATTTGACGATGGATTCTACATCTGTCAACTTTGTATTGTCTTTGTATTTCAACTCTTCTTGTGCTAAGGCTCTTTTAACACATGCTCCAACACCATCATGCTCCCCTTTTCCATGCCTAGCCTCAAAGAAATTCCATATATGTTTAACACTACTCAATAGATGCATCCTACTCAACCAATAGAACATTCGTGAATTCTTAAATTGTGATGCACAATTATATGACCATATGATATGCTGACCAAACATGATGTTGCTGCTACTCAAATGACCATATAACATCTGAAAACAACCTTGTACAAAATCTATAGAACATGTATGATCATCACTAATATAAAAATGACACTCACTCTCTATCTTTCTATATTCCTTTGTACTGTCGGCTGCATGAATGAATGCTATATGCACAAATATAGCAACCTAAGTGGAGTAGTAGTATTGTGATTGAACCTCATTATGTGGTTGTAGTTTATAATTCTTTGTATAGTCTATAATTGACATGATCGTATGAAGAGGAAATGTGTCCTTGCATAACTTTAATTGTAAGTCCAACCATTGAACTCTATGTGTATTCCTTGCATACTCATAAACTACATTTTCTCAAAAAATAGGCATAAATGCAGAAACTGGTATTTCTTCATTCACCAATTCATGCCTTTTTGCTTCTTTACCATCTTTTAGATTGTATGCCACTATCTTATATTTCCCAAAAGGTGCTAACTCATTTCCAACTGCATATGTATTCTCCATGTGTACACAAGTTCTCTAATGTTGCAAACTACCGCAACTATCACATGTTCTATCCAAACATGATTTCTTATAAAATATTTGTCCATCTACTCTTTCACAAAAAAATGCTTGAAATGAAGTTTGTTGCCAATTTAGGTGGAGCTTCTATCATACATTCCTATAAAACATCATTAGTATGCAAAGATACACATATTTATCGATAAACATCATAATGCATGGAAAATTCCATGTGAAATTTACAACAACAAGTTGTGTGTGTGTGACTTATTTTGACATAAGAAGGTTTTGCCATTTCAAAATACCTTTGACTAATTTAAATTTGAGGATAACTCTCTAGAAATTTGAGAAAATTTATGTTTGAGTCATATCTAAAAAATACTTTGGATGTGGCTCACAGTTTTGACAACCAATTCTCCTTTTTACAACATCACTTTGATTAGGAGGCACTCTTGTGTTAATTCTCTAAAACTCCTCAATTAGGGATTTTAAGGCTTCAACCATGGCTTTATATTTCCATGGGAGTCTATCAGAAAATGTCCATAGTTCATTACTATTTGGGTCCTCAACTCTTTAATGCCTTCCAATAGCTTTCATCAATGTTTTTTCTACTTATCTTTAGTGCTTGACTTCTTTTTCTTATCAACCAAGATTTCTTTGTTTGATTTCTCACAATACTTGATGTAATGACACATCATGCAACATTACTATCTTTGGTGCATGAGGTGGAACCAATGCTTTGATAGGCATTGATTGGTTTTTTCACAATAGATTTTTCATTATTGCTATTTGATGTTCTTAGACCAAGAATCTTTATGATTGGCCTAAACTTAATATTTTTCATCATTTCAACAAACAATTGACGTCTTCCAGTTTCACTTACGTTTTCAAAAAACATGTTTCATATCTTAAATTCACATTTCTTCTACAAGTACATTCATGAATCTTATCATCCATTGGTTTTAGAATATACTCATCGATTTCAATCAAAAATTTAATCTTTTTATGCAAAATTCTAGGAGGCATTCTCAATGGAAAACTTGAATCATTAGATAAATTTTGCTCATTAAACACTCACTAGTAGAATTTGGCAAATAAATGACTACGTGACTAAAAATTTTAGTCACAACAACTAAAAATGACTAAATTCTACTAATTTTTTGCAACTCAGCTATAAATGAGTAAATAAATGATTAATTTGGTAGTTGACTAAAAAATTATTTAGTCACACAAATAAAAATGACTAAATAGTTAGTCATTTATTTAGTCACAATCCATTTGAATAGATCATTTAAGGAATCAAGAATCAATAGTGCTAATCCTAATTTTCATTTTAATAAACATACGCTAAAACTTTCGTCGAAACCTTATTTTCAGGTGTAGCCCGCCAAAATGGAGAATTGAAATGACATAATTTTCATTTTAATAAGCATACTCTAAAACCTTCATCTCGAAACCTTGATTTTAGGTGTAGCCCGCCAAAATGGAGAAGTGAAATGACATGCTTATGTTCTCCTTGTAAATAGGTGAAGCTAGTTGGGTTCAACCTTTTCAGTAAAGAATGATAGATAATGGTAAGGAATGTGTGTGATAGGAGGCATAGGATTCATTGCTGCTTATCTCATTCCTACTCTACTCAACAAGGGTTATATTGTTTGTGCTACTGTTTGTAATCTAGGTATTTAATTGACATATATTTGCATAATTTCAAATTTCTTCAGATGCTTTTGAAGTATCAATGTATCCTATATAGGGTTTAGAATGATTTCTTTTAATTTAAAAAAATAAATAAATGATGTATTTGCTTGTGATTAGATAATGTGGAGAAGATAGGGTATCTATGGGATCTACTTGGTGCAAAGTAGAGGCTTAAAATAATGAAAATAGACTTGTTAGAAGAAGGTAGCTTTGATGATTCAATAAATGGAGTGGATGGGATGTTTCATACTTCTTGCCCTATCACAGTACCAAATGTTCACAACATCATGGTAGGTTGTCCTCCATTGGATTTTTTCTTTTTTTTTTTTTATCTGATGACATAAATTGGTTTAGTTTTATTCTCTATGAAATGTATTTCCAAGTAGGAGGCCTTCATTGATCCTAGTGTGAATGGGACTCTCAATGTCCTCAAGTCTTGTTCAAGATAACCCTCTGTAAAGAGAGTTGTGCTTACATCATCCTACTCAGCTATCAAATATAACTACAATACTCAAGAGCTTTCTCTTTTAGATGAGTCCCATTGGAGCAATCCAGAATACTGCAAACAATATAATGTAAGTATAAATACCCTCCTTTGAAGATTATATTTCACTGGTTAGAAGCATTTAATTGCTTGTACAAGAGTAATTAATAGGCACTTCTTGCTATGAGTATAAGAGTAAACTTCATCATCTTGGTATAAACAACAAAAAGCCCCAAAATGTCTCCATAAACTTATCCATGAAAGCTTTTACTTCTTAGATTTAATTCACATCTACATAATTCTAAATTTAGGGTATGTTTTGCCTACAACTTTGGTATGCATATGCAAAAACTCTTGCTGAGAAAGAGGCCTGGAAGTATGCAGAGGGGCGAGGCCTCGATCTGGTTGCGGTAAACCCATCATTTGTTGTTGGGCCACTTCTTGCACCTGAACCTACCAGCACTCTTGCCTCAGTCCTGAACATAATGAAAAGTTGGGGCTACAGTTAAAAACTTTGAGAGTTGTAAGTATTTAAATGATTATTAAGTCATAGATTTTTTAAAAATGCACATTTTATAAAAGGGTTGTAGGCTTTCTCATGAGCATGTTCCAAACATAACATGAGCATGTTCATAATGGAACCTAATTATCTTCCTGATTCAAAGGTTTTGTTTCAGACATGTTTCAAACCCTATAAGTGGATCATAGTTGATTTGAAGCTATCACTATTATAACTTATAATCCATAAATGTTAATGAATTGCTAATGGTGCAATGGTTCACTAGTGAATTGCTAACAAATGATGAAAATGAATGTAGTGTAAGCTGGATGAATAAAATGTATCATGCATTTTTATGGAACTTGAATTGGCCATTTTCAAAATGAAAAATTGTAAATATATTGTGTAATATATGTTTGTGAAGGTAGAATTTGAAATGATTTTGGAACAGTTAGCTTCTAAACAGCATCTGCAAGCATGAATTTCATTAAGTCTTATTGCTTTTTTTGTATGCAGGATGCTACATTGTTGTATGTGGGTAGATTATTGACAAGCTTTGGTGTGGGAGTGATATCATTCATAGTAAGCTTATCAACTTTTCTGCATGCCTATACTTTTATGAAAGGTTTGTCAAGGTGGGCAATTTATTTATGTTTTCATGAATCTGATTCTCTCCATATGCTATGTTAAATTTAGGTACCTATATATATTGTTGAAACAACTCTGAAGCAACTACAGGGTTCTCTTGGCACTGTAAATCAGGTAAGCTTCTTCCATCAATTGATTTTCCCTTAAAATTACTATCTTCCTCTATTTCTTTGGGTGAAGTTGTGGATGACCAACTTAAATAATATGCAAGTAAATGAAGAATAATATGAAGCAAATTTTGCCATTGGTGGGTTGCTATTTGCGTAAAACACACCCCATTATAATTTTGAGGCTCACAATTATCAGTGTTTCTAGAATGATTTATGGCAGTGTGAGTTTCAAAGCTAAGATAATCAATGCCATATCTAAAATTTCTGGTCATTTGGAATCCATATGGTTTGTTTTATATAGCTGTCACTGTCTAACACTGATTTTTCCTCATTTTCTTTTGAATTATGGATTCAAAAAAATATGCTTAAAAGCAATTAAAGTTTTACCACTTACTAGATCGGAGTTGGATTTTTGAGAATTCTGCAAGTAGCATCATAGTAGATCTGGGGCAATGCAACATGGAGATTGGCATACCATAATCTATGATGTTAGGCTAGAAACTTGCATGTGGTGGGAAATTATTTCAATCCTTTTATGACTAAATTCTTTTCCAGCATCATCCATGGCATGGATTAACCTTTGTAATTATTTTCTTTGTATTAAGGACATGAGTTAATGCTCACATATTGGAAGGCATACATACACCATAGGTTGTATGTTTGAATCTAGAACAGTATAAGGTAAATGAAAAAATAATCTCCAACAATGAATAAGGTAAATGGAAAGCAATATCCTTGTGGAATTTGATGTCTCTCTTGGCAGTGACCTAATAAATTATATTTATCTTTACCTATATTAAGGAGGAAATTTATCTAGGCAAAGGGATATAACATAAATGAAACTTTGGTAGTGATCCAGTGAAAAGTAGAAAAGTTACACAAGTCTATATATGTATATAAGCCTTACTTAAAACTTTCTAATAATCTTGGTTTTTGGTAGGAGGATAGAATGGTGCTTGCTAGGAAGGGTTCTCTCAAATAGTATATATTTATTCTTGTTTTAGTCTAGGATTTATCTTCTGTGTTTTGCTTTTGCCATAACACATTAAATTCTACACTTAGTGTGTCTTGCGGAGTGCTTCTAGCATGTGAATCTAATACAAACATATAGATCGTTCTTCTCTAGCTATTATTTTTCTAACTGGAATAATTTGTGTACATTACTCTTCAAATGTGATGACCAAACAGAAGGGCACATACATAGATGAAGATCATTTGACCTCATTTAAAATTGTTTCAGAATACATGAAAATAGATAAACCACCGCAACATCGCATGATGGTTGTTGGGCCTCCACGGTGATGTGGGGAAAGCTTTCCCCACATCATCGCGAAGGCCTAACAATCACCGTGCGGTGTTGCAGTGACCATGCATCACTGTGAAGGCCCAACAACCACCATGTAGTGTTGTGGTGGTTGTGAAGGCTTACATTATTCCTCTTCTTTGATCTATATGTGATATGCAAGAACGATGATATGTTTGCTCATAGATTTTAGATTGTATTTGCCACTTAATTTTGGTCTAAAATACATCTAATCCAATTTTAAGCTAGTTTCAGGAAGGGTGTAGGTCGTCCAAAGGACTTTGGAGACAAAGGCATTTTGGCTATGCAAAGGGTATGCTCGATGGAATATTCTCCTACCCCTGTTTCTTTAATCTTGATCTTCTACTCTTTGGCCTTTGATGTGGAAGCTTGGGAGCTAGGATCGTGCTGGGAAGTAGAAGATGTGGAAGCTCTATTATTAGGGATGCTGAAATCTAGCTTTGGTTGGATAGTGTTATAGTGTTGAAAAGGATCAAGATCACCTTGGATGGTGATCTCTCAGTTGTTGTGAAGGAATTTGATACACTAATGATATGTGGAAGGCATAGCTTTCATGGTATGTATCCAAGGTCTTCCTAGGAGAATGTTATAGGCGAGCTCCTTGTCAAGGACTAGGCAAACAACTTCTGTCACTACTGGTCCAATTCTTAATAGTAACACCACAGTTCCTTTGGTTGTCCATTCTTCTTCATCATAGGCTTTTATTGTGATCTTCTTTCTTGGGTCCATTGTATTTTTCAAGAACCCCAATGTAAGGATTAATTTAAGCATGCAAATGTTTAAACCTGCTTCTCCATCAATGAGAACCCTTTTGATGTGATGTTTATTAATGAAGGCCTCAATATGTAGTGATGCATTATGGGGTTGAGATATGGATAGATCATCTTGTTCAGTGAATGATAGGATGTTAGGTGAGGTAAGATGACCTACCATGACTTGAAACTTCTCTTGGGCCAAGTTCATGGGCACAGTGGTTTCCACTAGGGATTTATCAAGAATCTCTTTGTGGGCTGGTGATAGATGCAACAACTCCAGTATGGATATATTGGCTGAAGTCTTTTGTAGTTGTCAATGATGCTGTACTTATGGTGGGTAGATGGTGAGGATGATGACCTTGGAGGGAGTGTGTGCAAGGTGACTTTCCCACTACAGGTGGTGATAATTCAATCAAATTTGGTGTTGGAATCTGATTGTTTGTTAAATGTGATCACATTAATTTGCGAGATATGCTCTAATATGCAATTAACAATGTAGTTGAATGGCACATTAGTGTAGTTAGAATCATTGTTCCTATTATTGTGATTTTGCTAGTTGTTATTGTTGTTGTTGTGAGGGTTCTGCCTGTCATGGTTAAGGAGCAGATCCTTGAATGCCACATGTGATTCGTTAAAGGGATGATCTTTTGTACCCACATGATTTTGGTCTAATAAGTCTTGTATGACATTTTTCAAGTGGATACAGTCATTAGTTGTATGGCCTTTGCCTCTATGGTACTCATAGAAATTGGTATCCTTCCACCAAGGAGGTTTGACAACAGGTTCATAGTTGCTTGTGGTGGGAAGGGTGATCTCATTGTTTGCCAACAACTTTCTCAAAGCAAACTCATATGACTCCCCCAATGGTGTAAATTTTTGTTTAGGAGGAAAGTTGTACTATTGTCTCAGTTCGTTTAACGAAGGTTTGCTCAGTGTTGTGTTGTTTGATGCTCCTTTGATATTGAAAATTGGTTGCTTAGGAGCTGCTACTTTAGCATCAACCACTCCATCGTTGACGATGATCTTATTTTTGGTCTAGAATTTTGACTTATCCATGTTATAGTTTGAGTTAAGAGTGTCTTTGAACAATTTTATTTGTCCTTTTACAATCATAGCTTTTTTGATGAATAACCCCATCTCAATGACTTTTGTAAATGAGGTAAGGCATTGGATCTGAATTTGGTAGCTTAGATCAGAATTGAGATTATGGACAAACATTTTAGCCTTGTTTCAATTTCTGAGATCAAAATAACCATGCAATCACTTCTCCCCCTCATTTCCATAGTATCATGTCTTTTCCACCAATCACCTCATCAAAATTTTCCCAAAACTTCCCAAGAACAAATAAAACTATCCAGACCAGGTTACTACAAGCCAATTTTTTATCATATCAGACTAAAACAACCCTAGTAAGTCTCCACCATTAGGATCTATCATCCTTCTCTCTCAGAACTTCACTAGTTTGTTTTGGTGCAAAACTAGTCTCTACCAAGTAATCAGATTCCAATCATCCTTACTTTTGGCTACTGTTTTGTATCAACCAACTTGTTTGACACCATTGATCAAAGAAAACCCTTGTTCAAATCTTATCATCACAAGTATCCCCTTGACTACAACCTCCAAACACATCTTACCAAAGCATCCAATTTCACCCAACTCCATTCCAAATCACCTTGCATGGTACTAACTAGATCCTAGAAGCAAAAACAAATTGAAATGGCTGAAACATATGACAAAATTGTATCCCCTCACGATAGTGATGAGGATATATCTCATGAGGACTTACAAGAAGCTCTTCAAGATAGAAAATTTCAATGAATGCTAGACAAAGTACTCTGCCAGGACCCTACAAAGTTATTTCTCCACCTAGCAACCCAAGGAGTTAAGCTCCCCCCTGACTTTGACATCACCAAGTTGAAAGAAACTAAAGAAGAAAGAACTCATGAAGAGAGCACACGTGAGGAAAGAACCCTTGACACAGACAAAAGCAAGAAAACCACAGACTCAACCACCCCTCTAGACATGTTGAAAATGTGGTTAATAGTATTAAACTATCAATAATCCAATAATCTCAATGAACTTAGAAATAAACAAGATTAAACACAAAGAACACAATACCTTGCAAACCTTACTATTTCGTGGCTTCCATTGGTTGCCTATCTTGAATTGATCTCAGAAACTGAAACAAGGCTGAAATGGGTGTTCAAAAAGGTTGATGTTTTTCTGACAAACTATATGGAAGTGCTTACTATGATAGATGCATAGAAATAGATACGCAGGAACCGAGCATATATGCACAGCAACATGAAGTAAATGTTCAGATCTGGTGAAAAGGAAATGCGCCGAAATAGAGTATAAATGTGCAACAATAGGAGGTATATGTGCAAGTTCGATGAAAAAGAAAATGCGCAGTAGAAATGTGTAAAAGCACAGCAGAAGTGAGTAAATGCACAACAGAAAGCAAATGCACTACAAGATGGAGCAAATGCGTAGCATGATGAAATAGATGCACAGTTCTATCTTTTTTTCTTGTTTTTGACTAATTTTGACTTGGTAAAGGCATGTTTTTCAATGTTTTGAATGTTTTTGGGTTCTTTGTCTAAATGTTGCTCTTTTTTATTTGTTTTCTTTGATTATGGCAATAAAGACACATCACACACAGAATATTTTCATGATTGATTGATTTTTTTGTTTTTTTAATTTTTGACAACAATGCATGCATGATCCTATGGTAGGCAAGGATAGTATTCAATGAGTTCCAACTTGGTTTTTACACCAGCCACTTGCATAAAGGTGGACAGCTAATAGCTTGGTAGCACTGGCTCTCATCCACGACACTCACTTCTCATGCATACCAAGCTATAGTTCCTCCAAAGAGTTGAACTTTTCTGTCTCTACACTAAATGAGTGTATGACGTTGGATGGCTCTAGAGAATGTTTTCCTCCTGAGTCACCGAATAGGAAATTTTGGCTTCTACAAACAATGGATACATAGTAAGGGCAACCATTTGAGCGGTTATACTTGCGACAGCACTACTCTCCGTTATGGAGTCTCCCAGCCTGCAAGGGTTGCGCCTTATGGGGTTTATGGGGAGGTTGGTTGTTGGTATAAGTAATCCACACTCGTTGCTTGAAGCTTTCACCTCAAACATAGTTTATTTATAGTGGATCGGAAGAGCTTGGTGTTAGCTCGTTACCACTTAAGGTCAGCCCACTTGGAAGGAAAGAATTCCAAGGGCATGCCTCTCTAAAGGAAACACATGCGAAATGATGATTCTAGCATTTTGTTCACCCATTTAAGGGGAGAGCATAGTCCTATCATCATTCCAAAATCACAGAAAACATTGGTTCTTTCCTCCTAGTTAAAAAGAGAAAAACTAGATGAGTTACTCTACTTGGGCACACAAGATTTGTTAACTTTGAAGAAGCTTTTTGAAAGCAATTGTTTAATTTTAATCTTCCTTGTTGGGACTATGTTCAAGTTGTGATGCAACAAGTACAAATTACTTCCCTCCTATTTAGAATCTAAGTGAAATTTGCATGAATAAGTTTAATTACTTCCTTTTCTATTTAGATCTAGATGAGAGTTAACCATGCAACTATATGCCTAACCAGCTCTTAACCTACAAGGTGGATCTAAGAATATTTCTACAAATGATGTTAGCATTATAAATTTCCTGAGAAACAACTAAAAAACACTAGCAGAATGAATGCATAGAAATAGATGCGCAGTTACAAAGAGTATATGCACAGTAACAGTGAATAAATGCATAGATTTAACATATGCATAGTTACAAAGAGTGTATGCACTGTAACAGAGAACAGATGCGTAGATCTGATAGATGCACCAAAACAGAGAGTAAATGCACTACAATAATGAGTGGATGTGCAACTTTAACATATGTGCCAGAGCAGTGAATAAATGCACCGGAACAGTGAGTGGATGTGTAAAAATGTCATGTGTATGGATTCTAACACAAAAACTCAATTTTGAAGTTAAATTGAGGCAAGGGCCCCATGATGGGTGCAAGAAATGTTATCAGAAAATGTGGAACTAACAATATTAAACTATCAATAATCCAATAATCTCAATGAAATTAGAAATAAACAAGATTAAACACAAAGATAACAATACCTTGCAAACCTTACTATTTCGTGGCTTCTATTGGTCACCTATCTCGAATTGATCTCGTTTGTGAATAGAGCCCTCAGAAGGTGCACTTCCTTGCTTTTTTCCAAGATGACAATGGAGAATGGCTGTTGATAGGTTTTGCAAATGAAGTGGATCTTCACAATGCAATGATAATGGTGATCTCAAGCTATGGAGTGATTGTACCAAATGCACGCTGTGATTCCTACAGAGTAAGTTTAAAAAAAGCTTGGATGATTGAAATGGAGGAATAGGGGTTGTATTTATAGATTTGTAAGAAAGAAGATCAATGGTGTGTTGGCAAGAGACACTACTAGGCATGATAAGTGTTGTCATTGATGGCAACTAAGTCTCTACTACACATCCGCATTGCATAATTTGCCCATATCAGAAATCAGATTCAAGATTTGTCTAAGTCTGGGAAGTCAAGAACAGAGTGTGTGACAAGGTCTGGTATCTTGGTCTGGATCTCTTCGATGGTAGATCATAGTTTGCTATAGATCTGCAAGACTCATAAGTATTTTCAGATTAATCTAAATCCAGAGTTTTGGCCTTCGGTGATGAAGGATTCAATAGTTATTAGCATCTGAGTATCAGGTTAACAGTTTGACAGAGCAGACAGAAGAAGAATAGGCCGACCTTGCAATTGATCTTGGTTCTGGATGTATGGAAGTTGGTGAGTGGTCAATTAGTGATGACTAGTGATAGTGGCCACCCTGATTGATGATTTGTGAAAGCTAGTTTTGGTCCATGTCTCAAGTTATGCATGGATCTAGCCGATAGAGCAGAGTATTCAATAAATTTCTAAGTGTTCTTGAAGCTGACTGGAAAGTGATTGAACATCAGGATGTGGATATATATAGCTAATGGATTTGGATGATTGAGGGTGTGTGTGTTGTGAATATGGAGTAAAGGTGAAAAGAATAGAGATCTAAGATTCAGATGCAGAGCAGTAAATAGGGTAGAGTGAAGATGAAATGTGTAAGATAAGTGTTTTATGCTTAACCATAACTAAATTCATGCATTAGTAGATGCTTCTCATTAGTTCAAAATCTTTGTTATTCTCTTGTAATCATTTGTAGGCAGTGAGCCTCTATTTGAGTAGTGAGCTCTGGGTAGTGAGCCTAAATACATATGCATTCTCATTTGTAAAAATACTTTTAATAGGGTATTAATTTTTGTGGGTTAACCCCCACCGTGGTTTTTCCCTTAACCGGGTTTCCACGCTAATAATCTTGGTGTCAATTGTGTTATTGTGTTGTTGTTCTTACACTTATGATTGTTGTTTTCATGGTTAAGTGATTGATTTGTTGTTAAGAGGTAAAAGAAAGAATTAACTGCAGAATGTATTAAAGTTTTGAGACAACTGATTCACCCCCCCTCTCAGTTGTTAGTCCTATTTCCAACAATTGGTATCAGAGTGAGGTTCCTTTGAGAAGCCTAACAACTTAAGGAAAGATCTTGGAAGGAGTTTTAATGGGTTCACTCAAAGATCAACTTTAGTTGGCCCTAGAAAATCTTGTTTAGTCGAAAGCAGAAATTAGTAATCTAAGAGGTGAACTTAAAGATGCCAATGATACCATTGAAATGTTAAAAGATAAATTAAAGAAATCTATGGAAAGGAAAAAGGAGCTACTTCTGTAGTTATCCAATTTAACTAAAGAAAATGGCATGAATGAAGCCTTGGAAGAAAAGACAAAGGAATGTGAGAAGCTATCAAAAGAAGTTGATGTTCTGAAAATTGAGATGGAATCTGGGGCAATGAGGCTAACTAAAGAAATTGAGCAAAGGAAGAAGACTGAAGAAGACTTGAATCAAACTCTAAAAGAAAGAACTGATGAATGCTATAGATTAGATAGTATAGCTGGCCATCTAAAATCTGATCTACAAGAAAGTAGAGACAATGAAAGAGATCTTGAAATTGTCATTCTCAGACATGACCAAGAAGTTGCAAATGAATACAAGGAGAAGTTCAAGATAAGTTTAGCTAAACTTGAAGCAATACTTGAGGGTTAGAAAAAGGCTAATGACAAGCATGGTCTTGGATATGAGAAAGGTGAAAGCTCTGGATTTGGACAAAGAAACTCTCAACCAAGGAATGAGAGAAACAAACCTAGAAGACCTCTGGTAAGACAACCTAATGCTCAATAGTATCCATCTTTCAATGGAAATTGTTTCAAGTGCAATAAATTTGGTTATAGAGCCACTCAATGCAGAAGTAGAGTAAATCAAAATAATCCATCCTTCTCTAGACAATGCTTCAATTGCAAGAGGTATGGTCATAAATCCAATGAATGCAGAAGTATGATAATGTATAACTCATCAAATAGAGGATATGTGAATTCTTTCAATTGGAAATGCTTTGCATGCAATAGATTTGGACATATGGCCATTCAATGTAGATCAAGAGGAAATCAATCAAATGGGCAAAGAAATGTTGTGTGCTTCAATTGTAACCAATCCGGTTAGTTTGCAAGATTCTACAAAAGTAGGATTAATGAAAGAAGGGGTCCTGTAAACAGAAAATCAGATGAGCAGAGACAAGACAAAGGCAAAAGAAAAATTGATGAGAATGTGATCTAGAATGAAATGAGCAAGACATGGGTCAAGAAAACAATTGTGAACCATAGTAATGGGTCCACACTGGAATTTGGTGCTAATGATTCCCTCGGGAATTGAATTAGGAGTTCTGGCTCAGAAGGAGTTGCATTAAAAATCAAATTTCCCCAGCCAACAAGTGGGTGCCTAGATATGGCACAATGAGAGAAGATATCTTGAATTGTTTCAGAAACTTTGGAAGGATTTCTGGAAAAAAAGTTGGTGACATGGAAATTTGCGGAGTGATTCTTGATGAACTATTCAAAAATAGAGTAACCAAATGGAGTTAGGGCAATGCATTTATTACAATGACAAATTAGGTTTTATGGAGGATAAAAGGTCACTTGGTCATGCATATGAATCACTTTGCATTTGAAGGAAACAAGAAGAAGTGCATTTGAGCTGCAAATCCAGAAACTGAAGCATGAAGAGCGAATTCAACTAGAGATTGATCAACTCTAACCCTGTAGAAGAAAAAGGTACTTCTCTATAAAGTCTTGAATCTGAAATCTATTGAGATGGCTGCAATTATAGTTGTTGATGTAACTAAAAGGCCCTGACCAATATTTAAGAAGTATCTATACAAATCAGTTGAAGTTGAACCATTAGGTGCATTTTTAGAAGTTCCTTATGGCATACTGCATGTTGAGGATATTAGGGCTTACATCCACTATAACATGGATGAATTTGGAAACTTGAAACTCTTGGATTTGCTTAACAACTACTTAAGGGATGATAGCCATAAATTGAAACCGGAATACAAAGCCCTAGAAAGCAAACATTTTCTACAAGTCATTAGGTTTTTGATATTTTATGAAAATGAATGGGTTCGATATATCTTGAGCCGAATACATGATGAGTTCATATGGCTATTGAAACCATTTAAGATTACAAAGGATGTTATCAAGATTGTAACTGGGTTAAATTCATCTGGTGGATTACCCATGCTGAAAGCCGTGAAAAACCAGACAGTGATTGATGCTACCGGTGCCAAGTTTGACAAAAGGACGATGACCATCAATGATAACATAGAGCTGGATGTTAAATTTGCCTGCATGGTGATTGGCTACAAGATATATCACTCCAGTAGGGAGAATTCTGTCTCCAAAACTGCAATATATGCAGCCTATCAAATGTTAAAGGAGAATGTTGATTATGATCTTTGTGAACCACTACAAAATCAGTTGATTGAGAATTTGAGAAAAATAAAGAAAGATAAGATAAATACCTTCAAGTATGGTTCCTTGATTATATGTTTGTTCTTCTATTTTATGAATGAAGTGCCCGGAATTCAAGGTGTGCACTAGACAAATGACAGGCTAGTTGCATGGCAAATAAGAGATCATCTACTCAGCCTTGGTGATTCCCAAACTCAAACAACAATCATTTGGGGTTACTTCAAAAACTTTCAAAGTATGATGCATGCAAGAGAGAGAGTCCCTAAGTCAATTGTGGAGAAATATGAGAATGAAATATGCTTTATGGTTGACAGTGATCAGTGCTTGATGGAGGCTATGGAACCTAGAACCATATGGATTATGCCAATGGGATATGAGGTTGATGAGAAAGTTTTGGAAATGTATGCTCAATATCTTCTAAACAAATCAAAAGACACATTTGTGGAAAGGTTTGGAACATACAAGGAGCTAAGTCTAAAATTGCATGTGGAAATCAGAGGACTAGAGACCAAAAGGAAAGTGCAGAGGCAAGTTGATATAGTAGCATTTCTTTGGAACTCTAGGCCTGCCCTCATATTTTTTCTTATTTCATTCAATTCTTTTAGGATATCTGGAAGCATAATGACCTACTTTTCCACAAGAGAAGCATTTGAAGGGTAATTACCTTTGAACATACCAGATCCTCTTTGTAGCTTGTCAGTTCAAAGTTAGCTTCAATTTCATCAAAGTCATCATCCACTTTGTATACCTTAGCTCTGGAGATCTCTGTTGAAGTACTGGATTTAAAAGTTCATTCAACTTTGGGCAGGGCATCACTAAATTCTCTCATCTCAAAGGCTGTAAGATTTCCAAGTAATGGATCTCTGTCAATAGTTTTCATAGTCATGAATTCTTCAATTGCATCTACCTTGTGACTATATGACTTTGGTAGTGATCTGAGAATTTTCATCACCACTTCCTTATGACCGAGAGTTCCTCCCATACCCTTTATTCTAGTGATAAGTTCATCAACTCTTTGCATAAAAGATGTTATGTTTTCATCTTCAAACCCTCATACTTCACTTTCAAGCTTTGTAGCTTGGCTTCTTTTACAAAATCATCTCCTTCATATAGATTTTTTAGCTTCTCCCATACTTCATTTGCAGTTTCAAGATCCACAACTTTTGTCAACACTGAGTCATTTGAGGAACTTAATAGAGCATCCTTTGCTTTCACATCTACCTCATATTCTTTGATTTCATCTTCAGTCGTCAAACCATTTGGAGGCATGGCATATTTTACTTCTACAACTTTCCATACTCTATAACCAAGACAAAGAAAATGGCTTTTCATTTGTACCTAGAGCATAATTTGTCCCATCAAAATGCAGAGCTTCCTTCTTATAAGACATATTAGATCTTCCTCAAGATGTTAGGCTTCCTTCAAAGGAACTTAGCTCTGATACCAATTGTTGAACTACGCTGGACAACTGAGAGGGGGGGTGAATTAGTTGTCCTAAAACTTTTAACCAAATGTGTTCATCAACTTATCAATTACTTATAATCATATTTAACCATGAAAGCATCAAATGAGAAGCTCAACACAACAACATAAATAACATAGGAGACACCATATTTTTTACATGGAAATCCCTAAAAGGGAAAAATCACAGTGGGTGTTAGCCCACAGAAATATATAAGTTATATCAATACTGAAAATCAAAGGCTCACTGCCAAAGGGAGGCTCACTGCCAAGAGAAGGCTCACTGCCAAAAGGTTGAACTGCGATAACATCATCTACTCCATGTTAGGGTTTAGTTCCATTGAAGCACAAACACATCTACTTTGCTCTACAGCTTTTCTTCACTCTATCTTCACATATTTGCACTTGGATACATTTTCATGACTTAATTACAAGTATTTATACACTACATCAACCTTGGAATAATCCTCAAGGTTGGCATTACAATCATCAACCATTGGAACAATCTCGAAGGTTAGCATAACAAACATACAAAAAATAGGTCTAGACCTAATACAAATTTAACTAAGGAAAAGATGTAAGAATGTATGTGGATCACACCATGCCTTAGCTATGACTCAAACACAAACTTCCATGCTACAACACGCTATCACAATCTTCGATGCATCTTTGCAAGTGACAAATTCATCTAGGTCGGCCAAGACTAATGTTAGTGCACGTATCTTGAAGAACACGCTTCATGCATGATCTAAATTACACCTTGTGAACCAATCTGAATGTAGGAGCATGATTAGGAGACATCGACAAGAACATTATAATCACCAGGAACAACTGCACGATCTCTAACAACTCTATCAACAAGATTCTTCAAACCGGAGCACAAGAACAACACTGTCAGCCACCGTCATGAGTAAAAGAGAGCTTGTGGACCACCAAATCATGAACCATTACTCTTGAGGGCATTTTACATCATCACAGACTTACTTCTAGAACCACAGACCAAAATACTTCAATGCGGAGCAAAACACTTTCTCCCTGTCACAACCAAACACACAGAAAAATTTGTTCACTCTGGTGAACATATCTCACTCAATTCTTCATACAAGCTTCTAAATAACTTCCAATCTGCAGGAAAAGCTATTTATTCTATAGGAAATGCAGAACATTCTTCTAGACTATTCTTTTGCCTATAATGCATTATTTCTACTACAACACGTTGTTATCACCAGAGAGGCTAATTTTCTCAATATCCTCAACAAAGTAAGAGCATAGTTGACACTAATGACAACACCAATTAGGCACATACTTGCAACATGTTTACCTTCACACAAAGTGCCGAACCAAACAATAAAAATTAGATTGGCTTTGATACCATGTTGGATTGATGAGATGTTCTGGTAGAATGCCAATACCAGGTTGAGCCACGAGAGACAAGTTATTACATGCTCTTGCAAGTTGCAAAATATAGAAAATAATACAAGAAAAAGAATTAACGTAGAAATGAATCCAACCATAATGTATTTGCCATGAAATGAGATGTACATATATAGGAGAGAGGAAAGAAACCCCCATGTAAAATTAGTGGAAAAGACTAGGTAGTCAACTCCCACTAACTAGAATTGGTGGTGAGTTAACTTCCTTAAGACTCGCAAGAGGTGACAAGCTAACTCTCACTAACTAGAACACCTAAGTAGGCTTAATGCCATGTGGAATCATCCATGTGCATGTAAATAATGCATGAGATAATATATACACTATTAGAGTTTAGATCCATCCTAAGAAAAGTAAATTGAGAGATTCCATTTGATAGATTAAAGGTATGTAGAACAAATTTATGGTGTTAATATTAATTATAAAGTTTTCTCTTGAATGCATTTATTAATTACTCTCCATACTTCTATGAGACAATAAGTTCTAATTATTATTTATATCAAGCAAAATTGTTAAAATATTAACTCATGTCATTTTTTTAATCTAACATTAATAGCCATATTCATTATAGTAAAAAAAATGGTCAATGTGGTACACATAGTAAAATGATAAAATATCACTTTTGGTGGTAGGATAGAGTTAACTATACAACAAGCTAGAACCACCACAAAGGGAATGTGGCATACTCAACCGAATAGCAAAATCATTCAAAAGACATACCAATTGTAAGAGACACAATCCTTTGCACAATCATGTGTAGATATAAGTAGGCCTAGGAGATACAAGATGTAATATAGATAAAGAATAGATGGAACATGAGATAAAACTATGTAATATGTGTTTGGTAGAAAAGAGAGACCTAGATCAATAAATTAAACTAAGTCCAACTCTCTTCTACTAACATTGAGACACAAACTGAGCTTGGTTTCTACCCTTGAGGGGGAGCCAAACTACAGAGGTTTTGCCTCTTTGTTGTATAGATGAGTGTCAAACCAAATTCAACCAATCTAGCTAGGGCAAGTGATCAAACCCTAACTGAGAGAGATTGAGCTACAAAGGACTCTCAGGAATAGAAACAAATAAACTAAATGGATAGTAGAGATGAGAAAAAATTCAAAATAGGAACGTGGAGTCAGAATGTAATAGGTACCAAAGCGCTCGGGTGCCCTAGGCCCTTTTTAGGGTTTTTTAGAAACTGAGACTTTCATCAAACCTGTAACTACAATACCTTTCTTCTCCCAAACAGATATCTTCAGAAACCTATTTCTTCAACCTGCACATGTAAAAGAAGGAAAAATTGTTGTGGCTATATAGGAGCTTGCCTTAGTCAAGCCCCTGTTTTGGTATTCCTACCTCATAGATATCCAAGATTAGAAAAAGATGTGTGTTCTCAGAAGTTACCCTAAGTGTGAGAAGTAACATGTAAGCTCCAATCAAATAATATCAAAACCCTATCACTATATGACTCAAACAAATAGGAATAGGATGATCAAAGATATGCTTCACTCAAGGAAACATACAACTTTACCTTAAGGATGGGGAATTAATGAAGGTTTCCTGAATAAGAAAGAAATACAACCATACCCTTGGAGGGTACTCAAGCCAATTCTCAAGTTGGTGGTTCCAACTCTTCTCCCAATCATGAAAAGTTCTTCAACCTAGGAATAATGAGATAGACTCAAGATCTCATATCCTAGCCTTCATATAAATCCTACCCAGAGAAAAGTTCTCCACTTGATCAATAGAAACATGGAATAAACTCAATAGCCTAGAGAGCATAACATTTTCATAGAGAGGTTGTATCAAGATCACACCTAACATCTAGTTTCAAATGAGATAAGTTAATTTTATATAAGGCTATAGAAAAGAGTAATTTGAATTAAAGAGCTAACATCACATGCCAAAAAGCAATTTTGAGTTTAGGGTTAGCCTAACCAACACTAGAGTTGACTTGTAGACCTAAATTTCCTCCCTAAAATAGAGGAGGGACCAGGGTGCTTGGGTGCCCTAGACCCTTTGTGGGTAATTTAAGGCTCCATCTCGCATTAAATGTGGGGCTAACTCTAAATCTTAAATAGAACCAAGACGGTCAACCTCATCTTGAGAAATCCATGATGAATCTTCTTCCAGTCTACCTTTCCACTTCACAAGGTATTCTTTGTATTGTCTTTCTCTAGTGTTGCATCCAACTCTGTTGTCCAAAATGTCTTCAATCTACTCCGGTGCTTGTTGTGGTAACTGCTTCTTCAAGTTCTGTGACATGATGTCACTAAACTTTGCTTCATGATACTGGTATAGGTCTACAATATTGAAAATAGGTGATATGCACAATGTTTCCAATAACTCTACTTCATATGCATTGCCTGAATCAAATTTCCCGAGTATCTTACAAGGTCCAAACTTCATCTTCAACTTGTTATATGTCCCAACTAGAAATATTTCTTTTCTCAAGTATATCATCACTTCCTCTCCAACTTCAAATTCCTTATGTCTTCTCTTCTCATATGCTTTCTCCTTATATTTGCTATTCATATCTTCCAAATGCTTCTTAACTTGATTATGCACTATCTCCATGTGATCTGCAAATTCTTTTGCTTCTACACTTCTCTTTTCTTTTGCACTAATATCCCTCAATTATGCAACTCCTCTAGGATTCACTTTAGTAACAATCTCAAAAGGTGTTCTTCCAGTACTCCTATTCACTGAATTATTGTATGCAAACTCTGCTTGTGAAAGAATTAAATCCCAACTTCCAGCTTTCTCTCCAACCAAACATCTCAACATGTTTCCCAAACTCCTATTTACTACCTCTATCTATCCATCAGTCTGTGGATGAAAATCTAAACTAAACTTTAAATTTGTCTTCAATTTCTTCCAAAGTGTCTTACAAAAGTATCCACGAAATCTGGTGTCTCTATTTGAAATTATGCTCTTAAGTAATCCATGCAATCTCACAATCTCCTTGAAAAATAGGTATACTACATGTATCACATCAGTTGTCTTCTTACAAGGTATGAAATGTGCCATCTTTGAAAATCTATCTACCACAACAAATATACAATCATGTCCTCTCTGTGTCTTAGATAATCCCATCACAAAATCCATGCTTATGTCTTCCCAAGGTCTCTCTGGTATTGTCAAAGGTCTACTCCCATCACAATCTAGTATTCTGACTACTCCCTTTTGCAACTTGACAAACTCTACAACTCTGCACAAACTTCCTAACATCCTTATGTATCTAAGGCCAAAAGCAGTTTTCACTTACCAAAGCCACTATTTTATCAATGCCAAAATGTTCTGCCAATCCACCACTATGTTTCTCCTTGATCAAATTATCTCTCATTGAACTTCTAGGTATGCATAACTGACTTTCTTTGAATAACATATCTTCCTAAATGAAATAGTCCAACCACTTACTCCTATCTATCACAATAGGTTCCTTACATGTTTTCCAAGGTTCTACAAAATTAGTGTCTCCTGCATACAGGTCCTTCAACTCATCAAAGCCTATCACTTCAACTCTCATCTCTATCAGTAAGTTTCTTCCCCTACTCAATGCATTGAAAACTTTGTTTGATTTTCCACTCCTATGCTTCAATACAAATGTATAACTATGCATGAACTCTACCCATTTCATATGTCTCTGATTCAACTTTCCTTGACTATTCAAATATTACAAAGCTTGATGATCTATATACAACACAAATTCCTTAGACAACAAGTAATGTCTCCACTTCTTTAGGGCTTGAATTATGGCATAAAACTCTTGATCATAAACTAAATATCTTCTCCTTGCATCATTCAACTTTTCACTGAAATATGATACAGGTCTACTTCTTGACTTAATACTGCTCCAATCACACTCCCACTTGCATCACAATCTGCTTGAAATACCTTATTGAAATCTGGTAATGCTAAAACATGTTGCTTTGTTACCTTCTACTTCAACAGGTCAAAACTTTTATCTGCTCCTAATGTCCACTTGAAATCTTTTCTGTAACCTCTCATTATCTCTGTCATAGGGTTACAAACTAAACTAAAATTTCTGATGAACTTCTAGTAGAAACTAGCTAATCCATGAAATGATCTAACCTCTCCAATGCTCTCTGGTGTAGGCCATTCAACAATTGCTCTTGCTTTCTCAGGGTCCATCTTTAATCCTTCTGCAAAAATCACAAATCCCAAATACACTAGTTCTTCCTTCATGAAACTACACTTCTTGATGTTTATCAGCAATTTCTCTTCTCTTAGTCTCTACAAAACTTGTCTAAGATGCTACGGATACTCCTCCTTTGTCTTACTAAAAATTAGAATGTCATCCAAATACACAATAACAAACTTACCCAAGAATTTATTCAAGACTTCATTCACCAATCTCATGAAAGCACTCGGTGCATTCGTCAATCCAAAAGGCATCACTAACCACTCATATAATCATTCATTTGTCTTAAAAATAGTTTTCCATTCATCTCCTTCTCTAATTCTGATATGATTGTATCCACTTTTTAAATCTATCTTTGTGAAATATTTTGCTCCACTTAAACAATCCATGATATCATCCATCCTAGGTAAAGGAAATTTATACTTAACTATGATTTTGTTTATTGCTCTAGAGTCAGTACACATTCTCCATTCTCCATCCTTCTTAGATGCTAACACTGCAGATATTGTATAAGGACTCAAATTTGTCTGATCAAACTTTTCCTCAAAAATTCCTGTATCTATCTATTCAATTCTTCATTCTCTGTCAGTGTCATTCTACATGCTGCTTTATTAGGCAAACTAGCTCTCACTATAAGATCCATGTGATGAATGATACTCTTGATTGGTGGCAATCCTTCAAGTACATTGTCTGATATGATGTCTTTATACTCTGTCAACAACTCTTTTATCTCCCCCTGTTGTGATTTTTCAATCTCCTTCTTTAATGCTTCAAGCTTCTTATGAATCAAAGCATAACACATATTCTCATGTCTCCAACCATCCAGAAATTTTCTTCCATCTACCAAAAAGATTCTAGCATTCCCACATACTTCACTCTTAGGATCATCTTCCAAAGGAATCAAGGTAATTCTCTGCCCATTTGATGTTATAGTATATGTATTCTTTCTCCCATCATGTATAGCTTTTCTATCATACTGCCAAGATCTACCCAACAAGACATGACATACATCCATAGGCATAATATCACACAAGACTTCATCATGATAAGTTCCAATATGAAATTTCACCAAACATTATTCACTCACAAGTACGTTATGATCATCCTAAATCCATGCTATCTGATAGGGCTTAGGGTATTTCAATCTTTCCAACTTTAGCTTAGTAGCCATCTCCTCTGAAACTAGGTTATCTAAACTACCACTATCAATTACAACTTTACAACATTTACCTCCTGATTTGTATCTGGTTCTGAACAAACTTTTCCTCTGTGGTGGCTCTTCATTTGTCTTTGCTTGAAATAGTGCTCTCCTCAACACAAGTGATTCTCCTTTCTTCAGTTTACCAACTGAACTAGGTGATCCAACAAGTTCTTCTTCAACATAGGTTGCTCTTCCATTGTTCTCTGTCCTCTTGCTTGTACTACCTTGATTACATTCAAATGCTCTATGTCCTTCACCTCCACACTTGAAATAGGTGCCTCTGAATGTTCTCTTATCAAATCCTCTTCCTTCTCTTTTGTATCCTTCATTCCGGTATGCACTAGGGTTTCCTCTCCGGTAAAAGTTTGTCATCTCTCTAGTAAGCATTATTATCTCTGTCATGCTTCTTGAATGTGTTCTCCTATCTGTTCTTCTCCATAAATGATCTCTCACCTTTGGAAAATGTTCTACCTTTCTAAAATTTGCCTCCTCTGCCTCTCTAATTCTGATCATTTCTCTTATTCAACTTCTCTTCAACTTTCAAGGCAAAACGATATGCTTCTTCCAAAGATGTCATCCTTACCAAACTTAGTTCTTCTTGAATGTTCAATCTCAGTTCATTGATGTATCTAGCCACTTTCTCCTTGCTTGCTTCACTATGTCCTATCCTTATAACCATCTTATGAAATTCTTCAGTATACTCCTTCATAGATTTCTCCTTTTGTCTCAGGTTTTGCAATCTCTTCAACAACTCCAACTCATAGTCAGTAGGTATAAACTGATTCTTTAATTTTGTCACCATCCTATCCCACTTTATAATCTTTTATTTTCCTCTTCTATTTCTATCCAACTAAACTTCCTTCCACCATATAGCAGCATGTCCTTTCAACTTTGTCTTTGCAAATTTTACCTTCTCTGGATCTTCAACTTCTTCATACTCAAAATATTTTTCCATGTCATTTATCCAGTCAATCAACTCTTCAAGGTTTAGATTACCAGTCTAATTCAGTACATCAACTCTAGGTCTATTTCCAATCTTTGAAATAGCTCACAACATCTTGACTTGATCTGATTCTTCTTCTTCATCACGTCCTAGGGTTTGGCCAATTTTTTCAACAGATTGAAATTCTTCTTCATCATCACTCTCAACATTAGGTCTTGGTGTCAATCCTCTTTGCTTATCCTCCTCAACAACATGTAATCAAATTCACATTATTTTCATCATTTCCATCATCTCATCCATCCTACCAGCCATCTTTCCAACAATAAGGATTCTCCTTGGCGGCATTCTTCTTAGGATCGAGTACAAACTGTCTCAAGTTCAATGATCGGGCTACAAGGTGACAACTGCCTCACAATCGACAATCGGTTGCGATACAAGTAACCTACCTCAATTTGGCGATCTGTCCACAACAAGATCTTATGGAATTCCCTCACCAACTTTTCTTAATTCGCTCCAAAGATTCAAAATTTCACTCTGATACCACTTGGTGTAGTCATGGTAGGAGGGTTCATAGAAAGAACTATCCAGACCATGTAGCAAGAGTAAACACAATGGAAACAATGCAAATATATGGAAGAAATTTAGATTCAGTCATTCAGTATATCATAGAATTCAAATATAGATCGGTCAGCAACATGTGGGCTTACAATTAGGGCTCATAGGCCTGATTATAGAAAAATAGAATATGCACTAGATATAGCTTTGAAGCTCCTTCATGCAGAATCCAACTATGAAACTATGGATCAATTTCTAGCTATCCTAAAATCTGCTTTCCTAAGGATCTATTACATCAATATATTGTTGGAAACAAGGCAGATAACTGAGAGGAGGGGGGGTGAATCATTTATCTCTATTATTTTAACTTTTTCTTCTTTTATAATTTGTGCAGCATCAAAACATATAAGCATACATAATCATGAGAGTAGAAATAAAGTTAACACACATAACACAAGAATTTTTTTACATGGAAACCCTGTTAAGGGAAAAACCATGGGGTGACTAACCCAAGATTGTATTCTCTGATAAAAGAATAAGAAGTACAAAATGGCACTTGCCAATTAGGGCTCACTGCCCGAGCACACTGCTCCTAAGAGGCACACTACCTACAAGAGACTCACTGTCTACAGAACTTACAGAAGGTAACCAGGTGTTTGAACTGATGAGAGGCATCTACAAATGCTAGAGTTCAGTTCTAGTTTAGGCACAATATACTGATCTGATGCACTTCATTCTTCCTCTGCTCTATTGCTGCTACTTTGTCACATACTAGACTTGTATTGTTACTTTTCCTGCCTTTCTTCGCACTTTATATTATCATGTCTATACACACACCTTCATACTGAAATCCATTTGGTATATATATCTGCATCAAGTATTTCAACAACTTTCTAGTTAGCAACCGGAATACTCAAGATATTTACAAATTACTGATCTGTCGGTTGAATCCATGCTTGATATGTGATGCGTATCAAAATCATAGACATTTAAGTCATCAATCATGTCAGCCAATATTGTATGATCCCTCAAATAGCTTGATCAACATCAATTACTCATCCGGATTGAACTATGATACTCTGTTGGTAAGTTCTTCCTCAGTCTGCTTTGCCTATCTGGAACCCAACACTCAGATGCTCATGTCTTTTCCATGTTTTATCACCAGAGGCTTAATCTCTGGAATATAGTAGTCATGATACTCCTCTTGACTTGTCCAAGTCTGCAACATGCTAAGTTACACCATCTGAGAGATCCAGACCTGAATGTCAAACCTTGTTGCATGCTCTGTTCTTGTTCACCGGACCGAAACAATCTTCAATCTGACTTCCAATATAGACATACTATGTGCTGTGGATGTGTGGGATAGACTTTGTTGCCATCAATGACAACACTCATGAAGCCACACAATGTCTCTTGCCAACAATCTCCCCCTTTGGCATTGATGGCAACACTTAGTGAAAAATGACTAAGTGTCGTAGCAAACTCCCCCTTGGCTAATGCTCTGTCTTGTGCACTATTTTACCAGAGCTCCCCCTTAGCTTGATTCCACATTTTTCACTACTCCTCACTCCCCCTTTGACATCAATGGTAAAGGGTAGAATCTGCACACCAAAATTTGCAAAAATTGACCTAAACATAGCTGCATAAGTATGTATATACATGTTATACTTACATATACTTGAGTATATTCTCAAAAGTGGCATTCAACTGTACATACTCTATGGCCCAACTCTGCTTCATCCTATCTAAAATGGAGATGTGACCACTCAACAAAAATGCATATGCTTCTGCTCTTCTTAAGTCTGCCAGATCACTAGTCTGGATTGTGTTCTAAGCATCTATTAAGGCCTCATGTATTGCCTCTAACTTAGGGATGATTATCCCTCTGAGTTCACTCATTCTATTTATTATATTCTTCCTTTCTTTCTCCAGCCTCTTTATTTCATTTACAATGACAATAGCCTGCCATTCTTGACTCATTATAGATGTAGTGAGGGGATCAAAATTCTGAGATAAACTTGACAATTTACCTTCTTGTTCTTCCACCTTCTTTTCAATATCTTCTATCACTTTAGACCAAGATAGACAAAATTTGTACATGTCCCCACCATCCTTAAGAGCATTTTCAAGGCTCTTTATCCCAATATCTAGGGTCCTCCTATCATTAGTAATGAGTCCCTATACTTCAATGAACCTTTTTCCCAAAAAAAACTCTTTCTGGACCTTTTCTTCTGCTGATTTCTCTAAAGAATCAAAATGAGTGCTAACAGAGTTTACCAGAGATTTCAAATTACCAAATGGAGAGGCCAAAGGATCTTTTTGAAAAGATGGCATGATCTTCTCCAGCATACTAGATGCAATCTCTAACAGCTCGTAATCTTCCATGTGAGACTTCAAAAGCTTTTCTTTTTCTTTAACTTGGCCAAAAGATGCTATTTTCATTGTCTAGACTGGAGAGAGGGAATCATTTCCATCAGCTCTTTGTTCAAGAAATTCTTCACTACCTCTGTAGTGTCTCTTGCTGGAGACTGAGTCTTCTTTTCTTTTGGAATCTCAGAGCTGTCATCAGAGATCTTCTCTATTTGTTCTTTTTCTTTACCCTTTACCTCCTCTTCTTGACTCACTTCTTCCTCTTTTCTTTCTTCTCCTTCAGTTCCTGAATTTAGAATGTCTAAAGTGGGATCTGGAGGAAAGATGCTAACTTCTTCATGAATTTCCTCTTCCAAAATAGAGGAATCCAAGTCCTTAGACTTCTCTTCATCTACCTCTTTTGGCCCTTCTACATTTTTGTTAGAAGATTCTTGATTTGATGCATTTAATCCTTAAACATCCATGGTAGAAGGCTCTTCATCTATTTCCTCTATAATAGACAGATTGAATCTTTTGAAGGCATTCCAGAGGATGTCTTCTATTTCTCTTGCTACTTGATCAGTTTCTCCAAGCATAAGTTTGTTCATTCTTTCTTTTCTCCGGAACTCATCCTTGCAATCCTTAAAGATCATGTTCATTTGCTTTGGAGTAATGGAAGGATAGAGCTGAATTGCAATCTGTTCTCAGATCTCTAAGTCCTTTGCCTTGGCATTCTCTTTTCTAAGTTCAAGTACCTTCTCTAGACTTTTGGGAATTAATGAAATGATTTCAATGAATGCTTTATTATAAATATTTAGGTACCTGACTGTAGCATCTTCCAAGATCCTCTTCTTAGTATCACTATATTCATCATAAAATTCTATTACTAGTTGCAGATTCCCATCCACAGTGACTACCTTGATGATATCATTAATAGAAAGAGTGGGCTTTTCAATAAATTCTTTTGCCTTTTCTTCTTTGTTTTTACTGGTAGAGGATTCCTCGAATGTTTTCTTCTTCTTCTTCATTTTCTTAACTTCCTCATCAGACTCTGTTTCTTCATCATCCTTTTGACTTATGTAAGACCTTGTGGCTTTTGTTTTCATTCTCTTTTCTTCCTTTCTGGATGTCTTGGCTTCCAGTTTGGAGGCTCTTGAGCTCTTAGGAGTGGTAGGTGCAGAGCTCTTTGAGGATCTAGTCTGGGAGGAGGCTTGTACCGGAACACTTCCTTTTTTAGCTTCTTGTCTCTCTTTCTCAGCTCTTTCTATTTTCTCTCTGTTTGCATCAACTACATCTTTTGATATGTCATATCTTTTGGCAATTTCCTCTACTTCCCTTCTAACTTTTCTTTTTATCTCTGGTTCTCTTAGCTCAACATGTATCTTTACACTTAATTTTTGAAAGGTTCCAAACCTTTCTGCCTCAGGGTCTTTTGGCTGGCTCAACAGGTGTTGAACGTGTAGCTCCAAGATTTTCTCATCTACTTCATAACCCATTGGCATTATCCACACTATTCTAGGCTCAACTACCTCCATTGGGCATTGATCAGTGTTAACCATGAAGCACACTGTATTCTTATATTTTTCAACTATGGATTGAGGAATTCTTTCTCTGGCCTACATCATGCTTTGAAAGTTCTTCAAATAACCCCAAAGAACTGTGTTTTGGGCATGAGCATCACCAAGTCCATACATATAGTAGAAGAACAAACATAGTATCAAACAATTGTATTTGAAGGAATTCTTCTTGTCCTTTTTGATCTTTTGCAAGTTTTCTAATAGCCGATTCAGGAGAAGGTTACATAGATCATAATTTGCATTTTTCCTTAACATCTGATATGCTGTATATATTGCAATCCCAAATACAGAGTTCTCCCTGCTAGAATGATAGATCTTATATCCTATTATCATTGAAGCAAAATTGACATCTAGATCTGTGATGTCATCAATTTTCATTGCTCTTTTGTCAAACTTAGATCTAGTGACTTCAGTAACTATCTGGTTCTTGTCAGATTTGAGTGCAGGTAACCCACCAGATGAGTGCAGTCCAGTTACTACCCTAATGGCATCTTTTGTTATCTTGAAGGGCTTCATTAACCACATGAAGTTGTCATGTATTCTACTAAGAACATACCAGACCTAATCATCTTCTACAAAATAGGGAAAGTGGATGCAATGTCCAAAGTGCTTATCCTGGAGGGCCTTGTATTGAGGTTTAAGTTCAAAACTTTCATCTATTAATTGTTTATGATAGATGTCCATCAACTTAGATTCTCCAAATTCTTCAATATTGGCGTGGATGTAAACCCTAACATCTTCTACGTGCAGTACCCCATGCAGAATGTCAGAAAAAGCACCTAATGGATCAACTTCCAAGGATTTATAGGGGTGTTTCTTGAATTTTGGGTGCAATCTATCAGTGATCTTAACAACCATTAGAGTAGCCATTTTGTAAAGGATTCAGAGAGAGATCTTTTTCAAATCACTGTGTTGCACTTAGAATCATTTTTAGTGAGGATTGACAATGTATTTTCTTTTCTCCAATCATGCCATGGATCCGCAGATCAAAGTATTTTAATTTTGAATCATACCAGATCTGTCTATGAAAATCCTACTTTACTGGATGGCTGTCAAACTGGATCAATCTTGGATGATCCGCAACATTCCATGTGCCAATTTTGGGCACCAATTGACTGGCTGGGGGAATTTATTTTTCTTTGTGACTCCCCCTGAGCCAGAGCTCATCTATTTAGTTTCTGAAAGGAATATCAGCACCAGATTGCGGTGCGGATCCATCCCCAACATTCTCTATAGTCTTCTTCACCCAAGTCTTGCTCATCTCCCTCTGAACTTCATCCGCAATCACTTTGCCTTTTCCCTTATCTTGTTTTTTATTATGATGCATCGGACCCTTTTTATCCTAATTTTTACTTCTACAGAATTTGGCAATATGACCAGATCTATTGCAATTGTAACAAACAACATTTCTTTTCATATTTGACTGATATCCTCTTGATCTGCATTGATTAGCCATATGTTCCATTCTATTGCATGCAAAGCATCTACCATTGAATGAATTGTTTATTTTCATGTTTCTGCATTCATGAGATTTGTGACCATACCTTTTGTAGTTGAAACATTGTCCAGAGAAGGATGGATTAGTCTGATTCATTCTCCTTCTGCACTGAGTTGCTCTATGACCAAAGTTGTTGCAATTGAAGCAGTATCCATTGAAGGATGGATATCTTTGAGCATTTGGTTGCCTTACCGGAGGTCTTCTAGGCCTATTTCTTTGGTTTCCTGATTCAAAGTTCTTCTGGCTAGATCCGGAGCTTTCACCTTTCTTATAACCCAAGCCACGCTTGTCATCTACCCTCTTTTGGCTCTCAAGAACTTCAAGTTGGGCTGAGCTTATCTTAAATTTTTCCTTGTATTCATTTGCTATTTGAAGATCTTGTTTGAGAGTGTCTATCTGATTTTCAAGTTGTTCTTCATTATCTCTAGGTTCTTCAAGATCAAATTCAAGATGCTTGATCATTCTGTCCATTTTGTGGTAGTCCTATGTCTTCTCCTTGAGAGATTGTTTTAGATTATCTTCACTTTTCCTTCTTTCTTCAATTTCTTGGGTGAATCTCATATCCCCTGATTCCATTTCATGCCTTACCATAATGACCTCTTTTGATAGCTTCTCACATAGCTTATTTTTCTCATTTAGATCTTCATTAGTATCATTGTCTTCACTCTAATTGGGTAATTTTTGAAGTAATTCCTTTCTCTTTTTCACAGAGATACTAAGTTTTTCTTTTAGCTCATTTATGAAATCATCAGCTTCTTTGTGTCTTTCTCTCAAACTATTGACTTTAGAATGTGATTGTTCAAGATCATCTAGGGGAGACTGAAGTTGTTCCTTCATACCATACTTATCCATTACAATTCCTAGATCTTCCTCAAGCTGTTAGGCTCTGTTTAGAGGAACTTGGATCTGATACCAGTTGTTGGAAACAAGGCAGATAACTAAGAGGGGGGGTGAATCAGTTATCTCTATTATTTTAACTTTTTCTTCTTTTATAATTTGTGCAGCATCAAAACATATAAGCATACATAATCATGAGAGCAGAAATAAAGTTAACACACATAACACAAGGATTTTTTTATGCGGAAACCCTATTAAGGGAAAAACCACAGGGTGACTAACCTAAGATTGTATTCTCTGTTAAAAGAATAAGAAGTAGAAAATGGCACTTGCCAATTAGGGCTCATTGCCCAAGCACACTGCTCACAAGAGGCACACTGCCTACAAGAGACTCACTGTCTACAAAACTTACAGAAGGTAACCAGGTGTTTGAACTGATCAGAGGTATCTACAAATGTTAGAGTTCAATTCTGGTTTAGGTACAATATACTGATCTGATGCACGTCATTCTTCCTCTGCTCTAGTGTTACAACTCTGTCACATACCGGACTTGTATTGCTATTTTTCCTACCTTTCTTCATACTTTATATTATCATGTCTATACACACACACCTTCATATTGAAATCCATCTGGTATATATATCTGCATCAAGGATTTCAACAACTTTCTAGTCGACAATCGGAATACTCAAGATATTTACAAATTACTGATCTGTCGACTGAATCCATGCTTGATATGTGATGCGTATCAAAATCATAGACATTGAAGTCATCAATCATGTCAGCCAATATTGTATGATCCCTCAAATAGCTTGATCAACATCAATTACTCATCTGGATTGAACTCTGATACTCTGCCAGTCAGTTCTTCCTCAGTCTATTCTACATGTCTGGAACCCAACACTCAGATGCTCATGTATTTTCCATGTTTTATCATTGGAGGATTAATCTCTGGAATATAGTAGTCATGATACTCCTCTTGACTTGTCCAAGTTCACAACTTGCTGAGTTACACCATCTGAGAGATCCAGACCTAAATGTCAGACCTTGCTGCATGCTCTGTTCTTGTTCATCGAACCAAAATAATCTTCAATCTGACTTCCAGTATAGACATACTATGTACTGTGGATGTGTGGGATAGAATTTTTTACCATCAATGACAACACTCATGAAGCCACACAGTGTCTCTTGCCAACATATATATCATCTCCAGATCACAAGATTCCTTTGTGTTGGCCAAGGAATATCACAACTCTAATGAAGAGCTGTAACGTGTTTACAAGGATAGGTCGGACCTAATCATGAAGAATTCCTCTGTAAATGTATGGAATGATGTGTAAATCTCAAGGAAGGTCAGCAATGAACCAAACAACATTAAATGATGTGCAATTAGGTTCCACAAGTCAAGGAATGCTTCGCAAGTCTTCTCCTATAGCTAATTGTCTGAGACAGGATGCTCTTTTCTAAGAAAATAGTCAATCTTCTAATAGCGATAAATTTTTGGTAACTAATCCAAATGCTCTGAGATTCAGATATGATGTAGATGTATGAATCAAGATGCTAAGTCTAGCTCCACAAGATCTTAAATGCAACTATGGTAGAATGTGGACCAAAATACAAAAACTACTACTGACTGAACTACCTGAACTGAACTGGAAAATGAAAAGAAACAAACTAAATTGAAAATGTTTTTGGTTGATACAAGATTGCTCTTGAACTAGGGATGCTCCTGGATCACTTCCCTGCCTTTGTACGACGGGGTTTTAGGGACAGGTGGAAATTTTTTTGTCCTTCATGTCATGACCACATGGCTAATGTGGGCATGACATGTGGTTTCTTCGTGTCATGACCACATGGCAAATGTGGGCATGACATTTGGTATCAAAGCCCATGTTACAACATTGGGAGCTCTAGGGTATTGCGTGTTTGATTCAACTGACATGGAGTGGATTGAGGGTGGTTTGGCCCTTGTCCTACTCCATGTAGTTGCGAGAGAGAGAGAGGTTGTGAACTGACAACCAACCTTCATCTTGGAGGAATATCCATCCTCTTGTTTTTTCATCTTGGTATCTTTGTCACATGATTCTCGAAGTCTTCCACTTGTGTTTTGTGGTGGTTTTGTTCCTCCTTGTCGATTCTCCTCTTGAGTAGGACGGTCTAGATTGTGAAGGTTGTGTTGGGCCCTTTCTCACCCTTGTGTATTTTGTGGAGTGTGGTGTTGTTCCCTAGTATGCACTCTATGTGGTTGGGATTAGAGGCTAGCATCATGGGAATAGTTAGGCTTGTGTTGCACCTTGTTGTGTGTTATGCTTTTGGTTGTGAATGTGATGATGTTTTGTTCCTTGGAAGAATAATGTAGTTTTAATGCTTATTTGATTAATTCAGGTCTTGTGTACTTTGCATGCGTATATCATACTGTAAGAATTGCATACCTTCTTGAATTCCTAACCCTAGTTATCAATTAGAAATCAACATTGTCTTATTTGGGTTGGGTAAATAGAAATGCTTGCATGAGATGTATCTTGCTTTGAATTTTATGAGTGCAAGTTATTGGTATATGTTTACATTGCTTTTGATTGTAAAAAGGTTAAGAAAGAAAGAGGTGTAATTGAGTAGTATACGTGGTATTGCTAAGAAATAATGTATGTTTTTGAGATGTTCCAATGGTGCATTGTGTGCTTGGTGACTATTTTTGTAAAGTACTTCCACAGTGTGAATTTTACATTTATGATTTTGACCTTGTGTGAATTTACTATCAAGTTGTACATACCTGGTGTGGAGAAAATGTTTGGCATCTTTTGGTAAAATACTAAATTAGGGACTTAAGCTTTTAATTGGATTATGCTTATGGTAAGATTCTATCTTATGAACTTTGTGTTAGATAGATTTCTTAGAAAACCTTTATGGTAATAATTATGTGACTTTGTGTATGAAAGTTGTTCTCCTACACTAAGTAATGAATGGTAAAGAAAAATTGTATTACGTGTTACCTTGTGGATGTGAATACCTATTATGAGCATACTTGCTATGTGTTGTGAATATCCCATACATGATTTGTGTACTCATGAGCTTGTGATACTAGGTATCCATCCATGGGTTGAGTGTATAGCTACAAGTATGGTGGATTCATGCTTGTGTGGTGGATTGTTTGTATACCTTGTAAGGTCCAACCTTGGAGTTGGAGACCTTCCATGTGTGGAGTTAAGTAGTGGAGAGGAAGAAATTAGGAAGCTATGGTGACATGTTGTGACATTGGTTTGGGGTTAACCCAACTAACCATACCTTCCTATGCAAGAGTACCCCCTACTTCTCCTTAGTGAATGGACCTTTGAGAGGTTCATAGTGCTATCTTATCACATGCATTGTTCCTTATTGATACTATTGGTATCTAAATTTGGAATCTTGGTTATGGTTAGTGTGCACTTGCAAATTGTTCAAGGCCATGTTACTTGGTGCAGGTTTGCTCTTACCTTTGATATCTTAATTTGAGTTAGATGTGTAGTATTTTGGAAACATTGGTGTTTAGATAGAGTAACATTTATACAAGAAGTATATGTTTAATTTTAGTCATATTAGAGTATTTTTTGAGCTACATTTGACTTATTCTATGGTATGGTATTTACATACATCGACACCTGCTGAATATGATGTGAATAGATGTGATTCCACACCACACTGATGTTCCAATGTTGGTGATGATGATGTGTTACCCTTGAGAGGGCATGATTCCACATAGTAGTATGTGAAGATGCATTGATAATACTTACCTACATGATGTTATTGCATTGGTTGTGTTTGCACAGCACATGTAGTGACTGCGATTTCCCTCCTTCCTTATTGGTGACTTAATGTTAGTCACATTGTGACGTAATGTGCTATTTCATGGTTTGTGATCTTCTTTCGGTTATTGGTGACTTTATTTATCTTGCTTGTGATGACTAGCAATGCTATTTTATATTGACTGTAAGTAGCTTATCCACAAATCTTTGAATCTTTCTTTTTCGCGTGACTCTTGCGGTTATGTTGCTTTATTCTTGAAATTGCACACATTTATATATATATGTTTTTAAACACAATTTATATTATGATATATATATAATATATATATGTATATTATTTAACCCAGTCTAAACTACTATATATATATATATATTTCTGTGGGATATACTAAGTTTACTCAACTTTATTATATTTTTCCAGTAACAATAAAAATAATACAAAATATGATAATCCAGTATCAACAGTTAGATTACACAATTTTCTTAGCAAGCTGAAATGTATATAGATATATAAAATATATATATGTATTTATATATATTCGTATATAGATGATTATATATATATATAAGTATACACATATATTTATTTAGGTAATAACATAAGAAAATATATACTCCCAATGACAAAGAAGTTCATTTTCTGTTAAAATAATGAATAGGCTAAATAATAGCATGGAATAGATTTTTTGTTTTAAAATACATGAATATTCATATTCTATTTTTTTGAAAAGAAAACAACAACATTATGTTTTAAATATTTTTCTTTTGAAACAAAAATCAGCAACTAACTATTTTCTTTTACTTGAAACATATGAAATGAAGAACTAAATTTAAGCATCTTTTGGTAGCAATTAAAACAAAACATTACATGCATTATTTTCTTTCATTGCAACATTTCCAAAATCTCATAAAATAAATCTGTGTATGAGGAAAATTGACTATGATAACCTAAACAAATAAAAAACCCAATAACATAAATAGAACGAATCTAAATAAAAGCCATTAATAATAATCAATGAAACATGAAAGCTTTTACCAAGATTTGTATTGTTCCCTTTGAATGGATGTGGATTGCTCAATAGTATTGCAAAACCATGGTTGCAACAAGCAAGTAGTGTGCTCAAAGATTAAAATGTTAAGAGATCGTGAAGTTGCTCAATCGATACGATGTATGCTCAAAGCGCTGTTAAGTATGCCTGAGAATAAGTGATCAAAGAGGATTTGTGAAGAAGATGAGGGGGGTTTATATAGATTTCAAACATGATCGATCAACAATCCAAATAATTTAGAAGAATCAACGGAGAAGAACAATTGGGGAACGTGCAACAAATAAGAAGAAGACAAGTGTCACACAAAAGCTGTTTTATTTGAGTTAAACACTTTCTTTTCTAAAGATAAGACATGTTTTTCATAAATTAGAAAGCTTTTTTCTAATTTAAGAGAAATTGATAAAACAAGGTTGAGTGAATAGATAACTCAACTTAAGATTTGCTTTTGCATGATTTGAGAGAAAATAAATTATTTAATTTTGTGTGCATGGAGAAGAAAGCTTATTTTTAGAAGATTTGAAAGATATTTGAAGATAAGAAAGCAAATTAAATAAATAAATTTATTTAATTGTTGTGCATAATTTTAGAAGAATAAATAAAATATTTGATTGTATTTTATTTTTAGAGATTGAGAGAATTTAAATAAATTTGATTTGATTTATTCAAATTTGGAAGAATGAATTTGATTTAATTAAATAATAGAGAATTAATTAATTGTTTGGATAAGAGGGAATTCATGATGAATTAATTAAATAATGGGATTTATTTAATTAATGGAGACTTGAGATTTGGAAAGAGGATAATTATCTAATTAAATAATAAAAATTATTTAATTGTGGAAGAATAATAGAGGAATTTGATTTAATTAATTAAATAAAGAGAATTTATTCAATTAATGTTGTAATACAGATGATTAGGAAGAAATGACGAAATACAAGTAGTGCGATGACTTGGTCATTTTAGGGTGTCTACATTTTGCCCCTCTTTGATGCAATGTAGTTTATAGCGTTGCATCAAAGAAATTGATAGTTGAAGACATGATACAGTTTTTGATGCCCCAGTGTAGCTAGGTGCCCTAGCGTATGCCCCCTCGAGCGGGAGGACAGGGAAGCGGTAGAAAGACTGGGTTGATGTTTGACTAGAAGATTGTGCAAGTAGGTTTAGAAGGAAAAGCAGTAGGGGTGGGGAAGACAGAGGAAAGAGGGAGGGATGCTATAAATAGGTCCCAT
Organism: Cunninghamia lanceolata; assembly: GCA_027924645.1. Taxonomy (NCBI): domain Eukaryota; kingdom Viridiplantae; phylum Streptophyta; class Pinopsida; order Cupressales; family Cupressaceae; genus Cunninghamia; species Cunninghamia lanceolata. The sequence continues at coordinate 2,349,997 of BSBN01001399.1, forward strand.
GGGGACCACAATCCTCATTTACACACTAGGAGCTTCTAAATTTGGAGAGTAGAGCCTCCAAACTTAGGTGGAGTGGAAGGAGCAGACATTGCGGAGAGATGCTAATTCTAGCGCATAGGGATTAGGTGGAGTTAGTGTAGACATACGGGAGGCCAGCAAGAGCTTTGGTAGTGGTTAATGTTCGAAAACCCCATTTTATTTTGTCATTTTTGGTCGGGTTTAGGGCTAGGTCGAGGTAGGGTTTTCAGGTTAGCCAAAAGCTCTTTAGGGTAGCGCAGTGCTATTGGTAGTTGGTTAAGGCACTTTTGGCGCACCACAGCATGGCTGGTAGGTAGGTTCAGCGCTATTGGTAAAATCAAAGCACTTTTGGCGTTGGGGCTCCGCACCATAGTGGGTTTGGTATAAAGCTGAAGCGCTTCTGAAAGTGCAGTGCGGCGCGATTGGTGGGGAAGGCGCAGTTGGAAGGGTTAGCAAGAAATCATGTTGCCTTTGGTAGCATAGAGCTGCGTGGTTGGTAGCATGGAGAAGCGTACTTGGTGAAAACAAGTCACACTTGGTATAAAAAAATAAAGTGCATTTGTAGGCACAGTGAGGCACTTATGGTAACACAGTGGAGCGCTCTTGTGGAAAGCAAGGCGCTTTTGGTTTGGGTAGAAGAATGCAATGGGTAGGGTTGACCGAAGGGTTGACTACTTAGGTTGGAGGAAGGGAAGAGCTGCTCTTAGGGTTTTACGTCAAAGGGTAGAAGTTGGTAGGACTATAAAGGAATGGTTAAACTGACTAACAAGTGATTTGTTGTGGATGCAGAGGATTATGCCTCCGTTGATGTCGATATAGTGACACCACGCAATAGCACATGAGGTAGTACAACTGACATGGGAGGAGGATGTGTTCCTAGAGCATGCAGGATTATGGCATGTTGCACACTTGACTCACATTAGGGTGAATCTCACCCTAGTGACAACAGTGGTGGAGAGGTTCCACAGTGAGATAGACTCATTTCACTTTCTGACAGGGGAGGTGACAGTGACACTAGAGGATGTGTATCACATCCTGAGGATTCAGATTGATGGGGAGAGAGTGGACTTTGACCCGATGCGGGGAGAGGTAGGCATGGTAGAGGTATTTTGCACCAATGATTTGTGGATAGACGATGGAGAGATTCGGTGGGTAGACATCTCAAGACTCTGTGACAGGATCAAGTGGATAGCATCTTCATTGATCAGCGGCTTCCTCTACCCAGACAGGAGATCTAGAGGATTATCGATTGGCTGGGGTACTGTACTATCTGGGATGTTTACACATGGCATTTAATATGCATGGGGCCCATGTGTGCTGGGATAGCTATACCATGATATACACCACTACATGTACAAGAGAGGCAGGAGTCTCTCAGCAGGAGTGACTCTTCTATAGTTGTGGGCATGGGAGCATATCCCAGTGATCTGACCCATGACACAGTACCATCGAGACAGGGGAGAGCCATACGCATTCCTATATGAGGGAGTGATTACACATTAGAGGCTGGGATCGGTTAGCCACTAGTGGCAGCAGATTGATGAGATGCACCTATTTATTTGGAGGCCATGGTTACTATGCGAGGAGTGGGAGGACGAGCATGAGCAGCTGATGTACTGCAGACAGGCTCGGTATATGTTTGGGAGAGAAACAGACATGATTGAGAGATACCTACTAGAGTAGGTACTGAGATAGTTTGGGTTACCACAGGGGCTACCAGTGGGGAAGGTGACACATGCCAAGACACGGAGAGAGGTTGGAGACTGGGATGCAGAGATTCTGGTGGCTACAGCTTTGGTAGAGGTACGGGGACTTGTCCCCGCGAGATGGGATTGGGATATAGGACTGGCAGATCTAGGTACACTGCCAGAGTATGACAAATATTGGCAGACACATAGGCTGGTGCGGTTGATGACACTAGGTGTTGCAAGGGTAGTGGGGGAGGTACTAGTTCCAGGTGTAGAGGCTAGGATTAGACAATAGGAAAGAGCAGCCAGACAGCAAGCAATTGGAGAGGCTAGCGGCAAGCAGGCAGATGTGGAGATGGCGAAGGAGGGGGACCCAGCCGTAGAGACCAATTTGGAGAGGGCTGAGTGGTTGTTACAGGAGGAGATAGCTCGGAGGACTCGACTAGAGCTCCGGATGGTACGATTGAGGAGGGACAGGGATGCCACGAGGGTTGAGGCAAGACAAGCCAAGGCCTTAGCCCAGGTGTAGACACAGGTAGCAGCAGCAGTACAGATAGCCCTGGCACATGCACAGGCACAGGCACAGGTACAGATACAGCCACCAGCCACACCAATAGCAGATGACAGGCAACTAGCCCAAGTGACAAGGGAGAGAGATGCAGAGGTATAGCTACAGCTGACAGCAAAGGCCACACTCCATAGAGTGAGGTAGGAGAGAGATGAGGTACGTCGTGCAATGGGTGCAAATTAGAGGACCCTATACAGTGAGCTCATCTGGGTTCAGGGAAACCTAGTATTAGCTGGTAGAGTACTACAGGGTGCTTTATGCAGGTACGGTGCCAGCAGCGCAGTGAGAGCCTAGCTATAGAGACAGGAGCAGGTCCGGAGCATCAAGGTCTCATAGGACAGGGTAGTCATTGTCCTCAATGAGAGGACCATTTGTACCACTAGGGGGAGGAGGAGGACCAGTAAGGGGACCTATGCCCAATACAAGTGGAGGACAGGGGCCACAACAGGAGGGTAGCTCTACGCAGTAGAGCATGTATATTTGTATATTGCATCATTTTGTATCATTTTGGACAGATGCCTGTGTGCATCCTAATGTATTATATTGTGGGCTCTTGATAGCCTTGATGTACTATATTGATGTATACAGATGGCCTATTGATGTAGACACATACATTTTGTATTTTATGATGACCACATGAGATATATAATGATCTATTCTTTGCATTGATGTTCTCGCTTGTATATATGCACTTCTTGATGTCATGGATGTCATGATATGTATGTATGATTATGGATTTAATGTGATGATGTATATGGCATATATGGTTCTTATGGATGTATGATGATAGAGATGTTATGACTAGTGATGTCTAACATGTGGGTTTTACAGATATACACTAGAGAGAAGAAAAGGAGGAGATGGAAGATAGAGACTGTTGATCGATCTTTGTTTTGAAAATGATATAAGGCCATGGGCGAATGAATGGGTGAATGAGCTTGTTGCAATGGTTTCACATTTTGTATATAGAGAGCAATCCTTATTTTTGATATAGCACGTGGATAGTTCGCCACCAAGGTATAAAAGACCAAGGTGTGGTAATATCCAAGTGCGTGGACGTTGACCCTGCAAGCAAGCGGTTTGAACTTAGATTCTCTAGACATAATATAACCTTGTTGGAATATGTGAATAAACCATAGTCTTGAACATAAAATAAATTTCAATACATGTAAATGCAAGAAGAATTATTAATATGTAAGATACTAGGTCATAACACACACAAGATAAATATAATGCTAAGAAAGATGCTAAAGATCATTCCTCAAACACGGCACACAAAAAGCAATGACTATGCCCCCAATCCGTACATACTGCATCGTAACATACCAAGATTATAGATAAATCAAGGTAGCCTTGAATAGGTAATGGATACAGGAACAAAAGATAAACCATAAAACAAATTGACCAACTTACAAAGTAAACATATAGCCAACATATTCTCTTGCTAAAGAGGTTGCTCAGGATAGATTGGATAGGAAAGATAACAGCCTTATCGTAGGAACTCTGTGTCTGTTAAAGGGTGCCGTCTACCTAAAAAGACAATGTCTCGCTACAGGAAATGCCACATGTCACAGGAGACGCGTGTGTTGGTCTCGACAATGGAACACTTCATAGAAGACAAGCTTGTTGATCTAGGGCTTTGGTTAAGTGGGACTTAGCTAATGTTGGCAATTGGCACGCAGGACAGTAGATGACCCTGCAAGTAGGTCTCTTTGCTTCAGGTTTGTTAAGGACTTTTGCTTTGAAAGGATGCGCTAGCTTGCTGCTTGAGTTAGTCAAGTTGAGGCAAATGGACTTTGACAAATGGAAGACTAGAAGGATGACAGTGCTAATGGATTGGGGTGGGTGAAGAATGATGGATCGTGTGTGCCTGAGTATTGGATACATCCTTCGTATTCCAGACTGCCTACATACCCTGTATCCACTGGATCAAGGCACATTACAAGGAAAGATGAAAATGATAAATATGTAGTTCTAGATAGAGTGATGAGATGGGTCAAGGTTGTGAGGGGGAGATCTTATGTACCTAAGTACTGGAAACTTCCTTCATATTCCAGGCTGCCTACATACCCATATCCATAGGATCAAGGTACCTTAAGATTGAGAAGATGATAATATGTAGTTCTGGTGGATTGTGATGATGTAGGAAAAGCATTGAGAAGATAACAGCCTTATTGTAGGAGCGATGTGTCCGTTAAAGGATGCTATTTGTGGAAAGGAGAAAAGATTGAAGAGCACGTTATGAACCATGAACAAGGAACCAATCCTAGACCTAAGTTAAGGAAAGAGTTTCCCCCATTCTGGTAGAGGAATTTGCATGGGTGACTACCAAGGAAGACATAGAAAGCTTGACCTAGGACAAGACATTGTTAATGTTGACATAGATCAAGATGTGGGATGATGACGATGGACATTGACAAATTTCCAAACTATACTAGATAGGGAGATGGAAATGCAAACAAGGTCAATGGTTTTATTGTGGATGGATGGATGAAAGGCATGATTGTGCACTAGACACAGAGTGGACAAGACTCGATAGACGATGGGTGATGACTCTACACATAGCTTCTATTTGCTAGGTTTTCACTATGGTACTTATCCAAGGCCCCTGTTTACCAGGTTTTCACCAGAGGATAGATTTTTTTTGGATTTTTTGGATTTTTTATTATTATTTTTTTTTGTTTTTTTTGGAATACTCTGAGGATTAGGCATAGAACTTCTTGAGATGGACACTATTAAGTGGCTCATCTAGAGGAATGCTGTCAGGTGTAGCAAAAGTATAAGCTCCTAATCCATATGCTGCTGTGACAATAAAGGGACCTAACCAGTTAGGCTCAAACTTGCCCTTCTTTTCTCGATCTGCTTGATTTCTTTGATTCTCTTTAAGTACAAGATCACCCACTTGAAACCGTCTTTCTTTGATCTTTTTGTTGTAATTATGCCAGAGGTAGTTTTGATAGACATGGAGATGATTAAGCACGGCAAGATGCCTTTCATCTAGTAGTTCTAGATCAGGTAATCTAGAAGTGCGATATTCTTCTCCGTTGATTAGGTCTTACGTGGATACTCTAAGGGATGGGATCTTGACCTCTATAGGTAGGATGGCTTCAGAGCCATAGACCAAGGCATAAGGTGTGGCACTAATTGGTGTTCTGATACTAGTGTGATAGGCCCATAAGGTGGGATTGAGTTGCAAGTGCCAATCACGACCAGCTTCATTGACTGTTTTCTTGAGGATCTTGAGAATGGTTTTATTGGAAGCCTCAGCTTGGCTGTTACTCTGTGGATAGTAAGGAGTTGAAAAGCAATGTTGGATATTGTATTGTGTACACAAGGCACAAACATCTTGATTCTTGAATGGTCTCCCATTATCAGTGACAATGGCTTGAAGAATACCATACCAACATATGAGGTAGTTAAGGATAAACTTGGCTATTTGCTTACTGATGTTATAGGTCATGGGAATGGCTTCAACCCACTTCATAAAATACTTAGTGGCAGTAATGATGAATTTGTGGCCATTGGATGAGGATGGGTGGATTTTTCCTATGAGGTTGAGACCCCATTGAGAAAAAGGCCATGGAGTAGTCACAGGCTGTAATTCATGAGCTGGTGCATGAATCAAATCTCCATGTTGCTGGCATTGTAGACACTTCTTAGCAAACTCTGCAACATCTTGGTCTATTGTAGGCTAGAAGTAACCTATTCTGAGTATCTTCTTTGCAAGATTAGGACCGGTAGAATGTGCATCACAAACACCTTCGTGTATGTCTCGTAAGGTAGCTTCGGCTTCTTTCGCATTAAGACATCATAAGAGGATACCATCGAGACTCTGGCGATATAGTGTATCACCCAAAATGGTGTAATGGGAGGATTGACAGATAAAGGTTTTGCATTAGGTGGATGATAGGTCAGAGGGCAACGTATTATGTTTAAGGTATGCATAGATATCTTCATACCATGGGGAATTAGGACCAACAAGTTCGCAGATGATTTCAGTAATGGGAACATGGACAGCTGGTATCAATAGTTTCTTGATCAAGAATTTGCATTTCTATGTATTTGTAGGCATGTCAATCAGTGACCCGATAGAAGCCATAGAATCTATAGCTTCGTTATGCTCTCTTGGAATTTGCTCAAATGTGATGCTAGAGAAATGTGGTTTATAGGCATCCACTAGTTTCTTGTAGGGGACCAATGTTTCATCCTTTGTTTGGTACTCATCTATGACTTGGTGAATGACTAGTTGTGACTCTCCATATACTTGTAATTATGTGATGTCCCATTGGACTGCTGTATTGAGACCGATGAGGAGAGCTTCATACTCGGCATTGTTGTTGGTGCAAGGGAATGCAAGCCGATATGACTTTGGAATATAGTCATTTTGAGGTGTGAGAAATAAGATGCCAGCCCCTGATCCATGCTGTGTGTAGGAACCTTCAAAGTACAACTTCCACATTATTGAGTTAGAAAAAGTGAAGAGATTCTCATCTGGAAAGTCTGCTACCATAGGGTGTGTATCTGTCAGGGTGCTTCTGCTAGTTGATCTGCTAGAGCATATCCTTTGATTGCTTTATGATCTGTATACTCAATGTCGAACTCACTAAGGATCATGACCCATTTAGCTAGTCTACCTATAAGAGCTGCTTTTGCAAGTAGATACTTCAAGGGATCAATTTTGGCTATAAGATTTGTGTGTTGGTTCAACATGTAATGCCATAGCTTTTGGGAAGAAAACACTACTTCTAAACAAGCCCTTTCTATTGGTGAATAATTGAGTTCATATCCCACCAAGGTTCTATTTATATAATAGATTGCATGCTCTTTCCTTGATTCATCATGGTGTGCTAGTAAGGCCCTAGGGCCAAAGTTGTAGTTGAGATGTATAATATCAAAGGTTTATCCGCAACTGGTGGAACCAATACAGGAGGTGTAGCCAGGTACTCTTTAAGCTGATCAAATGCCATTTGACACTTATCGTCCCAACGAAATGAGACATCCTTTCAGAGTAAGTATTGAAATGGTTGACATTTATCTACTAGCTGTGAGATGAAACACCTGATGGATTGCAACCTTCCCTGAAGGCTCCTTAATGCTTTGAGGTTCTTTGGTGGAGGCATCTCTACTATAGCCTTTACTTTTGTGGGGTCTACCTCAATGCCTCTACGAGATATAATATACCCTAACAGCTTTCCTGATGTTACACCAAAGACACACTTCTTTGGATTGAGTCTTACTTGGTATTTCTCGAGCCTGTTGAAGATCTGTCCTAGGACCTGTATGTGATCTGCCCTAGAAGATTTAGCTAATATGTCATCAACATAGTCCTCCATGATATGATAAAAGAGATCATGGAATATCACTATCATTGCTCTCTAATAGGTTGCTCTTGCATTCTTTAGACCAAATGGCATGACACACCAACAATAATTACCCTGAGGACAAGTAAAAGTTGTTTTATGTTGATCTTCTTCTGCTATCCTTATCTGATTGTAACCTGAGAATCCATCCATGAGAGAAAGCATTTCATGACCTGCTGTCAAGTCTACTATAATATCAATGTTCGGTAATGGAAAGTCATCTTTGGGACATGCTTTATTAAGATCTCTAAAATCATTGCACATGTAGATGTGCCCATTGGGTTTAGACATAGGTATAATGTTTGATACCCAGTCTGAATAGTCAATAGGTCGTATAAACTTTACATCTAACAACTTTTGTATTTCCACATTTACCAAGAGAGCTATTTGTGGGTGCATCTTTCTCAGTTTTTGCTTGACTAGTTTCACTTTTGGATCAACTGTGAGATAATGAACTACTAGCTTAGGGTCTAGCCCTGGCATATCAGCATAGGTCCATGCAAAATTGATGGTTCTCTGTAAGAAGAATGTGTTAAGATTCATGTGCTCTGTTTTTGATAGTGATGCTGCTAGGAATGTGGTCCTTGGATTTTTCTCTGTGCCAAGGTTTATCTTTGTAGAATCTTCCACTAGGAGAGCTAACTTCTCTTGATACTTAGATGGTAGGGCAAGGTCAAATCCTCCGTCCTCAGGTGCCACAGTTGGGTTTTCACCTTTGGATACGTCCTTTGTTTTTACTATTTTGTGATCAGGAGGTGCCACAGTGTGGTTTTCACCTAGAGATCTTTCCTTATTTTTACTTTTGTGACTGGAGGATTTGGCATTCTCACCAAAATAAGCAGTTGGCTCTAGTTCCATTACAAAACCTACTTTATGATCACCAAGAGGGACACCTTCCTGAAGTCCCATGAACTTAGCTAGAGCTTCGTCATTCTGAAATACATCTATAATAGGGGACCCTTATTGGTCCCAATTGATAAGTTCAGGGTAGACAAGTGTGACATTATGGGTTTTAGTGGTGGAGGTTAAGGATACAGAGGATATTATAAAAATGGAGGATTCTGCAAATAGGTTGGTCATATGGAGCGAAGAGTCATCGATGATATCCTCAGTAGACATTGAATCAGCGGGAAAAGTTTCAGCCACCTCGTCAAGGATATACTCAATGTCCAAGGCGTGTGATACCTTCTTACCAAATCATAAACCCTTCTTGTCTAGTTTCTTTGTCACAACAATGGGTTCCATAGTTCCTTGATTTTGTTTCCCAAGGCCACCTTTTCCTTTATAGCCCATGTTTTTTACTATCCTTAAGCCATTGCCATATTGCTTGACTGGTATAGTAACTGGTTCTTTCTCTTTATAGAGCCAAGAAGAAATGTCCTCAATAGTTTCCTCCTCCAATAACCGTCCTTGTTGGAATTGGGTTAAAAATGCTAGGGGGAATAGCTACTTTTTTAGTTACTTTGGCAATGGGTGGTTGGCCATAAGATTTAGGGGATAAAGGCATCCACCCTACACAATAAGATTTTGAGATATCATAAGATCCAAAGCCTATATCACGGATGTGAGCTTTGATCTCAGGCAGAGGATTAGGGTTACTTGTAGACACTAGTGTTAAAGTTTCAGGATCAACATATAGTGGGGATTCAAGGGCTTTTGCATTGTTAGGCACTTGGTTACAATTCTTATAGCTGCCTCATAAGACACGACAAAATTCAAAAGGATTGGGGTCTCATGGGATAGTGATCTCCGTACCATTGTATGGGAACTTTAGAGACTGATGGTACATGGAGGGAACAGCTTTCATTGCATGGATCCATGGGTGGCCTAGGATAATGTTGTAAGGCAGCTCAATATCAAGGACTTGACATCTAGTTTCAAGCATGACAGGACCTAGTTGTATAGGCAATTGGATAATACCTTTTGAACAACATTTAGCATCATCATATCCCTTGATTGTAATACTTTGATCAGTGTTGACATGATCCTCAAAGTATCCCAATTGCTTAATTAACTTTAAAGAATAGATGTTGAGACCAGCACCACCATCTATGAGTATACAATTGATTTTGCGCTTATGGATGAGAACCTCGATATGAAGGGCATCATTGTGACAAGGATCATGGGATGGGAGATCTTTCTCAGAGAAGACCACATTGTAGGGTGAAGTAATGTTACCTACTATAGCTTGGAAATCCATGACCTCTATGTTGTTAGGAACCAAAGACTCTTAGAGGGCTTTTTCTAGCACTACTCTATGTGCAGGTGACGACCGTAGAAGGTCCAAGATAGAGATCTATGCTGGCATTTTCCCTAGATGTTCAACAAGATTATAATCAGATTGAGCCAGAAGACTGGGTGTAGGACCATGAATGGTGACACGACCACGATGAGTTGTAATAGCGCAATCCATAGATTTGCCTTTGATTGTGAGGGTAGACACTCGACTCTCTTCAAAACAACCTACAATGGAATCAAAGGAAGTGGAAGCATGATTGATACCTTTACCTCTATCCTGAGGAGGAGGTGGACCATGATGAGGGAATGGTTCCTTATACATGTTGAGGTCTTTGTTCATGTGTTGAGTTGGTGGATCTTCTTATAGAGATATTTGATTACCTTCGATGAGATTTTGGATTAGGTGCTTGAGTTTCATGCACGGTGCGGTTCTGTGCCCTTTGCTCCTATAGAATTCACAATATTCATTTTCTCCATACCGTGTAGTTTTGTAAACAGGTTCACCATACGGGGGAGCATCAGGTAGGGTGATGAGTCCTTTCTTTAAAATCTTTTGTAAGACTATCTCTATGGGCTCTCCCAATGGAGTGAATTGATGCCACAGAGGGTAATCTTGTTGAGGCTGCTCTTGTTGTTGTTGCTGTTGGTTTTGATAAGGTTGCCTTTGTTGTTGTTGCTGTTGGTTTTGATAAGGTTGCCTTTATTGTTGCTACTGTTGAGGTGGAGCTTGACTTGGTTTGAAAAGTTGCAGCAGCGTTTGTAACGTTTGGACATGTTTAGAATCAACCACACCATCATTGACCACATTTTTGTTTTTGTTCTAATAGTTGGGTTTATCGCTCAATTATTGATGAGGAGCATTATCTTTCATTTCTTTGAAGATTTTGACCACACCCTTAGCAATGAGGGCCTTTTCAATGTTGATTCCCTTGTATGTGATTTCATCGAAGGTTGTAGCACTAAGAATTTGCAAATGAAAACCTAACTCTTGGTTGAGGTTCTACACAAATATGCTAACAAGCTATTTCTCCAGAATCTTGAAAGGGAATTTGCTAGCCATTTGTCTTCATTGTTGAAGGAAAGAAATGAAAGTTTCTCCATTCTTTTGTTTGTTGTTGCATAGATCAGTCATGGAGATTTCATGCTCTGCATTGTAGGAGAAATGGGTGACAAATTTCTCTGCTAGCTCATTAAAAGACTTGATACCCATAGGCAAGTGTGAGAACCATTCTATAGCTTGATCTCCAAGACTGCGAGGAAAGAGATGCATAAGATACGTGTTGTTATGTGAGACCTCTAAGCAAGCAAGATAGAATTCCCTAAGATGGTCTTTTGGGTCACCTTTTCCTTTGTATTTATCAAACTTAGGAATAGTAAAATTTTGAGGAAAAGGGATCATAGGTAATGACTGATCAAAAGGATAGGGACACACTTCTTCTAAAGAGAAGGTCTTCTTGGTGTGGCCTAATGTAAGATCAGATAGCTATTGTTGAACTTCTGTGATTTTTAGCTTTATTGCCATGGGAGGGTTTGGAAACATCTCATGTTGTCCTAGAAGTGGTTTTTGTTGCCCATACGAAAGATTGTATTGTAAGCCATGGGCATTGGTATTATAAGGGTCGTAAGATTGGTTGGGGTCATACGCATTGTGTGTTGGGTTCAGATTGGGTTGGAATTGGATGTTTTGATTTGGAAGAGGTGGAGGCAGCGCTAGGTAAGAATGTTGGCTTTGTGATGGTTGAAGAAAAGAATTGGGTGGAGGAAAGCTAAAGTGTGTTAGATTAGGTTGCGATGGTGGCACATAGCTTTGGGAAACTTGATGTTGGGGAAGCTGAGGGTGGCTAGGTAGTGTGTGAAAGAAATTTAGTGCTGATGAACATAGTGGAGGAGGGACATAGGTAGAAGTGATTTGCGATGGTTGATTGGGGATGAGTGTAGAAGAATTTTGTGGGGGGGACTGCATGACTCTAATTGGTTGAGAGACATGGAGGTTTGATGATATGGGAGGTGGTATGTGTTGAGACCCTTGTTGCATGGCTACATAGTTGTTCCTTGGATTGTAATTGGGTGGAAAACCTATTCATGAAGGAGTAACCAAAATTCCACTTGCGATTGGTGTGGACACTTTAGGAGTTTGTTGTATATTTGCTTGAACTAAGGTGTCTTGCTTAGCTATCTCCGCCTGACGTTGTAGAGTCTCCTATTGATTTTTGTAGATTTCCATAGGAGTCAGAAGTGGTGATATGACCCTCTTTCCTGTTAGGTTTTGATAAAGGGGATTCTTAATCATTCTTCCTTGTAAGCCTTGTTCAGGTAAAGGCGTGGTCACTATTGACATGGTTTGCACTGCTTGTATGGCATCTAGGGTATTGTTTATCTCCTTGAGATTGGAAAAATCAAAATCTTGAGGTAATTTGGCTCCTTGCTTTGCTAGCAAATGAAAGAAATAATCTTGGTTCTCGCTAAGGATTTTCTCAAAGGCAGCTATAGCTCTAGGATCTTGTATGAATTCATCAAGATCTTGCCCATCTTCTTGAGAGGATTGACCCATTTCAAAATCAGGAGGCAAGCTGGTGGTGTAATGAGGTGTACTTACCAAAGGAACTCCTTCCCCTTAAGACAGGACCAGATTGGCAATATAACCTTATGGGACAAAATCTGGAGGCAAGCCGGTGGTATAGTGGGGTGTATTTACCAAAGGGACCCTACCTTCTTGAGAATTGCTTGGTTGGTCAAGGTGCGGCATGTTGGGAGAATTGGTAGATTTTGTCACGGGTGTCCTAGGAGTAACCTTGGGAGTAATGTTGAGATGGCCTGATTGTGGTGTGTGAGGAGGCAATTTGCGCTTCCTAGGGACAACTTGCTTGGACTTCATAGTTTGCTAGACTCTATTGGTTACCATGGAATACACTAGGACAAAAGGTAATGCTAGGATTCTGCTTGTGTTTTGAGAAAAGACAAACTCTGATTCACAAGTAACTGGACCAAAGGTGCTATATTGTTTGACTTGAGGCACAGGACTGTGCAACCAAAAGCGTGCTATTGTGATACCAAAGGCAATGGACTAAGCTATCAAAGGTGAGATACTACTATACCAAAGGTGAGCTACTGTGACCAAAAGCAAGCTACTGTACCACCAAGGGTGAGCTGCTGTATTACCAGAGGTGCTAAAGTAGTATCTGATATTTTTAAAGGCAATTCTGATAGATTTGGTTATGGTTCTGATTGGATTTGTTTTTGGAAAGAGAAAACACAACAAACAAGTGGTCAAAAAAGGACTGACACAACAGATAGTGTTTGTTCGAGGCTTAAAAAAAATCCTAATGTTTCCACAGGTATAAGACAATTGGAATCAATAAAAAGCACTTTTTATCCCTAGAGACAAGGTTTCATTGCAGTAAATTAGCTCACAGCTTAATACTCTGTCGATAAAAATATCATTTCATAAAGGTGTCAGATATTTTGTATCTTTGTGAGAGATGATAGGTAGGGATATCTCACCCTCCCCTTGGAAATTTCAAGTAGGTCACAAGAGCTTTATGGCCAAGGGAATACTATCTCTTCTCAAGGGAGCCAATGGTGAGTATCTTAAGGGCTTAAATCGATTCCCCTTGCACTGATGATTACCACAATGTTTAGAGGTAGATCAGGTAGTCACTATCTAGAATGGTTCTTAGTAACTTTGAGGGAACACCTTACGAGCAATGCGACAAGATACTAAAAGCTTTAACCAATTCTACTAAGAGTATCAAACACTTCACTCAATGTGAAAATCATTTCCACAAAGAGCTAGTACACCTCTTTTCAGTTTGGCACCACAAGGTAAGGCTGACGTCGCTTAGGACTTGGCTTTCACCTTATCCCTCTTATATAGCGGTTCAAAGGAAAACTCCACTTAGGGTCATCCCTTTTGGATGAAATGCAATCCAAAAGCAGGCCCTTCTAAAGGAAGTACTGAAATGTAAGAGCAAGCACGTCAAACAAAGGTTCAATTGTTCCATTATAAGAAAAACAAGGTTCTACTAAATTAGGCACACACATGTTTGTAGTTGTCAATAGTCCCTTATGAAATTGAAGTGTTTGGCATTCATGTCCATTGTCCCTTAGAAAGTTGAGGTGTTTTTGCATACATGTCCATTGTCCCTTAAGAAAATTAGTATGTTCCTAAGACTTAGATTGCCGAAATGATTTGTTCAATTATCCCTTAAGAAGGCAATATGTTTCTAAGACTTAGTGACATAAACCAAGATTTCTTCAATGCTCATCCTGCATGAATATATTAGAAAAACCTATTTGCTCTGTGTGAGTGATAAGAAGCTGCAACAAGTCAATTAGTTCCACAAAAACTCACAAGTTACCAAAAATAAATCAATTTGACCAAAGCGCTGTACTATCTTACCGAAAGAGACTTACTATGATACCAATAACACTGCACTGTGTTATTGAAAGCGAGGTGATGCAAACCAAAAGTGACTCACTGTCCTATCAGAAGCACTGAACCAGCACTAGAAGCGTGGTACTGTGCTACCGGAAGCGCTGCACTGTGTAACCAAACATGCTATTCTGTCTTAGATCAAGAAAAGGTTATACTTTTTCAAAATAACTAGGTTTAGATAGGATTTCATGATGGATCTAATGTTTTGAGAAATAATATCTGCTAGATCTATATATTGCAATCAATCAAAATCAAAAACAAAAAAGGTGTCGTGAATAGATAGGTTAACTCATATATCGAAAATATCCCTAAATAAGTTAGCTTAGGAAGTATCAAAAGATAGTTGAAAGACAAATACAACAACTTGTTAGACAAATCAAAGATATGTAATATGAATAAAACCCTACAAAAAACACCAACCAAAGTCAAAAAACCTATTTTTCCATAAGCGCTTAACGATACTACAATAGCATTGTTCTTTATTACCAAAAGCGTCACTCTGTGTTACCAGAAGCACCGCAGTATCGCCCAAGGGCGCTATACTATGCCTCCAGTAGTGCTTAAGGATACTGCCAAAAGTGCCTTTCTGTGTCTTTTACACTGTTCCATATTGTAACTTAAAAAAAATCAATTTCTCAAAGAAAAAGAGGGATTAGTGGGTCCCACCGGGCATGCCAGAATGTGTATGAGGAAAATTGACTATGATAAACTAAACAAATCAAAAAACCTAATAAAGAACTGATCTAAATAAAAGCCATTAATAATAATCAATGAAACATGAAAGCTTTTACCGAGATTTGTATTGTTCCCTTTGAATGGATGTGGATTGCTCAATAGTATTGCAAAACCATGGTTGCAACAAGCAAGTAGTATGCTCAAAGATCAATGTTAAGAGATCGTGAATTTACTCAATCAATGCGATGTATGCTCAAAGCGCTATTAAGTATGCCTGAGAATAAGTGATGAGGATTTTTGAAGGAGATGAGGGGGGTTTATATAGATTTTAAACATGATCGATCAATAGTCCAGATAATTCAGAAGAATCAACGGAGGAGAACAGTTGAGGAACGTGCAACAAATAAGAAGAAGACAAGTGTCCCATAAAAGCTATTTTATTTGAGTTAAACACTTTCTTTTCTAAAGATAAGACATGCTTTTCATAAATTAGAATTTTTTTTTCTAATTTAAGATAAATTGATAAAAACAAGGTTGAGTGAATAGATAACTCAACTTAAGATTTGCTTTTGCATGATTTGAGAGAAATTAAATAATAAATTATTTAATTTTGTGTGCATGGAGAAGAAAGCTTATTTTTAGAAGATTTGAAAGATATTTGAAGATAAGAAAGCAAATTAAATAAATAAATTTGATGAAATTAATTAAATAATTAGCTTATTCAATTAATATTGTAATGCAGATGATTAGGAAGAAATGACGAAATACAAGTAGTGTGATGACTTGGTCATTTTAGGGTGTCTACAAAATCAGCCACTAAATTTTGTTTGCAACTTCAAAATATAATACATATCACCCTAAATATGATCATGTAACTTTACATAGTAAGAGAGGGGCAATTCTTCTCTTTTTTTTTAAACAAACTTCACAAAGGCCAAACATGGGCATGGCTCACAATGGCCAAGATAACAATGAACAAGACTTAAAATGCTCTTCCTCCAAGCTTCCAAGACAACAACAATACCTGCAAGAAATATACAAGGGAGGGGAAACAAGCCACGAAGTACCACTCTCTTCCCTACCATAGACTCACTCATAAGTCACCCCCGAGCTTGTAAGTCATCCACACACAAGGAACCTTCACTCCACAACAAAACAAAAAATAAAAACAAATAAACATGAAGAACACACATGGCTTGCACAAAATAAAACTCATAGAAATAAGTTTAAAGGGGTAGGGGAATGGACATCACTCAACTCAAGAGTGCCACTCCAAAAATCTCAAAACTCCATACTAACAAGGCCTCAAGCCTAAATATATATACCAAAGCTCTCAAGCCATTTAAAAATGCTCATATTCACAACTTGCCCTCAAGGCTAAAATACCAAAAACTAGGAGGTGACCTCGAGGAGGTTCACTCCTCTCCCACCCCACACATGTTGAGCATTTTCCTCAAGTAGAGAGGCTCTTACAACACCCTCAAAACTCACAACAACAACACAAAACACATACAAACCAACACACAAGAAAGTAAATTGCATAAGGAAAGGCATCAAGTCTTGAATCCTACCTTAAATAGCCCAACAAGGAAGATAGTTGAAGAAGAGCCCTTCCAACTCCACCTCCAAGTTCTTCTCCAAATGTGCCTCAAAAAATCCCTCTAACTCTTCCCAAATTTAAAATAAAAAATAAAAATTGAAATCAAATCAACAACCCTCTCCCTCTCTTCAAGATGGATTAAAATAGGTTCTCCTCGTGAGCCTTGAGGAATGAGAAGGTGACACATGTCACCTTCTCCTTCCTCCTTACATCCACTTGCAAGCTTCATGGAATGCGGGGGTGACACATGTCACCCTCCCATTCCACCAAACCTTGCCCACTCCACTTGTGCTCTCTCACACATGTGGGAGAAAAAGGTAGAACCCAAAAAGGATGTGGGTACAACAAGTGCCCCAATCCTATCCTCCCATGAAAGCCCACTAAACCCCAAGGTACTCTCACCAATGTGAGAGAGCCTTGGAGTTGGGTCCTCCACAATTAGGGGTCTTGAAGACTCCCCAAGCCTTGGAAAGAGGTGTGGATAAGGTTGATTGTTTGACCCAACCTTCCACTCCTTCCCAAACTTCAATTTTCGTCACTTTACTTTAGGGTGAAGTTTAAGTGACCAAATGGGAGCTATCCTAGGGTTAGACAAACTCGAATGGTTCCCAGACCCTAGAGGTACAACCCAAGGTCACTTTTAACCCATTTTGAGCACCATAGGGTGAGTAAAATCACATGAAAAAGGGTCACAAAAATAAAAACTCAAAAAAGAAATCAATTAACATTACACCTTTACAACACCAATATAAAGTCACTGAAAATAGGTGGACCTAGCCCAAAAGACACCAAACACAACATTACGAAAATTCATCAAGCATTTACACATTTGATCTTGGTTCCTCTTGGAACTATATCGGCTGAACACGGGAATTCACAAAATGTGTGGGATAATCTCCGATTATCTGTGGCTTGGTTAGAACACCTGTGCACTTAAACAAAAGATTAATCCAACATGTATATCATAGCCGAAGCAAGGTAAACATACACTCACACCATCACATAATCATATAAAACAATCATAAAATCCATCTTAATTAGATTCATAATTTTACATTTCTATAATCCATCTTAAGATAAAATCGCATAATAAATCCATAACATAATCTCACAACTAATATCTCAGATAATATCATAATGCAAATCACATGTCAAATCATCATCAGTGAATCAAAATCGGATCTAGTCTCATCACAACATCCTAAACAATGCTACTCAAAATAAAAGCATATAGTCTAATAATCCTACATATCAGGATCAACAGTCCCCAAAAGTCTAAAATGTGTCTCCAACAGTAATATGAAACAATCAAAATAAGGGAGTGAAAAGGTAGGCCTCACATCCTCCCCCCTAAGACTAAACTTCCTCTTGGAAGTCATCAAAGAGGTGAGGATAAAATGTTCTCAATCTAGCTGCATCCTCCCATGTCGCCATGACCTCATCATACCTGTCCCACTGAACCCTAACCTAGTCCAGCTCTTGACCTTGATGGCCTAGCATCTGATGAGCCAATATGTGAATTGGCTCTAAATCCAGCTGTCCGTCTGCCGCTACCTATAGTCTCAAAAATAGAGGCCTAAAAATAAACCTAGTGGTTATCAACAACTACAAACATGTGGTGGGACCTACCCACATCTCTGACTATCTGCTCAAATCCTCTGACACGAGGCTGTCCTCTAGCTGTAAATCCCTGAGGGCACTCTATGGCTAGGTGACCCTTACCACCACATACATAACACGGTCCCCAAGCCTAAATCTATCCTAACTGTGTCATGCTAGACTGTTATTGTCCAGGTTGACCTGTGGAACCTTGTGACCCTCTGAAGGACTGCTGTGACCATGCAGGTCCTATAGCAGGTGCCTGCTATCACTGGTCTCTGCGTGGAACCTGCTGATGCTACTACTGCTGCTGTGGAGGCTTAGGATGTAAAGGTATAGAACTAAACCCTCCTCTCTATGGTGGTGGTGGTCGGTAGAAATTCTATTACTACTGTTGGCTACAATCCTGAAACTGGGGACATGAACTCTGACCTCGTCCTTGAATCTCTTTTGTGATATATGCCTTCTCGGTAGCCTCACTCAAGGTTTGGGGATCTTCCATGCACATTGGTCCTGATATCCCTTGATTCAAACCTTTGATGAATTTGTGAACTAGAAGTTTTTCATCATGGAGATACTCTGCATAACATGGCAGCTCAGTGAACTGGCTCTCATACTATGCTACAGTAGAACCTTGCTGCTGCAAGTCATGGAATTCATCAATCTAACACTACCTGTAGTGGTTAGACTGATAATGTGTATTAATGTGCTCTATGAAAGTGTCCCATGAAAGAGTATCCAAAGATAAGTAGTGCTTGCACTCCTCAGTGCGCCACCAAGTCACTATTGCACCTCTCAATAGGTGAACTACCACACATGCCTTCATGTTGCCCTCATAAGGACGCAACACAAAGCATCGGTCTAAACTGATAAGCCAAGCCTCAACCTCAGCTCTCTCTGTGGTCCCTGCAAAGGTCAGCTTAAGTAAGTCTCCTGTGGGGTCCCCACGGTGTTTGTGTCCTCTGATAAGCTCATCCACACCATAACCATAAGGCCCATGATAAACCTACTCTACCCTCACAACCTCCTCTCGCCTCGCATGATGCGGAGGGCTCCTTCTACGAGTTCTGTAAGCTAAACCAACTTCCTCCATTGTGGTGTCAGGTATCTCAACATAAGGCTCTACACATGGCACCACTCGCGGCTTGACGCGGGGCTCTACACGTCACTCTACATGTGACTCAGCACGTGGCTTCTCTCATGGATCAACGTAGGGCTTGACATGTAGCTTGATACATGGCTCTACTGTGGCTGGTGGTAACCTATCTAACACTTCTTGTAATGCTTGTAAGATTTGTGGTCTAAAATCAAGTGCAGGTGGTGCCTGTGGTGCCAGCGGTCCCTGACTCTCGCTAAAGACTCATTCTGTATCTCTATGCATGCAGTGTTGGAAATTAAGGTGTCTCAACCTTGGTAATTCCTTGCATTATTTATTTTTGTATTTATTAATTCATTTCCTATGTTGTAAATAAATTGTAAATTCCATATTGTCATATTGTGGGATGTGGCACGGTGATGTGTCATCCTACATGGAATATGACAACTTGTAATTTTGTCCTCACATGAGAAGATAGGCATCCCACTTTGTGGTAGGACCGTTTTGCCATGTGTCAGTATCTTTCATGTTGTGTAAGGGAATGTTTGACTGAAACGGTTATGACGGATTCCTATGATGGAATTATGACATGTAAGAGTCAGAAATAGAAGCTTGTAAGACAGGTGAAGACATGTGTCATGAAGCATCTTTGAAAAAGGCATATTTGGGCACCCAAAGATGGACTATGACATGTTGTAAGAGAATATGCTATTTATAGCATGCATATGACAGATTCTCTTACAACTGTAAGTTGTAACAGCTATGACAGATTCTATGACAGTCGTAAGTGCTGTAAGAGCATCTGTCATAGCCCATTTTAGAAATAGGTGACCTCTTTGGAATGGGAGTTGTGGACAAGTGTCAAGCACATTCTACAATGTTGACGAAGTGTCCTTAGGCATGGGTTTTGGGCCATGAGGCCAAGTTGGACGCCCATCCCAAGATAGGTCTAATATTGCCTTGTATATTCTATATAAACAAGTGCTTGGAGAGGGAGTTGTATCACAGGTTTATAGGTACTATTATGCTGCCAGATTGACTCCAGAAATGAGTGTCTAAGACCATTAAAGCTTGCATTGCAAGTGTATTGTAAATAACTTTTAGATTTGTTAATACATTGTGTAGGTTTCTGAGTGTGGGGTTTTCCACCTGATAAGGGTTTTCCCCACCATAAATCTTTGTCTCTCTTCTTCTGTCTTCTTTCTAGTTCATGTGTATTTTTGCAATATCTCTTTTAGATGTTCTATGTGGCTATATTTGTAAGGATTAATTTGAATTTGCATATCCCTCTCCTCATTAGATTAGTGTAGGAAGCGATTTTTGCACACCTAGCTTCCTTTCAGTTGGTATCAGAGCCTGGCCAGTTTTGGTCTTAGCTATTGGGTAGGGGTTTTTTTGAGCTGATCTTAAGTTGAGTGGGAGTTTGTATAGAGTATTCTAAATTCTATTGCAGCAAGGAGATGACAAACACATCTGAAAGATTTGAAGTGGAGAAATTCAATGGCACTAATTTCAAGTTGTGGAAGCTAAAGATGGAAGACATGCTTGTTGACCGAGACCTTTGGTAAAGTGTTAATGGAACTAAACCAGCTGTAATGTCATAGGATGATTGGGATCTCAAGGATCGGAAGGCTAAGGGTCTCATAAGACTTAGTCTTGCTAATTATGTCTTGTTAAATGTCCATGAGGAGAAAACTACAACCTTGCTTTGGAAGAAGTTGGGAGATGTGTATCAAGCCAAATCCCTGGTTAATAAACTTTTTCTGAGAAAGAAGTTGTATTCTCTTCAAATGGAGGATGGAGGATCTGTTGCTGAACATATGAATGCCTTTAACATGCTAGTTTCACAATTGGCATCTATTGGTGTGAAAATGGAGGAGGATCGGTGTATGACCCTGCTTTGTTCTTTGCCGAACTCATGGGATCACCTTGTCATGGCTATTGGAAGAACCACATCCACATTCAAAATGGATGAAGTGGTTTCTTTGTTGTTATCTGAAGAGATGCAGAGAAAGTCTCCTGATGCAACCGAAGAGGCTCTTGCAGTTCCTGGAAGACCCAAGGAGAAAGGGAAAAAGAAGGACAAGAAAGATGAGAAGGGTAGATCCAAATCCCGTGGGAGATCCAAATCTCCCAGAAAGTCCAAGGCTATTTGTTGGAACTATGGTAAATCTGGGCATTTCTGAAAGGAATGCAAAGAAGAAAAGAAAAAGAAGAAGAAGACCCCAAATTCAGATTCTAACAAATTACAAGATGATGGTGATGCTTTCATCACAGCCCTGGCAACCCATGCATCTGATCCTGTGTGGCTAATTGACTCTGGTGCATCATTCCACATGACCTTGCATCAAGACTAGTTTACTAAGTATGAGGAGTTTGATGGTGGAAATGTGTACTTGGGTGACGACTCTCATCTAAAGATTGTTGGTTGTAGAAGAGTCTCTATTTGATTCCCTGATGGTCGAGTGAAGGCGATCTCTGGGGTTATGCATATCCTAGGCTTAGCACGGAACCTAGTTTCTGTAAGTAGTTTGAATGATGCAGGTGTGCAGGTTGTCTTTTCGAAAGAAGGATACAAGATGACTAGAGGAGCTATGGTGCTTGCTAAGGGTACTAGGAGAGGTACTTTGTTTCAGTTGGAGGCATGCATTTTACAATGCAATATTTCTTCTGATTCAAGGAAGAGGGAAGCAGTCACTTCATCCCCACCATCTAAACGAGCTGTGAAGAAATCTATTGTTTCTAGTCCTGATGGTTGTAATCATGCCTTGAAAGTTAAACTTCCTGCTGAAAAGACAATATTATGGCATAAGAAATTTGGCCACATTGGTGAGAAGGGTCTACGTACCCTAAAAAATAAAAACCTCGTTGAGGGGTTAGATGATTTTAATCTTGAGTTTGACTTTTGTGAACATTGCATATATGGCAAACAAAACCGTGTTCAGTTTTATTCAAGTTCTCATAAGTCTTCTGGTGTGTTGGACCTTGTTCATTCTGATGTATTTAGTTTTTTTAATGTTCCTTCATTATCAAAATCTATAAATTTTGTATCTTTCATAGATGATTATAGTAGAAGGACATGGATTTATTTTCTCAGAAGTAAATCTGAAGTCTATAGTAAATTTAAGGAGTTTAAGGCCTTTGCTGAAAATCAGACTAGTAAAAAGATTAAGTGTTTGAGAACTGACAATGGTGGTGAGTTCTATTTTATAGAATTTGATAAATATTGCAAGGAACTTGGGATTGAAAGACATAAGACAACTCCATACACCCCATAGCAAAATGGAGTTGTAGAGAGGATGGACAGGACACTGATGGAGAAGGCTAGGAGTATGCTTAGTGGAGCTAGCCTAGAATAAAAGTTTTGGGCTGAAGCTATTGCCACTGCTTTCTATCTTGTAAATAGATCTCCTACATCAGCTCTTGTTGGAAAGACACCCATGGAGGTGTGGTCTGGTAGAAAGCCTTCAATAAGGCATCTTCATGTTTTTGGTTGTGAGGCATATGCACATGTACCTAGGAAGAAGCGGTCAAATTTGGAGAATAAGGCTATTAAGTGTATCTTCATTGGCTATGGTGTTGGTGTGAAAGGATGCAAGATTTAGGACCCTATGGCTGAAAACATGTTGTATAGCAAAAGTGTCATCTTCAGAGAGCTTACACCTTCTTCCACTATTTTACAGCCAGAAGAAAAAGAAAAGAAAGAGGATGTTGTTCAGTTTCCGCCTACCCCTGAGAAGACTGAAAAGAAAGACAATGTTGGACCTGATGATGAGGAGAGCTCTAGCATCTCTAAAATCTCAGATGAAGAAGCTGAACCTCAACCTCAGCTCTTGAGGAGGTCTACATAGATAAGAAAGCAACCTGAAAGGTTTAGTTTTACATTACTTGATTCTAGTTGTAGTTTTGCTTTGCTTACTAACAGTGATGAACCTAGAACTATATCAGAGGCTATGGACATGAAAGATGCAGGTTCGTGGAAGGAGGCCATGGAGGATGAAATGGCTTCTTTGGAAAAGAAGCCTATAGTAAGTTTAAGGAGTTTAAGGCCTTTGCTGAAAATTAGATGATAAAAAGATTTAAGTGTTTGAGAATTGACAATGGTGATGAGTTCTGTTCTACAGAATTTTATAAATATTGCAAGGAACTTGGGATTGAAAGATATAAGAAAACTCCATACATCCCACAGCAAAATGGAGTTGCAGAGAGGATGAACAGGACACTGATGGAGAAGGCTAGGAGTATGCCTAGTGGAGCTGGCCTAGAATAAAAGTTTTGAGCTGAAGCTATTGCCACTGCTTGCTATCTTGTAAATAGATCTCTTACGTCAACTCTTGTTGGAAAGACACCCATGGAGGTGTGGTCTGGTAGAAATCCTTCAATAAGACATCTTCATGTTTTTGGTTGTGAGGATGCACATGTGCCTATGAAGAAGCAGTCAAAATTAGAGAACAAGGCTGTTAAGTGTATCTTCATTGGCTATGATGTCAGTGTGAAAGGATACAAGCTTTGGGACCCTATGGCTAAAAAAGTGTTGTAGAGTAGAAGTGTCATCTTTAGAGAGCTTACACCTTCTTCCACTATTTTATAGCCAGAAGAAAAAGAAAAGAAAGAGGATGTTGTTTAGTTTCTGCCTACCCCTGAGAAGACTAAACAGAAAGACAATGTTGGACTTGATGATGAGGAGAGCTCTAGTAGCTCTGAAAGCTCAGACGAAGAAGCTAAACCTCAACCTCAGCTCTTGAGGAGGTCTACACGGATAAGAAAGCAACCTAAAAGGTTTGGTTTTACATTGCTTGATTCTAGTTGTGCTTTTGTTTGGCTTACTAACAGTGATGAACCTAGAACTATATCAGAGGCTATGAACATGAAAGATGCAGGTTCCTGGAAAGAGGCCATGGAGGATGAAATGGTTTCTTTGGAAAACAATCAAACTTGGGACTTGGTGCCTTTGCCTCTTGGATGGAAACTCGTTGGATGCAAATGGGTGTTCAAGAAGAAATTTGGTACAGATGGTAGTGTTGAGAAGTATAAGGCCAGATTGGTTACGAAGGGGTATTCACAAGTGGAGCATATAGATTATGGTGAGATCTTCTCTCCCATTGCAAAGCTAACATCCATTCAATTCCTGTTGTCTCTCATAGCAGCTTATGACTTGGAGGTAGAACAGATGGATGTGAAGACAACTTTCCTTCATGGTGATTTGGAGGAAGAAATCTACATGTCACAGCCAGAGCATTACATGGTGAAAGGTAAAGAAAATTTGTTTTGCAAACTTAAGAAGTCTTTGTATGGTTTGAAGCAATCCCCTAGGAGATGGTACTTGAAGTTTGATGCCTTTGTGTTGTCAATTGGATTTGTGAGATCAAAATTGGATCACTGTGTGTATTATAAGTTTGATGGTGATCCTATTCTCATTGTTGCACTGTATGTTGATGATATGTTGCTCATTAGGAAGGGTAAGAATATGATTTCTAATTTTAAATCTCAGTTGTCAGCACAGTTTGAAATAAAAGATTTAGGGATAGCCAGGTACATTCTAGGAATGGAAATAAAAAGAGATAGAACCAACAAAAAACTTTGGTTAAGCTAGAGTAAGTATGTGAAGACCGTGTTGGACAGGTTCATCATGGAAGATTGTAGACCATTGTGTGTTCCCATTTCTTTGGGGACAAAGTTGTCTATTGAGGATTGTCCAAAATCTCCTAGTGAGGTGGAGGACATGAGCAGAGTACCTTATGCTAGTGTTGTTGGCAGTTTGATATATGCTATGGTCTACACAAGACCAGACATTGCCCAAGTAGTGGAAGTCCTTAGTCGATTTATGGCTAATCTTGGATGGGTTCATTGGGATGCAGTTAAGTGAGTGTTTAGATATTTAAGGGGTACTTCTGAGTATTACATATGCTATCATGGTAATGTTACATGACCTTCGCATTCTGTTGATATTCATGGATTTGTGGATTTAGATTGGGCAGGTCACATTGATAGCAAGAGATCCACCAGTGCTTATGTGTTTACACTTTTTGGTGGTGTTATTAGTTGGATGAGTAAGTGACAACCTATGATTGCTTTGTCCATGACAAAAGTTGAATATATGGTAGCAACTCATGCTTGTAAGGAAGCCATTTGGCTTAAAGATTGTGTTCAAATATTGGTGTTGATGCAGGTTAGATCACGATCAGTTGTGACAGTCAGAGTGCAATTTGTCTTGCAAAGAATCCAACTTTCCATGCTAGAAGTACATTGATGTTTAGTTTCACTTCATGCAAGACATGGTTGAGGATGGAAAGGTAAATTTGGAGAAGGTAGATACTTTGAAGAATGTTGCAGATGCATTGACAAAACCAGTGGGCACAGAGAAGTTCATGAAGCATCTTTGAAAAAGGCATATTTGGGCACCCCAAGGTGGACTATAACATGTTGTAAGAGAATATGCTATTTATAGCTTGTGTATGATAGATTCTATTACAACTGTAAGTTGTAACCACTATGACAGATTCTATGATGGTCGTAAGTGTCATAAGAGCATTTGTCATAGCCCATTTTGGAAATAGGTGACCTCTTTGGGATGGGAGCTATGGACAAGTGTCAGGCACATTATACAATGTTGACCAAGTGTCTTTAGGCATGGGTTTTGGGCCATGAGGCCAAGTTGGACGCCCATCCCAAGATAGGTCCAATATTGCCTTGTATATTCTATACAAATAGGTGCTTGGAGAGGGAGTTGTATCATAGGTTTATATGTACTGTTATGCTACCGGATTGACTCCAAACACGAGTGTCGAAGACCATTCAAGCTTGCATTGCAAGCGTATTCTAAACAACTTTCAGATTTGTTAATACATTGTGCAGGTTTCTGAGTGTGGGGTTTTTCACCTGATAAGGGTTTTCCCCACTGTAAATCTTTGTCTCTCTTCTCCTGTCTTCTTTCTGGTTCATGTGTATTGCTACAATATCTCTTTTAGATGTTCTATGTGGCTATAGTTGTAAGGATTAATTTGAATTTGCATAGCCCTCTCCTCATTAGATTAGTGTAGGAATCAATTTCCACACACCTAGCTTCCTTTCACGCAGTGTTGTACAAATGTGCTCATCTAGTTTAGGGAGGCATCCTACAAGAACAAGGTAATCATGAATCAATCGAAAATGCAGAATAAGCAATGTGCCCAAACAAGTCCAGTGTTTAAATTTGGGCTCTGATACCAAATGTCATGCCCACATTTCCCATGCAGTCACGACACGCAACACATGTGTCATGTCCACATTTGTCATGTGGTATAACACGAAATATCAAAAACTTTCCACGCATCCCTAGAAACCTCCTCGCACACGTCAGCGTGCTCAATGGCAATATGCATAAGGCATAAACATGTCAATCAAATTCATGGTAAGGGTAAGTGCAAGAAGATGGGGGGCCAAAAAGGGGTCTTAAGTGGCCACGTTTTTTCTGAAATCAAGAAATATTGGCCTTGGATGAGAAATTAAGCATAGTTACACTCAAAATTTGGAGATGTAACCAAAACAATGTTCATAGTGCTCCGAGTCTACTTTCTAAACTACTATTTTTTTTAGAAAATGGCATAGATTAAGGGGTTCAAAAGAGGGAGCCACAGAAATTAGTGTTGTTTTTGTCAAAAAAACATAACATAGCATGTTTTGTGGCTCCCTCAAAAGGTCAACTTTTTTTTTGGTATTTTTAAAATCACTTAAGTGAGAAATTAGCTAATAGCATGTAGTTTATGCCCAATTTTTTTGATAATTTTTTAATGAATATTTGATTTTTTACTAATTTTCAAAGTGGACACATCCTAAAAATAGAATTTTGGCCGTGCTACCCTTATAAATTTTGAAAACTAATTGAAAATCATTTTTTTCTTTTTTTAATATTTGTAGAATGGAGTCTAGTTTCTAAATATGTAATTTTTCTGAAATTTCAATGAATAGTTAATTTACAATGAAAAAAAGACCAAACCATGGTTTTTGCCCAAAAACGGACACACAAACAAAAGAAATTAAAGATGAAAGGCTTAACATTGTTAAAATGTGAAAAAAATCACATCGTCAAATAGCTAAGAGAAATCCTAACATTACCCAGGTGTTTGATTTGTTTGACCTTGAAACACGTGCAAATCTGAGGGTTAGCATGAACGAAATTATGTGAAATCTTGAAGAATATGGAAAACCACATTCGTGACTGTTCAAAAGGCACTCTAAGCCTTTGGGTTGGAAATCCAAAGAAAATCCCAAGCCTAAGGCTTGGGATTCCCAAAGCAAGACATAACATGAGCACGTTATAACGCGCTTGCGTTATGGTTTTCTTTGCATTTTTCCTTTTCCGCAAGTCTGTTGTTTGTCATGTTTGACATAACGCGAGCACGTTATAACACACTCACATTGTGTTCCCCTTAAATTTTTTTTTGTTCAAGTCTATTAATCATGTATGTAAGTATGTATGCCTATATGTATGTATGTATGTATGTATCTATGTATGCCTATATGTATGTATGTATGTATGTATATATCTATGTATCTATGTATGCCTATATGTATGTATGTATCTATGTATGCCTATATTTATGTATGTATAGTGTCAAGGGTAGAGGAGGGTAGAGATGTGAGTGAGCCAGATAGGGGAGGAGAGGGATGGATAAGGATTGAGTGATTAAGGTTTAAGGTTGAGGGTTGAGCGTTTAGGGATAGGATTTAGAGTTTAGGGATAAGAGATTAGAGTTTAGGACCCTGAGGGATTAGGTTTTAGGGTTGAGGCTTTAGGGATAGTGTTTAGGGTTAAGGATCGAGGGATTAGGTTTAAGGTAGAGTGTTGAGGATAGAGGGATTATGGATAGGGTTTAAGGTTGAAAGTTTAGGGTTGAGGGAATAGTGTTTAAGGTATAGTTTAGTAGTTCTTGTGGATAGATCCAGTAAACAATGGGAGATTATTTACCTATTTCATAACAATATACCTTCCCTAAGTGTGGGGTGGACATCAAGAAACATAGATGTACCCCAATGCAAATCTTTTCTCATAATGATCATCCTTCTGATTTCAACTGTTAATTACTCACTGTGGATGTACCATACGCAATGCATTTCTCATAGGGTTTAAGGTTTAGTGTCGAGGGTTGAGGGTTTATTGATAGTGTTTAGGGTTGAGGGTTTAGGGATTAGGTTTTAGGGTTGATGGATTAGGGTTTGAGGTATAGTGTTGAGGGTTGAGGGTTTAGGGTTGATGGATTAGGGTTTAGGGTTGATGGATTAGCATTTAATGTCAAGGTTAGGGTTAGAGTGTCGAGGGTAGAGGGATTGGGTATAGGGTTTAGGGTTGAAGGTTTAAGGATTGAGGGTTGAGGCTTTAGGGATGAGGGTTTAAGGCTTAAGATATAGTGTCAAGTGTTAAGGGTGTAGGGATAGGGTTTAAGTTTTAAGGGTTAAGGGTTGAGGGATAGGGATTAGGGTTTAAGGTATAGTATTGAGGTTTGATGGTTTAGGGATAGGGTTTAGGTTTGAGGGATTAGGGTTTAGGGTTGATGAATTAGGGTTTAATGTTGAGAGTTGAGGGTTGAGGGTTGAGGGTTGAGGGTTGAGTTTGAGAGATAGGGTTAATGGTCAAGGGATTAGGGTTAAATAAGAGTGTCGAGGGTAGAGGGATTAGGGATAGGGTTAAAGGTTTATTGATTTAGGGTTGAGGCTTTAGGGATGAGGGTTAAGGGATTAGGGTTTAAGATATAGTGTCAAGTGTTGAGCGTGTAGGGATAGGTTTTAGGGTTAAGGGTCAAGGGATCAGAGTTAAGGGTTGAGGGATTAGGGTTTGACGTTGAGGGTTGAGTACATTGAGGTTCAAGGGTTTAGGGTTTCGGGATAGGGTTGAGGGTCGAGGGATTAGGGTTAAGGGATAGGGTTGGAGGGTTTAGGGATAAGGGATTAGGGTTTAAGGTATAGTATCGAGCCTATTGAGGGTCTAAGAATAGTGATAGCATTTAGGGTTTAGGAATAGGGATAGCATTTAGGGTTTAGGGATGAGGGATTAGAGTTGAGGGATGATAGATTAGGGTTGAGGGTTGAGGGATTAGGGTTTAGGGATAAGGTTTAGGGCTGAGGCTTGAGGGATTAGGGTTTAAGGTATAGTGTTGAGGGTTTAGGGATAGGGTTTAGGGTTGAGGGACTAGAGTGAAGGGTTGAGGGATTAGGATTTGACGTTGAGGGTTGAGGGTTTAGGGTTTAGGGTTTAGGGATAGGGTTGAGGGTCGAGGGATCAGAGTTAAGGGTTGAGGGATTAGGGTTTGATGTTGGGGGTTGAGGGTTGAGTTTCAAGGGTCAAGGGTTTAGGGATAGGGTTGAGGGTCGAAGGATTAGGGTTAAAGTAGAGTGTGGAGGGTATAAGGATTAGGGATAGGGTTGGAGGGTTTAGGGATAACGGATTAGGGTTTAAGGTATAGTATCAAGTCTGTTGAGGGTTTAGGGATGAGGGATTAGAGATGAGGGATGACGGATTAGGGTTGAGGGTTGAGGGATTAGGGTTTAGGGATAAGGTTTAGGGTTAAGGGTTGAGGGATTAGGGTTTAAGGTATAGTGTTGAGGGTTTAGGGTTGAGGGATTAAAGTGAAGGGTTGAGGGATTAGGATTTGACATTGAGGGTTCAGGCTTGAGGCTTTAGAGTTTAGGGTTTAGGGATAGGGTTGAGGGTTGAGGGATCAGACTTAAGGGTTGAGGGATTAGGGTTTGACATTGAGGGTTGAGGGTTGAGGTTCAAGGGTCAAGGGTTTAGGGATAGGGTTGAGGGTCAAGGGATTAGGGTTAAAGTAGAGTGTGGACGGTATAAGGATTAGGGATAGGGTTGGAGGGTGTAGGGATAAGGGATTAGGGTTTAAGGTATAGTATCAAGTGTGTTGAGGGTTTAGGAATAGGGATAGCATTTAGGGTTTAGGGATGAGGGATTAGAGTTGAGGGATGATGGATTAGGGTTAAGGGTTGAAGGATTAGGGTTTAGGGATAAGGTTTAGGGTTGAGGGTTGAGGAATTAGGGTTTAAGGTATAGTGTTGAGGATTTAGGGATAGGGTTTAGGGTTGAGGGATTAGAGTGAAGGGTTGAGGGATTAGGATTTGATGTTGAGGGTTGAGGCTTTAGGGTTTAGGGTTTGGGGATAGGGTTGAGGGTCGAGGGATCAGAGTTAAGGGTTGAGCGATTAGGGTTTGACATTGAGGGTTGACGGTTGAGGTTTGAGCGTTAAGGGTTTAGGGATAGGGTTGACAGTCAACGGATTAGGGTTAAAGTAGAGTGTCGAGGGTATAAGGATTAGGGATAGGGTTGGAGGGTTTAGGGATAAGGGATTAAGATTTAAGGTATAGTATCGAGTCTGTTGAGGGTTTAGGAACAGGGATAGCATTTAGGGTTTTGGGATGAGGGATTAGAGTTGAGGGATGACGGATTAGGGTTGAGGGTTGAGGGATTAGGGTTTAAGGTATAGTGTTGAGGGTTTAGGGATAGGTTTTAAGGTTGAAGAATTAGAGTGAAGGGTTGAGGGATTAGGATTTGACATTGAGGGTTGACGCTTTAGGGTTTAGGGTTTAGGGATAGGGTTGAGGGTCGAGGGATCAGAGTTAAGGGTTGAGGGATTAGGGTTTGATGTTGAGGGTTGAGGGTTGAGGGTTGAGGATTAAGGGTTTAGGGATAGGGTTGAGGGTCAAGGGATTAGGGTTAAAGTAGAGTGTGGAGGGTATAAGGATTAGGGATAGGGTTGGAGGGTTTAGGGATTAGGGATTAGGGTTTAAGTTATAGTATCGATTCTGTTGAGGGTTTAGGAATAGGGATAGCATTTAGGGTTTAGGCATGAGGGATTAGAGTTGAGGGATGATGTATTAGGGTTAAGGGTTGAGGGATTAGGTATTAGGGTTGAGGTTTGAGGGATTAGGGTTTAAGGTATAGTGTTGAGGGTTTAGGGATAGTGTTTAGGGTTGAGGGATTAGGATTTGATGTTGAGGGATGAGGCTTTAGGGTTTAGGGTTTAGGGATAGGGTTGAGGGTCGAGGGATCAAAGTTAAGGGTTGAGGGATTAGGGTTTGATGTTGAGGGTTGAGGGTTGAGGTTTGAGGGTCAAGGGTTTAGGGATAGGGTTGAGGGTCGAGGGATTAGGGTTAAATTAGAGTGTGGAGGGTATAAGGATTAGGGATAGGGTTGGAGGGTTTAGAGATTAGGGATTAGGGTTAAAGGTATAGTATCGAGTCTATTGAGGGTTTAGGAATAGGGATAGTATTTAGGGTTTAGGGATGAGGGATTAGAGTTGAGGGATGACAGATTAGGGTTGAGGGTTGAGGGATTAGGGTTTAGGGATAAGGTTTAGGGTTGAGGGTTGAAGGATTAGGGTTTAAGGTATAGTGTTGAGGGTTTAGGGATAGAGTTTAGGGTTGAGGGATTAGAGTGAAGGGTTGAGGGATTAGGATTTGATGTTGAGGGTAGAGGCTTTAGGGTTTACAGTTTGGGGATAGGGTTGAGGGTTGAGGGATCAGAGTTAAGGGTTGAGCGATTAGGGTTTGACATTGAGGGTTGAGGGTCGAGGGATTAGGGTTAAAGTAGAGTGTGGAGGGTATAAAGATTAGGGATAGGGTTGGAGGGTTTAGGGATAAGATATTAGGTTTTAAGGTATAGTATCAAGTCGGTTGAGGGTTTAGGAATAGGGATAGCATTTAGGGTTTAGGGATGAGGGATTAGAGTTGAGGGATGATGTATTAGGGTTGAGGGTTGAGGGATTAGGGTTTAAGGTATAGTGTTGAGGGTTTAGGGATAGGGTTTAGGGTTGAGGGATTATAGTGAAGGGTTGAGGGATTAGGATTTGACGTTGAGGGTTGAGGCTTTAAGGTTTAGGGTTTAGGGATAGGGTTCAGGGTCGAGGGATCAGAGTTAAGGGTTGAGGGATTAGGGTTTGATGTTGAGGGTTGAGGGTTGAGGTTCGAGGGTCAAGGGTTTAGGGTTAGGGTTGAGGGTTGAGGGATTAGGGTTAAATTATAGTGTGGAGAGTATAAGGATTAGGGATAGGGTTGTAGGGTTTAGGGATTAGGGATTAGGGTTTAAGGTATAGTATCAAGTTTGTTGAGGGTTTAGGAATAGGGATAGCATTTAGGGTTTAGGGATGAGGGATTACAATTGAGGAATGACGGATTAGGGTTGAGGGTTGAGGGATTAGGGTTTAAGGTATAGTGTTGAGGGTTTAGGGATAGGGTTTAGGTTTGAGGGTTTAGATTGAAGGGTTGAGGGATTAGGATTTGATGTTGAGGGTTGAGGCTATAGGGTTTAGGGTTTAGGGATAGGGTTGAGGGTCGAGGGATCAGAGTTAAGGTTTGAGGGATTAGGGTTTGATGTTGAGGGTTGAGGATTAAGGTTCAAGGGTCAAGGGTTTAGGGATAGGGTTGAGGGTCGAGCGATTAGGGTTAAAGTAGAGTGTGGAGGGTATAAGGATTAGGGATAGGGTTAGAGGATTTAGCGATTAGGGATTAGGGTTAAAGGTATAGTATCAAGTCTGTTAAGGGTTTAGGAATAGGGATAACATTTAGGGTTTAGGGATGAGGGATTAGAGTTGAGGGATGATGGATTAGGGTTGAGGGTTGAGGGATTAGGGTTTAGGGATAAGGTTTAGGGTTGAGGTTTGAGGGATTAGGGTTTAAGGTATAGTGTTGAGGGATTAGGGTTTAAGGTATAGTGTTGAGGGTTTAGGGATAGGGTTTAGGGTTGAGTGATTAGAGTGAAGGGTTGAGGGATTGGGATTTGACATTGAGGGTTGAGGCTTTAGGGTTTAGGGTTTGCGCATAGGGTTGAGGGTCGAGGGATCATAGTTTGGGTTGAGCGATTAGGGTTTGATGTTGAGGCTTGAGGGTTAAGGTTCGAGGGTCAAGGGTTCAGGGATAGGGTTGAGGGTTAAGGGATTAGGGTTAAAGTAAAGTGTGGAGGGTATAAGGATTAGGGATAGGGTTGGAGGGTTTAGGGATAAGGGATTAGGGTTTAAGGTATAGTATCGAGTCAGTTGAGGGTTTAGGAATAGGGATAGCATTTAGGGTTTAGGGATGAGGGATTAGAGTTGAGGGATGACGAATTAGGGTTGAGGGTTGAAGGATTAGGGTTTAGGGATAAGGTTTAGGGTTGAGGGTTGAGGGATTAGGGTTTAAGGTATAGTGTTGAGGGTTTATGGATAGGGTTTAGGGTTGAGGGATTAGAGTGAAGGGTTGAGGGATTAGGATTTAACATTGAGGGTTGAGGCTTTAGGGTTTAGGGTTTAGGGATAGGGTTGAGGGATTGGGGTTTGACATTGAGGGTTGAGGGTTGAGGTTCGAGGGTCAAGGGTTTAGGGATAGGGTTGAGGGTTGAGGGATTAGGGTTAAAGTAGAGTGTGGATGGTATAAGGATTAGGGATAGGGTTGGAGGGTTTAGTGATTAGGGATTAGGGTTTAAGGTATAGTATCGAGTTTGTTGAGGGTTTAGGAATAGGGATAGCATTTAGGGTTTAGGGATGAGGGATTAGAGTTGAGGGATGATGGATTAGGGTTGAGGGGTGAGGGATTAGGGTTTTGGGATAAGGTTTATTGTTAAGGGTTGAGGGATTAGGGTTTAAGGTATAGTGTTGAGGGTTTAGTGATAGGGTTTAGGGTTGAGGGATTAGAATGAAAGGTTGAGGGATTAGGATTTGACGTTGAGGGTTAAAGCTTTAGGGTTTAGGGTTTAGGGATAGGGTTGAGGGTTGAGGGATTGGAGTTAAGGGTTGATAGAACCCCTACTATTTATCCTTGGATAAGGATTTGTCACAAACTAGAACTTTTGCTTCCAAAGAAGATCTGATGGGCATTTTCTATCAAGAACTTGATTATGAGGGCTTGCCCTTCATTGTTATGCCTATCATATGGTGGAGCATCTGGCAAGCTCTTGCAAGAAACATGAAAAGTTCTCCCTCAAAAACCTTGTGGTCATTCAAGTTTGAAGGGGAAGGTTTGGAAAGAAAAATGCACAAGATGTGATCAATCTATAGTAGGACAAAATGCGAGCGCATTATAATGCGCTCACATTTTGTCTTGCTATAGAAATGGTAAAAAAGTGTTGACCCCCATGATCCAGGCCCACATGCTTTGTTTTCATACTGATTCTACGCGTGCTCTGACAAAAAAGAAGTGCGTTCATGCTGTTGGGAAGTTCACATGCACATTTGACACATTGTACCACCTTTACATGATCTTTCCACCACCTTTTTTGCTTTGCCAACTTGAGGAGGAAATAACATAGTTTTCACACCAAGTTTGATATATATCTATTCAAGTTTCAATTTTTGTAGTGTTGCAATGTTAATTGTGATTCAATTTTAGGAATTTAACATTATAGATTGGTTAATAGTATTGTTTTTAGTAATTATATTTGAGTGTTATTCAATTTAACATTGAAAAGGAAGCAAGTGGTGAAAAACTTAAATTGTTGAGGAGTTTGATGCAAGAAGAAAAAAACACTACATAATTGGCTACTCTCTCCATTTGAATCTTCATTTTTTAGGTATGTCAAGTCTTTACATGCATGTTCTTTACATTTTCCTTAATTCAGATTGAATTACTTTATCATGCTTTATCATACATGTTTAAAATAGACACATTCCCAATCAAGAAACAGCCTACAATCTCACATGATGCCATGTATATTTTCTACACTTGGGCTCTTTAATAATTATGTGTAATAAATAGACCTTAACATACCATGATGTCAAACTATACAAGAATAAATCCTTATAGCATAATAAAAATACAATCCCACTATTATCTTGTATTCATTTCTTAGGAAGTAATATTGGTCTCTTTATCATGCTATAGACAAATTCTCCATCATG
This sequence comes from Cunninghamia lanceolata, assembly GCA_027924645.1. Taxonomy (NCBI): domain Eukaryota; kingdom Viridiplantae; phylum Streptophyta; class Pinopsida; order Cupressales; family Cupressaceae; genus Cunninghamia; species Cunninghamia lanceolata. The sequence goes on from BSBN01001399.1 coordinate 2,385,125, forward strand.
CCGAGGAAATGATCAAGAATTAAACCAACACAGGAAGAGATAGAAGATAAGAATGCAAAGAAAGCAGTGGCTATGAGGGAACTTCATGAGAAGAGGAAATTGGACATGATAAATGAAGACATACCAATTGAAGAGGAACCACAACCATCACAAAGAGATATGGTATTAGCGGCACAAAGAGAACAAATGCAAAAACTTCGTGCTACAAGAGATTTGAATACCATAGTTGGAGAGACATCCTCTACCGCAAGTCAACATGTAGGGACACCATCTTCCACATCTCAAGTTGAGAGTACATCATCACTCGCATGTGATGAAGGAGGTACACCATCGTTCCCACCTCAACCTCAAGGTATGTCATCTATTCCATCTTCGATCGAAGGTATGCCATCTAGCCCATCTCATTTAAATATTGATGAAATTCCTAATGTTGAGATGAATTTACCTAACTTAACACCACCTAGAATTTTTCATAGAAAGCCAAAGTATTTGATTGAAATTGATGAGAATATTTTGCAGCCAATGAAAGGTAAGATTCCAAAATGCACTTGTAGAAGATATGCTCATAAGATTTGGAGATTGTTCTTTGAAAAGTTAAATGAGATTGCAAGATGTCAACTATTCATTGAAATGATGCGAAGTATAAAGTATAGGTCCATCATGAAGATTCTTAGGTTGAGAACATTAGAGGCTTCAAGTGAAAAATCTATTGTCAAGAATCTAATGAGTGCGTATGAGAGTGTGGGTATCACCTCATGCACAAAAGATAGTAATGCAACACGGCATGTGATTACATCGACTATAGTATGTAGTCAAACGAGGAAAGTTCGTCTCATTAGAAAGACAAGTCAAGAATTGAGAATTAATAGGAAAACTTTATCAAGAGCCATTGGAAGACACCAAAGAATTGAGGACACTAATGCCAATGAATTATGGGCATTCTCAAGGAGACTACCATGAAAAGATAAACCAATTGTTGAAGCATTGAGATCACTAATTGAAGACTTTTGGAAGAATTACACAAGGGTATCTCTGAATCAAAGGGATGTGGTAAGAAGGAGAATCGGTAGTCAGAACTGTGAGCCACATCCAAAGCATTTTTTGGATGAGACTCAAACACAGTTTTATGGTAAATTTTTAGAGAAGTATCCTCAAATTAAAATTTGTCAAAGATATTTTGAAATGATAAAACCTTTCTATGTCAAGATAAATCACACACGCACTACTTGTTGTTGTAGATTACATATTGAATTTTCTAACCATTTTGATGTTTATAGGTCTATATGTTTAGATATGCATACTAATAATGTTTTGCAGGGTTGTGCCATATGTACCCCACCAACATCTTCAAGAGACTTCATATCAAGAATTTTATGTGAAAGAGAGGAAGGTCAAATATTCTACAAGAAATTATGCTTGGATGGCACATGTCATCATTGCGGTGGCTTGCAACATTTGCCAATATGTGAACATATGAAAAAAAACACATGCGGTTGGAAATGAACTAGTAGATTTTGGCAAGTATAAAACAGTGACATACAATACAAAATATGGTAAAGAAGCAAAGAGGTGTGAATTGGTTATTGAAAATATTCCAGTGTATCAGTTTATGCCTATATTTCATGACAACATAGTGTATGAGTATGCAAGACATGCCCATAGAGCTCGATGGTTAGACTTGCAATTCAAGTTATGCAAGGACACATTTCCAGTTGGTAGCATTGTTTCAGTCGTCGACTTTACAGGGAACTACAGTCTACAGCCACAGCATGAGGTGCAATCACAATATTACAACTCCACACAGGTTTCTATATTTGTGCACATCGCATTCATTCATGCGAATGATAGTACAGAGGATGACAGAAAGATCATAAGGGAGTATAATTTCTATATTAGTGATGATCGCACGCATTCTACAGAGTTCATGCAAGTTTTCTTTCAGGTGTTCTACAATGATTTGGCTAGAAGGGGCATATCGTTCAGTCAGCATATCATATGGTTAGATAACTATGCATCACAATTCAAGAACTCGCAAAATTTCTATTGGATGAGTAGGAGGCATAATTTTATAGGTATTCAGCATATGTGGAACTTTTGTGAGGCCGGGCATGGAAAGGGGGAGCATGATGGTGTAGGAGCATGTATCAAAAGAGCCATAGCATGAGAAGAGTTAAAGTATAAAGACAATGCAAAGTTGATAGATGCAAAATTGATTGTCGAGTAGTGTGATGCTTCCATGGGTCTAGGTAATGAAGGTAAGTCTTTAGTTCATAGATTTTTTTGGTTGATAGATGATACTAACATTGCACCATATGAGGACTGTTGTACACTGATAGAATCAAATTAGATGCACTCTTTTAGAAGCTCAATTGTAGGTTCATGGAGTATCCATGCGTGAAAGATGTCATGCTTTTGTTCTTCCTATACAGTTCAAGTCTGGGATGAGTGCGAGTCAAAGGAGTGGGTTGACGAATGGCAGTTAAGTTATCTTAGCCCACTTGACATGTATCAACCCCCGATGACACTAGAACTAACACAGATGCAATCATTAGTTGACTTTGACCACATATCAGATTTAGTTCAACCAGGTAATATAGGGCACGTATATGCATCTAATTTCATCTAGTTCAACCAAGTAATGTCATCTTACTTTGTAGTGTTTTTGTAATGTTGACTAATTTCATCTAATTTGCTACACATATCAACATAAGGCACGTATATGCAGTTATTGCAGATGAAGATAATGAAGAGGGAATAGATTATTACTTATATCATTGTGTTGAGGCTAAAAAGAAATTGGAGGCCCCTGTTACAGATGGAGAAAACATTGAATACCCTACAGGCTCAGTGGTTATTACTAGAACATGGCTTAGAAGGTACCCACATAAGAGTGTTAATGTATGGCTATTTTAGGACTTTGACAAGCATCGAAAGATTCTTCATTAATCAAACCTTGTCGTGGCATCCAATGTTCATTTGATAAAGTATCGGGGTAGACCTTTGAACAAAATCTTGTGGAAGGTGCATGAGTCTAACCATGAAACAATACTTGACACAATAAAGAGTAGATCAAACTCAGATGGTTCATTGGATTAATTTGTAAGTATTCACATTGATTTTGTAAAGTCATGTTACATTGAGTTGTAAGTATGCACATTAATTTGTAAGGTTTGTCTTTTTCTAATTTCCTGCTGCATTTTTACACATATACACATTTTTACATCATCATGTTATGCATTTTTGGTGTCTTGCTCTTGATGCGACCAAATTGACTATTCCAACATGTCTGGATGGGTACGTTTAGGCTAGGCATTGTTTTGTTTTTCACCCAAACATGTCGAAACAGTCTGAGCTACATTGTACCGACGATATCCTTGAAGAGTCCAAAGAGCAAAAAGACAGCAATCTTTGACGAGATGTTACTCAAAAACTATGTCACTTAGAAACATTTTGTCTATGGCAACGCGATCACCTAGTATGCCTCTACAATAACATCTCTCGGTTTTTTATATCTCTGAGGCATTTGCAAGTGGTGAAAGGTTTTCTGCTACCCCAAAAATCGTCAGAAGGAGGTAGTGTAAAGTTGCCAAGGGGTGTAACTTTTGTCTTGCTCCTGATGCGACCAAACCAATTGTTCCAACGCATCCAGATAGGTACATTTATGCTAGGCATGGTCTTATTTTTCACCCAAACATGTCGAAACACTCCGAGCTACATTGTACCGACGATATCCCTAAAGAGTCCAAAGTGCAAAAAGGTAGCAATCTTTGACGAGATCTTACTTGAAAAATATGTCACTTAGAAATAGTCTGTCTAACGCAACGCAATCATGTAGAGTGCTTCTACAATAACCTCTCTCAGTTTTTTATATCTCTGAGGCATTTCCCCGTGGTGAAAGGTTTTCTGCTGCCCCAAAAATCATCAGAAGGAGGCAGTGTAAAGTTACAAAGGGGTGTAACTTTCATCCTGCTCCTGATGTGACCAAACTGACTATTCCAACACATCCAGATGGGTACATTTATGCTAGGCATGGTCCTATTTTTCACCCAAACATGTCGAAATAGTCCGAGCTACATTGTACCGATGATATCCCTGAAGAGTTCAAAGTGTAAAAAGTTAGCAATCTTTGATGAGATGTTACTTGAAAACCGTGTCACTTAGAAACATTCTGTCTAAGGCAATGTGATCATGTAGAGCATCTCTACAATAAGCTCTCTCAATTTTTTATATCTTTGAGGCATTTGCCCGTGGTGAAAGGTTTTTTGCTGCCCCAAAAATCATCAGAAAGAGGCAGTGTAAAGTTGCAAAGGGGTGTAACTTTCATCCTGCTCCTAATGCGACCAAACTGACTATTCCAACGCATCTGGATGGGTACATTTACACTAGGTATGGTCTTTTTTTTCACCCAAACATGTCAAAACAGTCCGAGCTACATTGTACTGACGTTATTCCTAAAGAGTCCAAAGTGCAAAAAGGCAGCAATCTTTGACAAGATGTTACTTGAAAACCATATTACTTAGAAACATTCCATCTAAGGCAACGCGATCACGTAGAGTTCTTCTACAATAATGTCTCTCAGTTTTTTATATCTCTGAGGCATTTTCTCATGGTGAAAGGTTTTCTGCTGCCCCAAAAATTATCAAAAGGAGGCAGTGTAAAGTTGAAAAGGGGTGTAACTTTCATCCTACTCCTGATGTGACCAAACTGACTATTCCAACGCATCTGGATGGGTACATTTACGCTAGGCATGGTCCTATTTTTCACCCAAACATGTTGAAATAGTCCAAGCTACATTGTACCGACGATATCCCTGAAGAGTCCAAAGTGCAAAAAGGCAACAATCTTTGACGAGATGTTACTCAAAAATTGTCACTTAGAAACATTTTGTCTGAGGCAACGTGATCACGTAGACCACAAATGTAAGGGTACACAAGGGAAAAATGGCGCCTAGATGACTTAGTACATTTCTATGACTTCATTCACATGTTTAAATGTTTGAGAAACTCTCCTTTATTAAGTGCTTGTCCTCATGTCAACGTTAAGCTTTATACCTCCTAGGCACTCAATTAGGTGATGTCATTAGATACAACTTACCCTGTCATGTCCCTGTTTCTAGCTTGATCATCAAGTGAAGAATGGATTAGCATATTGCTAATTCCTGGAGGCTAATTCAGAATGATGAGGGAATGAATTAGTTTTTGACTAACTCAATCTCATTGTTTTGCAAGGAACAAAGTTTGAAACTCAAAATTTGGCTAAGTCTGGAAAGCAAAAAGTTGACTCTTGAAGTCTAGGTGCCAATTTCACATCAAATTGTCCAAATGAGCGCCCAAGGATGTGGAGTCTTCAATATGGTTTGGAAGTGCAAGATGTTAAAAGCAACATCATTCAAGCATGCTCCACACCTAATAAAGGAATTCGAAGTCCTGAAGTCACCCAAGATAGGTTAGGCGCACTTTCTCTCTCCTCCAGCCTCAAAGTGGTGCCTAGCATAGAAGTATCATGTTAAAAAGCACATCAAACAAGGTGCTCTGGTAGGAAAAGTTGTTTGGCCTTCAAGATGAGGTTGCCTTAGTGAATTAAGTCAAGATGAAAGCCTATTCACTCTAGGCGTCAATCTCAAGTTGCATAATCATGGATGGGTGCCTAGAGCAATAAGGCACTACATCATGGTTCCAGGACCTTGAAATGTCACCCAAGCATGTAGGAGGAATTTTCAAGGAGCCAGAGTATTTTTGAAACTCTAAGGAACTAGTCCAAAGACTCTATGGCACCATCTTGATACCATTGAGTTAACTTTGGAACTCAAACATATTGAAACAAGGTCTAAGAAGCTAGGCGCCATCTCTTGCCAGTTCAACCTCTCAGATGCGCCAACCTTGGAAAGACTCTTAATGAGCACCTAAGTTTGAATTGATCTTGTGATTGAAAGTTTGGTGATGTATTAGTGCAAGATGATCTTCAGTTGAAGCAATCTAAGTTCCAGGAAGGGTTTAGAAGTTATCAACCTCTTCACTAAGTTAGGTGCACTTTACAAGCTTTCTTACGCAAGAGTTGCACCTCATTAAGACAAGGCGCATCTTAACCTCTGGGACTTTTCCAAAGAAGTGCTTCAGTTTATTAGCACCTTTGGACCTTCTTTTGCATTCTGAAAGAGAAGGCACACTTTGGAGGCATTTCTAACCCAAATTTATGCCTAGGTATAGTCATCTCTCTAGAGCATTACAATGTGTTTTAAAATGAAGGAGGACATTTCATAAGTTGGGGAATTGATCACTGAAGACCTTGGAGTGTTTGAATTACTCTAACCAAGAAGGTGCATAAGACCTTGGAGTGTTTGAATTGATCACTGAAGACCTTGGAGTGGATGATACACTATGGGAGTCACATGATTTTGTGGTGCATAAGCTCCACTAGGTTGTTGAAGATGTGGGAAAGTGTCATTACTAGTTTTTTTTTTTTTAAATTTAGATAGGGAAGATTGAGTTGCCCCCTAGTTTTTCTCAACCCTAGTGTTGAATGGATTTGTTTGAACTTTTGGTCTTTCTATGGTTTTGTCCCTTAGAGGTTTCTCAACACCTCTAGCCTTTAACATCCTAATCCATTAGACTAGTGTGGCTATGAGTTTGGAAAGTGTTGCAACCTCCATCCTTTAAACTTCTCCACTTTGTTATGGGTTGTTTTGAGTATTTTCACTTGCTTTCTCTTCAAGAATATTTTCTAATGATACATGATGTGTCATAGATCATTCAACTTGATAAACAACATGGAGGGATTCTCATGCCTCCTATACTTCATGTAAGTTTCTTTATAGATAGCTCACATCATTGTCCATCTAGGTGGTCATTTCCCTAAATATTATGATAAGATAATCGTGTTAATGAACTTTGGATTGAATGAGAATCAACATGCTTTGTCTTGACTAGAATAGTTGGGATGGACAAAAATCTATTGATTCTAGGTTGGGTTGTTAAAAGTCAAGAAATTTTGGTGTCTAATGCCCTCTAAATCTAAATATTCAAAATCATAGTGGTTCAATAAGTTACAACAAATAGCCAGGTAGACAATAGACTATAAGGAACAAGGACTACACATGAATACAAAAAAACACTAGTCAATAAGGACATCACAAGTAACTCAACATTACTTCCAGAGGTGTTCACAAAAACAAAGGGGAGAACACAACTAGAGAATGCTAGACTGTAGTAGGGATGAGTGTCTGATGTAGAGCACACAGTGGAAGCATAGAATTATCAACTTTTGAACCTTCAAACTCAATATTGGTGAGACAACATACCATCGGTGAGCTTAAAATTTCATCAGCCGATAGGCCGATGCCACCATGACTCTGTTTGATTTCACTGCTAACAAACATTCCATCATTGACTCTTATCAGTCAGACAGACTGCTATCAGTGACTTTATATCCTTTGACACCAATGTCTTTATCACTCCAATATGAGACTCTAAGTCCCTCGCCTATCGGTAGGAATTAATACCATTGGCACACTCAAAAACTCTTCTAGCAACACATCGATCTCACCAATGACAACCTTCAGACCACACCCATCAGTGAGACTCCAAACATCGGTGAACTCTAATCTTGTTGGGCTGATACACCAATGGATTTCAACTATCGATGTGACCCCATTCATCGGTGAAGCCCTCAACTACTCTTCCGATGCACTCATGGGATTATCTTCCGATACACCGATGTCTTCAACTTCGAACCACACTTGTTGGCAAGATAGACCACTATTAGCGAAGCCTAACCAAGGTCTGTTGATACGCCAATATGACCAATTCTTGATGTTGATACAAGGTTCTTTTGAAGGCAAAGGGCACCTAGGATTATGGGGCTCAATTTGATGTATTTATTTAAAGCTCAAGCTGAATTGATGCTTATTGAAAATGCCACTTAGTCCTTCATTTACATTCTAGGCACCATTTCCTATTGACTTATATACTCCTCCTCATGCTAGGGTGCCATAATGAAGTGGTTTAGACAATAGGTGTGCTTCACTTACTAGAGGCTTGTTCTCCTTCCACCTTAGGCACACTTTTATGGTGGAATAGGTGTCAACGGGTGCCTTGTCTTAAATAAATTTTCTCTCTAAGTTGGGCACCCTTTTGAGGCTTTATGAGTTGCAAATTGTGCCTTAACCCTTCATGTTTGTTGCTCAATGTTTGAATCTTTAATAAAGTCTCCTTTAGGTGCTCATCTTAATGACTTTTTCTCAAGGTGAAATCATCATATGACTTGGATATTCATCCTAGTGTTTCAAGATATTAGGCTACCAGACTTAGCCATTTTTAGGATCTCAAACAAAAAGAATAACGTGATGATTCATTTTTTTGTATTGCATATAGTTGACATTCTATGCTACTCATAAAGAATATTAATATTTTCTATTCAACATGATGATTCATTTTTTTTTTTAAATACAACTTTTATCTTTTAGTTCCAAAATGAGGTTTAGGTGATACTTGAATAACAATAGCTAGCTTATTGGATCAACAAACATCCTATGTAATACAATTGGACTTTAAATATTTGAAGTAGCTATCTACAAATATCCATTCAAACGTGGATTTATAATGCAAGTATGGACGCCATCAATAAAAAGGATTTGTATTAACCAAATATCCATATAGGCATACATCAATATCTGTCGATATAAGTATAACATATATACAAAATAACCATATAGGCTTACAAGAATGCCATATAGGCATACAATGTCAACTATATACAATACAAAATATATGTCCACAAATGCCATATAGGCATACAACAAAGGAACACAATAAAAAGTCATTCCCCTCTGGCTGGTGAAGAGAATAGATCACAGGTAGCCTTTGATCTCCTAGGGGATGGAGACGCACATGTGGGTGGTCTACTACGAAACTGAGGGCTACTCCTCCTATTTAGTTCTTCCTGCATCTTTAGTTGTTACAATAAAAAGTATAGACATTAATATATAGAAATTACATGTTATAAAAAATGAAACATTTAATAAAATAATCACTTACCGCTAACATATAATCTATCTCCTCACTTGCCTCAGTAGCAGGAATAGGCCCTGCTGATGTCATGTTCTATAGAAACCATCTAGATAGAAATTAAACTTCCAATCAATAATCTTTTGATTTTTCAAAAATAGACAACTATAACAATGAATGTAAATTGAAATTTGCTAATTTGCCTCATACCCCTATTAATGCCATGGAGCTATGAATCACAGAGGCCACACCATGCTCCATTTCCCTCTAAACATGGGGAGGTGTCTCCGCAGCCTACATCATCTGGAAATAAAACAACATTATTCAATTACGAAAACTATAATAGTGATGCAAATCATGGCTCCTAACATACACACACATTCATCTAAACATGGAAGTACACACAATAAAGCACACAAGTCACATACAAAAATCTAGTAAGTACAATTCATTCATTAAACTATTTATTTTATTACATCTGTACAGCTTTGAAGTCCACCACCACTGGCAGGTGTTGCCGTGAAATCTACAATATTAACTTATTCAACATCCAAAATTAGATATTAGAATACCATTCATATAACGATGCTATTCACATGTAATATTTATAATTGTTTACTAGTTACATACCCTGACAGTAGATGATCTAGTGTAAAATGAAGGTGGGGAACCACTGAAAATTGCATCGACACCATGACCCTGAAATTTTATTAAAATCATTAATTTAAATTAGTTAATCTTGCATTTCAAAAATGAAATTTAATAAATTAAATTCAATAAACTTGCTAATATTTACCTGAGTATCAAGGCTGAAAGTCTCACTCATGAGGGTATCTGTCATCACCATCTACTCAGCCGAAGATGTAGCCTATGC